>CM075863.1:19920399-20311770 GCA_038021265.1 Cyprinella venusta
TTACCCCTTACATTTTTTTTTGTTTTGTTTTTTTTTTTTTTTTTTTTTGGGAGGGTGAAAAATTAAGTTTCCCCAATCTTCTCAAAACTCTGGATTCTGATAGAGGGCCATTAGACTTACACCTGAGTGCAAAAATAGAGGCTCTAGACCCTTCCAGAGCTGAGATATCAAAACTCAAAATTTTGACCAGAAAAAAAAAACGACAGTGTTACCCCTTACGTTTTTTTTTTTTTTTTTTTGGCCAAAAAATTAAGTTTCCCCAATCTTCTCAAAAATCTGGTTTCTGATAGAGGGCCATGACACTTAGAACTGAGTGCAAAAATGGAGGCTCTAGACCCTTCCAGAGCTGAGATATCGAAACTCAAAATTTTGACCAAATAAAAAAAAAAAAAAATGACAGTGTTACCCCTTATGTTTTTTTTTTTGTTTTTTTTTAGCGAAAAATTAAGTTTCCCCAATCTTCTCAAAACTCTGAAGTCTGATAGAGGGCCATTAGACTTAGACCTGAGTGCAAAAATGGAGGCTCTAGAACCTTCCAGAGCTGAGATATCGAAACTCAAAATTTTGACCACAAAAAAAAAAAGACAGTGTTACCCCTTACGTTTTTTTTTTTGGCGAAAAATTAATTTTCCCCAATCTTCTCAAAACTCTGAATTCTGATAGAGGGCCATGAGACTTAGACCTGCGTGCAAAAATGGAGGCTCTAGACCCTTCCAGAGCTGAGATATCGAAACTCAAAATTTCGACCAGAAAAAAAAGCAACAATGTTACCCCTTACTTTTTTACCCCCCCCCCCCCCCCCCCCCCCCCCCCCCCCCTAAAATCTGCAGATGATGGCCTATCATCCAGTGTTTTATTTTGTGAATACTGTACATCAAGAAATGTGTTCATATTCACTGCTGTTATTACACATAATGTACAGTATAGATAGAGTTTTTTCGGGGGGGGGGGGGGGGGGTATCCCACTATAACTTTGTCAGGAAACGAGAAATTTGTTCATATTCACAGTATTCATAAAACAAAACACTTCACCTGATGATAGGACAGCATCTGTAAAATTGTTTTTTGCCATTGACCAGCCTATGTTTATAAGTGCAATGCATTAACATTTTGGTAATAACTCACCATGGAAGGAGGGGGAGGGGGTTAAAACAATTGCACAGGCTGTTTGCTTGTGAAATGATATGGTCATCTTAGTTTTTCAGTTACTTTAGACATTCTTGTGAGAATTGATCCATCCCGTGCATGAAGCTCGATCGTTTGAATAAAATAAAAAATAAAAAAAAGAATAAAATAATTTGTTTTTCATGGGCCACGTGATATCTGTCTTTGCTAAACCTTGTCGATTAAAAACAACAACAACAACAACAACAACAACAGTAAAACGATAACTTCAACAATTCACATGTTATAACTATAACATGTGAATTGTTGAAGTTATCGTTTTACTGTTGTTGTAAACCTTGGACTTCAATTCATTTATGGTAACTCAGACTGATCTCATGAAGTAGCGTGTGTATGACACGCCAATTCGTATTTCCATTTTTGGCGTGCGATCAAGACGCATAATCGCTTTTCAGCGTGTTTATGAACACCATTGACTTAACGTTATATAAATATATGACTTACCTCAACTCCGTCCCTAAACCTAACCGTCACTGGGGTTAATGGCATTTATGACTGGAGATTTGACGGCGTGTACGGACACGTGGAATGATGCAGACGTTAATGGCGTAGACATGCATGCATACACGCGGATAGCTCAAAATGCGTAGAGATAACACGCCACTTGACTCGCCTATGTTTACGCAAAAGTCATGATGTCATGTTGGGTAGCTTGATATTATAATATATGGTCATTATCTACCACTCAAACATTGCATTGAAGCATCATATAGATTCAGTAAAACGATAACCAATAGACTAGGCTACTATAATGGCGCTGGCTTGTAAACGTGAGCATCGCGATCATTTGTCGTTAAAAAAACATGAAATTATATTCATATGACATGCTGAAATATATGTCACGGTACCTGGGATGAAGACATTTCACACGCGACGCAAGTAGAACACCTGCACGTGACCTCCTCCTACAGTATTCAGGGCTATCATGGTTGTTGTCAACAAATGCGCGTGTCACGGTATACATATCCAATGCCTTCTTCTTGTCTCGTGTTTGTGTTGTGGTATGAAAGCACGTGTGTTGTGGGCGTGAATGTTGTCATTCCTTGTTCCGCTCCAGCTGATCATCAATCATCATCATCACCAGCTGCAGCTCATCCCCACACTGTTTAAATACTCACCTCACTCTCGTTTCATTGCCAGATCGTTGTTTGATGTCCCTGTTTCCAGTCGTGTGTCTCCTGAGTTCCTGTCGTGTTTTCCTGTGGATTATCTTGTTCGTGGATTATCGTGGGTGTTGGATCGTCACTGCTGTGGGAGTTTCACCGTCTGTCTTCACCGCACCACTCGGGATTCCACGTTGACCATCTTGTCCCTGCGTTGCCACACCCGTGTCTCACTGTTTGGACTTTGTCTGGTCAATAAAGAGTTGTTACCTGCAATTGCTTCCTGGTTTTCGTACGAGTCATGACAGAACGATCTGGTCATAAGATGGAAGCAGCAGGAGAGAAACCAGCAACATTAGAAGAGTTCGTCCACCACAGCGTAAGAAGAATGGACACTAATGAGAGAAACATCAATGACACGGGTCGTGCTGTTCAAGCCCTGGTAACGCAGGTGTCCGAGCTCACCCAACAGATCCAACTTCTTCGTGGTCCCGCTGTGCCGCCCATACCAGCTGTTCCCCCCACACCACCGGACTCTGTTCCGTCACCGGAACCACGCCTACCGGTTCCTGAGAGTTACGCGGGTGAGTCTGGATTCTGTCGGGCATTTTTAACCAGATGCTCGATGCACTTTACTCTACAGCCCAGAACATTCCAGACGGAGGAAGCGAAGGTGGCGTTCGTCATCACCTTGCTGACGGGAAGAGCAGCGCTATGGGGAACGGCGGTATGGGAGAACCAAGACCCGTGCTGCGCCTCGTTCCAGGACCTCTCCGCAGAGATGAAACGGGTGTTCGACCGAGCCGTTGCGGGGAGAGAGGCTGCCAGGGTATTGGCCGACCTACGTCAGGGAGAGAGGTCGGTATCGGACTATTCCATCGAGTTCCGAACCCTGGCAGCCGAGTGTGGATGGAACGAGGAGGCACAGTGGGACATGTTCCTGCATGGGTTGGCTGACCGCGTCCAACGTGAGATCTACGCCCTGGACCTACCCAAGTCGCTAAACGAACTTATCGAGTTGGCTCTACGCGTAGATGCAAGACTTTCCCGAGTCGGAGGCAGAGCGGCACCCAATCGACTTTCTGGAGGGTTCGAGGAACAGCGGTCCAGCGGCAGAGACGTGGTCAGTCCCGTCTTCGATCACGAACCCATGCAGGTGGGTCGAGCTCGGCTTTCCCGGGAGGAGAGAGAGAGGCGGAGGTCCCAGGGTCTTTGCCTGTATTGTGGAGGTTCGGGACATTATGCGCACAACTGCCCGGTAAAAGGCCAAGCCCGATAGTAAGTATGAGGCTACTATCGGGTGGGATCTCCGCCGAGAAGACCTCATCCACATCTACGCTCCTCCCGGTAAGACTGAGATGGTCAACTCACCAACACAACTGTAAAGCACTTCTGGACTCTGGGGCTGAAGGTAATTTCATGGACAGCACATTTGCACATAGATTTCAGATTCCACTCAAACCACTCACTCAGAAGATCGCCGTACATGCACTTAATGGTCAAGAACTTCCCACCATCTCATTCACTACCGAAGATATAACTCTCATCACTTCTGGCAACCACACTGAGACTATTTCGTTTTTTATCCTGGATTCACCGTTGGCACCTGTCGTCCTTGGTCACCCCTGGCTCATCCGTCACAACCCCCGAGTGGACTGGCAACATAAAGTTATCCTGGAGTGGAGCAAGGAATGTCATAAGTCTTGTCTTGTGTCTGCATGTCCGTCTATGCCTGTTCTTGTCTTTCAGGAGGAGGCAGGGGATCTGTCTAACGTGCCCGAGGAGTACCATGACTTGAAAGAAGTGTTCAGTAAGTCTAGGGCTGCTTCTCTTCCTCCTCATCGTCCCTATGACTGTGCAATAGACTTAATGCCAGGTAAGTCTCCGCCTAAAGGCAAGTTATATTCACTTTCTGTTCCAGAAAGGGAGGCTATGGAGAAATATATTTCTGATTCTCTGGCAGCCAAATTCATCCGCCCTTCCTCTTCTCCAGCGGGGGCGAGGTTCTTTTTTGTGGGGAAGAGGGACGGATCTTTGCGACCTTGTATTGACTACCGAGGGCTGAACAACATCACGGTAAAGAATACTTATCCTTTGCCGCTGATGTCTTCAGCCTTCGAGAGGTTGCAAGGAGCGTCCATCTTCACGAAATTGGACTTACGTAATGCTTATCATTTGGTCCGCATCAGGGAGGGGGATGAATGGAAGACTGCGTTTAATACCCCCAGAGGGCACTTTGAATATTTGGTCATGCCTTTCGGGCTGTCCAATAGCCCAGCAGTCTTCCAGGCACTTGTCAATGATGTGTTGCGAGACATGATAGATCAATTCATATATGTTTACCTGGATGACATATTGATATTTTCCTCGTCTCTCCAGGAGCATGTGCAACACGTACGGCAAGTGCTTCAGAGGCTGCTAGAGAATGGGCTTTTTGTCAAGGCGGAGAAATGCGATTTTCATGCACAGTCTGTTTCTTTTCTAGGACACATCGTTTCGTCTGAGGGAGTGCGGGTGGACCCTGACAAGGTTAAGGCTGTGGTGGAATGGCCTAGCCCAGATTCCCGCAAGGCCCTGCAGAGGTTTCTGGGATTTGCCAATTTCTATCGGCGGTTCATTCGCAACTTCAGCCAACTGGCCGCGCCTCTGACTGCCTTGACCTCCCCCAGAACTCCGTTCAGGTGGTCAGATACAGCCGAGGCTGTGTTTGCTAACCTCAAGAGCCACTTTGTTTCAGCTCCCATCCTCGTTGCCCCTGACATTTCACGGCAGTTCGTGGTGGAGGTCGACGCGTCAGAGGTGGGGGTAGGTGCAGTTCTGTCCCAGCGCTCTCCCTCAGATGACAAGATGCATCCTTGCGCGTTTTTTTCTCATCGTTTATCCCCAGCCGAACGTAATTACGACATTGGTAACAGAGAGTTGTTGGCAGTCAAGTTAACGTTGGAAGAATGGTGACATTGGTTAGAGGGTTCGAGGGTACCCTTTATCGTCTGGACCGACCACAAGAATTTGGAGTACATCAGAACTGCTAAAAGACTTAACTCTAGGCAGGCTCGGTGGGCACTTTTTTTCGGTCGTTTTGATTTTTCTCTCTCATACCGTCCGGGTTCTAAAAACATCAAACCCGATTCCCTATCTCGCATTTTTGATTTTTCCGAACGCCCGTCTACTCCCGAGTGCATTTTACCGGAAAGTCTATTTGTTTCCACACTCGTATGGGAGATCGAATCGAAGGTCAAGAAGGCCTTAGAAGGGGTAACGCCTCCGCCCGCATGCCCACCGAATCGTTTATTTGTGCCAGAGGGATTAAGAGCAGACGTCATCCGGTGGGGCCATTGTTCCAACGTAGCTTGTCATCCAGGAGTTAACAGAACTAACTTTTTAGTTAAACAGCGATTCTGGTGGCCACGTATGGCTCGTGACATTCACAGTTTTGTTTTGGCTTGCTCGGTCTGTGCTACTGGTAAGACTTCCAATCGACCCCCGGATGGGCTCCTCCAACCGCTGCCAGTTCCTTCGAGACCCTGGTCCCATATCGCTCTAGATTTCATTACCGCCCTCCCACCCTCTCAAGGGAACACTGTAGTTTTAACAGTGGTGGACCGGTTCTCGAAGGCGGCTCACTTTATTCCCTTACCCAAATTACCCTCAGCTAAGGAGACAGCGTTGACAGTCGTAGATCACGTCTTTCGCTTACATGGCCTCCCGATGGACGTGGTTTCCGACAAAGGACCCCAGTTTGTGTCCAGATTTTGGAGAGAATTTTGTAAATTACTGGGGGCGACGGTTAGTCTGTCTTCAGGGTTTCACCCTCAGAGCAATGGTCAGACCGAGAGAGCCAACCAAGATCTGGAAAGAGTGTTACGATGTTTGGTATCCAAGAAAACATCTTTCTATGGTGGAGTACGCCCACAATACATTACCAGTGTCGTCCACGGGCCTATCTCCGTTTGAGTGTAGTGTAGGATACCAGCCACCTATTTTTCCCAGTCTGGAATCCGAAGTCGCGGTCCCCTCTGCTCACGCCTTTATCCAGAGGTGTCACCGCACTTGGACTAGAGCCCGTGAGACTTTACTCCAAGTGGGGGCGCGCACCAAGGCTAAAGCCGATCGCCACCGGTCGAAGCCTCCCGTATACGTCGTCAGTCAAAAAGTGTGGCTTTCTACCAAGAACATTCCGCTCCGCTCCGTCTCGAATAAGCTCGCTCCCAAATTCATTGGCCCGTTTACTGTCACCAAATCCGTTAGTCCGGTGGCAGTCCGCCTTAATCTACCTCCGGCGTACAGGAGAATTCACCCCGTGTTCCACGTTTCTAAAATCAAGCCCGTGTGTCGTTCTCGCTATAATCCGCCAGTCCCGGTTCCCCCCCCCGCCGCGTCTCGTAGATGGGGATACCACCTATTCGGTAAATCGGATTCTGGAGTCTAGACGGAGGGGGCGCGGATTTCAGTACTTGGTGGACTGGGAAGGTTACGGTCCGGAGGAGAGAAGTTGGGTACCTGCCAGAGACATTCTGGATCACTCCTTGATCGATGACTACAATCGACAGGTAAGGAGTTCTGAGAACGCCAGGAGGCGTTCTTAGGAGAGGGGTACTGTCACGGTATACATATCCAATGCCTTCTTCTTGTCTCGTGTTTGTGTTGTGGTATGAAAGCACGTGTGTTGTGGGCGTGAATGTTGTCATTCCTTGTTCCGCTCCAGCTGATCATCAATCATCATCATCACCAGCTGCAGCTCATCCCCACACTGTTTAAATACTCACCTCACTCTCGTTTCATTGCCAGATCGTTGTTTGATGTCCCTGTTTCCAGTCGTGTGTCTCCTGAGTTCCTGTCGTGTTTTCCTGTGGATTATCTTGTTCGTGGATTATCGTGGGTGTTGGATCGTCACTGCTGTGGGAGTTTCACCGTCTGTCTTCACCGCACCACTCGGGATTCCACGTTGACCATCTTGTCCCTGCGTTGCCACACCCGTGTCTCACTGTTTGGACTTTGTCTGGTCAATAAAGAGTTGTTACCTGCAATTGCTTCCTGGTTTTCGTACGAGTCATGACAGCGCGTGCATGTAGGATAACAGAGTTTACGACAGTAGTAGTAGACAATACTGTTTCCCAACTGTAGGGGGACCCGAGAGCAAAAGTTACCTGGTGTTACTTTAAAAAAGTACTCTTCTCAAAATGTAACGGCTCTAATTTCGAAGGGCTCTAAACGTTCATAAGGAGTTATTGAAAGTGGAAAGTGTTAATCCTCATTCCCTGGTTGAAATGGGGATTTTCTTCTCACCAGCAGGATTGAGTGCAGACACAGAGCCCCGGTAGAAGACGGCCCCGTCCCGGGCGATGCCCCACACCTGGTGTCCTCCTCCTATACAGATGGACTTGAAGGGCTGGTCTGTCCCGACGTGGAGCCAAGAGTCGCCCTGTGCAGAGACAGAGTCAGAGGTTAGAGGACATGAGAACGGACAGAGCCATATTCACTCTCTGAACACTGATGTAACACATTCCATGACATTCCTTTATCAACACTTGAATGCGGGTGAGTTTCATATATTAAAAGAAAACGTGTTTTTGTCAAAGATCGGATTCAAAATGATCACGTAATTTTAGATATGCATCTGATCACATGTGCTATCGCTCATTTCTACTTCTTCTTCGCTTGTGTTTTGATCAAGAGATTCTTCACTCTTTCAGAAGATGTGCAATAGCGCCCCCTACAGTATAACAGCGAAAACATGGAAAGACGGGAAATTCCACCATTGGCGGGGAACGAGTTAAGACTGTTATTATTAACCATTTTGCTGACTTTCAGCTTCAAGAAAAGACATGGGTTATTAATAATTCTGTCAGTTTTGTGTGATGTGTTATTTACAAGGCACATTGAAACTGACTGGGACAACAAGGATTTACTTTTCTGGGACTTGCGCCATTGGGGATTTGGTGATTACTGATGTCACCGTTTCAAATGAAATGTTGGTGAAGTGTTATGTGTGTGTGTTGCTCACAGCCGGGTTCTCTGCAGTGACCCCCATCCGGCACAGGACATCCCCCTTCTCACTGATGGCCCACACTGGAATCTGCTCCAGGCCGCTCTGAGCCACACACGGCAGGATGGTGACGTCCGTCAGGGGGATCGGCGGGACCTTCTGCCAGGGGCCTGTGAGGCTGATCGCACACTTCCTGTGATAAATACATAAAGAGCCATAATTATGAGATAAAAACTCAAAGTTATGACATTCAAAGTCAAAACAGAATGAGAAAGTCATTATTATGGCACAAGTTAGAAGCATTGCAAATCCGAAATTATGACAAGTTACTTGAGATTAAAAAGTCATAATTGCACTTTTAACATAATTTCAACTTTTTACCTCATAATTATGACTTGGTCATCATATTGACTTTTTATGTAATTATGTCTAATTCAAAGTCGTATTTAAAGTAAGAATTTGGAATTTTTATAATCATAATTTCGACTTTTTAATGTCATATAATTTCGACCTAGCATGTAATAATTTGGAATTTCTTGTCATCATTTTGACTTTATCTCATAATGACTTACTATGTCATAATTTTGACTTTTTGTCTTAATTTTGACCTTTGAACTAAGAATATAAAATTTAAAGTTATAATTCAAAAAACTTTCTCTTATAATTTTCAGTCAATTTCAGATTTTTGTCATAATTTTGACTTTTTAGCTCATAATGACTTAATATGTCAATTTCGATTTTTATGTCATAATTTTAGATTTTTATGTCATAATTTTGACTTTTTATCTCATAATGAGAGTATGTCATGTCAATTTCGATTTTTATGTCATAATTTCGGATTTTTATGTCAGAATTTTGACTTTTTATCTCATAATGACAGTACATCGATTTCGATTTTTATGTCATAACCAGATTTTTATGTCAGAATTTTGGATTTTTATGTCAGAATTTTGCATTTTTATGTCATAATTTTTTACTTTTAATCTCATAATGACAGTGTGTCAATTTCGATTTTTATGTCATAATTTCGGATTTTTATGTCAGAATTTTGGATTTTTATGTCAGAATTTTGACTTTTTATCTCATAATGACTTAATATGTCCATTTCGATTTTTATGTCATAATTTCGGATTTTTATGTCAGAATTTTGGATTTTTATATCAGAATTTTGAATTTTTATCTCATAATGACTTAATATGTTAATTTCGATTTTTATGTCATAATTTCGGATTTTTAAGTCATAATTTTGGATTTTTATATCAGAATTTTGACTTTTTATCTCATAATGACTTAATATGTCCATTTCAATTTTTATGTCATAATTTCGGATTTTTATGTCAGAATTTATGATTTTCATGTCAGAATTTTGACTTTTATCTCATAGTGACAGTATGTCAATTTTGGATTTTTGTCATAATTTCACATAATGATGTAGTATATCGTAATTGTGACTTTTTGTCACAATTATGTTTTTCAAAAGAGGTATTTTCTTTCTTGTGTGGCAGACGCGGGCTTCAATAGGGGCTGCTGTGGGAGTTTGTGCTTTACACTTTTTGCCCAAAATTAGAAAGAAACGGATGTAAAACGTTGCTAAAAATGTGATTGTAAATCCATGTATCAAAAAGTTCAAAATCAGCAAAAAATTTAACTCACCGAGCCCACCTTCTGCGCCGCACAAAATCCTTTATTGTCTTATAACCATGAAAGGTCCTGTATATACATAAAAAAACATATAATATATTAGTTTGAAATGGAAACGTCTAGCTAGTGTTCATTAATATGTCCAAAAATCAACATACACAGGGAAATCTGCAGCGTACTGCCAGCCCTCTTTATCTGTCCCTCCCGGGACACTGTAGTCTACGGCCCAATCAGAGACCTGCGAGCACGAGATGAGACAATAACCACCTAATCGAAATAACATTGCAAAGACACACACGTGCACGGCGCTATTAAGACCGTACCCATGTCCACTGTGGCGAGGGAGGGCTGGTGTTGTCTTTAGTGCACTCTCTCAGACCCGACGAGTCGCTCCACATGTAGCGGTCAGTGGGAAGACCCCTGAGGAGGAGAACACACACACACACACACTGAGCGTTTGCTTTAAACAAACACACATCAGCTCCATCACATCACACTCACTTGTCTGTGTATCCTGTCATGGGGTTCCAGCGCTGGTTCTCATAGATGCACACACTCCTCACATCACTAACTTCATTCCCTGAAAGCCCACAGATTCAAACATCAGGCAGAAGCAACTGTTCCTTTAAATAAAGACTTGACATGATGATCTTCTAGACTTCACAGGATGTCTTATTTGAAATGAACGGACAATTGGGAAAATGAGAAAACACTGGTTCACACACACCAACTGTGCATTTCAGCATGGAATCCAATAATCTAGTGTTTTCATGAAAAAAAAAATCGCAATTTATTCAAACTTTACGAAAAATGTAGGTAATATAAGCATAAACATGTAACATTTTATAATAATTATACATATATACAGTATATAATGAAATACTGTTACAGTATTTCTTTAATGGAAGCAGTGCTGTTTTCGCATTATTTATGTACTATTATAGTATTAATAAAAAATAATAATAATAAAACATTTTATTTATTTGGTGCCTTTCTGGACACTCAAGGTCGCCTAATCTGAATATCCCGTCCTGATTCAAGGTTCAGCTTGGTTTAACTACATTGGATTTTTACGTCAGAATTTTGGATTTTTATGTCATAATTTCGGGTTTTTATGTCAGAATTTTGGATTTTTATTTTTACTATTATGTCATAATGACAGTATGTCAAGTCAATTTCGATTTTTATGTCACAATTTCAGATTTTTATATCAGAATTTTGACTTTGTATCTCATAATGACAGTATGTCAATTTCAATTTTTATGTCATGATTTCAGATTTTTATGTCAGAATTTAGAATTTTCATGTCAGAATTTTGCATTTTTATGTCATAATTTTGACTTTTTATCTCATAATGACAGTATTTCAATTTCGATTTTTATGTCAAAGTTTCGGATTTTTATGTCATAATTTTTGATTTTTATGTCAGAATTTTTGATTTTTATGTCAGAATTTTGCATTTTTATGTCAGAATTTTGACTTTTATCTCATAATGACACTGTCAATTTCGGATTTTTGTCATAATTTCCCATAATGATTTAGTATATCGTAATTGTGTCTTTTTATGTCATAATTATGTTCTTCAAAAGCAGTATTTTCTTTCTTGTGTGGCAGACATGGGCTTATAATGAAATACTGTTACTGTTTATATAATGAAATACTGTTACAGTATTTCTTTAATGGAAGCAGTGCTATTTTCATATTATTTATGTACTATTATAGTATTAATAATAATAATAATACATTTTATTTATTTGGCGCCTTTCTGGACACTCAAGGTCGCCTATTCTGAATATCCCGTCCTGATTCAAGGTTCAGCTTGGTTTAACTACATCCTGGTCCAGGCTGGTTTATACCGATTTGGTACTGGTCTAACTGGTGAAACCTCACGGGATCATCAGCACACCAGCATCCAGAACACAGCACATCCTCACCCCGCAAACAGCGAGCATTCTCTGAGTGTTGGCTAACGTTCTGACAATGTTTTCGCAAAGTTATCTAAGTGACATTAAAGGGATAGTTCACTTTGAAATTAACTTTTGGTATGTTTTATCTTACCTCAAGGGCATCCAAGATGTAGGTGTCTTTGTTTCCGCAGTATTTTCAATCTTGATATTTTTAGGTCAAACCGTTCTTGTCTGCCAGTCATCTAATGCAGGTCTATGGTCACCACCTCAAAGAGCATGCAGAGAGAAGTCCAAATTAAACATGATTTAATGACTCGTAAATGTAAGTACACATTGATGGCCTAAGACACAAAACGAGCGGTTTGTGTGAGAAAACGAACAGTATTTACATATCGTTTTTACCTCTTGTAATCACAGCTACAAACCTCCCATGCCCTCAGATCACTTGGACGTGGCTACAAGAGGTAAAAACGATATAAATACTGTTGGTTTTCTCACACAAACCACTCGTTTCGTGTCTTAGGCCATCAATGTGTACTTACATTTACGAGTCATTAAATCATGTTTAATTTGGACTTCTCTGTTCATGCTATTTGAGGTGGTGACCATAGACCTCCATTATATGACTGACAGACAAGAACGGTTTGACCTAAAAATATCAAAATTGAAAATACTGCGGAAACAAAGACACCTACATCTTGGATGCCCTTGAGGTAAGATAAAACATACCAAAAATTAATTTCAAAGTGAACTATCCCTTTAATGCAAACGTCAGAAAGACATTTTTAAAACATAATTGTTTGACAGCAACATAGTGGCGGCCCACATCGGGCACTCATTGAATCCACACGTCCCAGATGTGGGCCGGATCTGGGCCGACACTATGTTGCTGTCTGGCAGGGCATCAGACCTGGATGTGGGTTAGTGAGAGAGACAGGGTTAGCCGCATGCAGGGTTAGGGTTAGGGTGCGCGTTTACCCGGAGCCGATGGTCCCCTGCAGGCCCCTGTGTAGACCCAGGCTGTGTGATCGTGACCGATGCCCCACACCACACCCAGACTGCTAGACTCCACACACAGCAGATGAGCAGGAACCTGACGCCAGAACCTGAGCCCACAGCAGATACGCGGACAGACACATGAAGCATGCCAAGCCCAACAGCACACACACACACACACACACACACACACACGCATTACAGTCACAGACACACATTCACACACACCAAACCAAATCAAAAAGTTGGGTGGCATGCAAGCTTAAATTATGAAAGTATGAATCTCCAGCTCAAAACCTAGTGAGCTGCCTATCTGGACAGGCTCGTATAAGATAGGGGCCGCTTCAAAATGCAGTGTTAATCTGCTTTATAAGCAGTGTTTTGGAGGAGCTGACTATTTACTGGTTGTTTCTTCGGTAACACTTTACAATACGGGTGCACTAATAAGCATTAATTCATGCTTAACTAATGCACAGATAATACTGAATTACTGTGTAACTAATGATTATTTAAGCTATTCATTAAGGATTACCACATTAGGAACTACGTAATAGTCTGAAAGGTTAATGTATTAGTTCATACAAGTTGTTAGTAATTATCATGTAATTGTGGATTAATTCCATAACAAATCATTTTTTTTAAATAATAGTGTTAATTAATATGTTAATGACCAGAATGAGCCAAAGCCTTATATTTCAACTTCCAGACAATATGACAGGTACACTAATATGCATTATTACATCATTAATTACTTCATTGTTAGAGCAAATTCATGTGCAAATTACTACAATTACTAAATGACTAGTTAATAATGATGTGCCCCAACAAGTAAAATCATAACATAATGATACCTTTGCAAATCATTAGGTAATGATTAATTAAAGTAGACAACTGGAAGTTGAAGTGCATAGCTTTGACTAATTGTGGTAATTAACACATTAATTTACACTATTAGTTAATAAAATATGTTATTAAGGAATTAATACACAATGACACATTGAATTAATAGCAATTCAGGTATTACTTAATCTATTGATCATATAGACTCTTTATTAGTTGCTGATGACCCAAAGCTCATGACCATAGGTGAGAGTAGGAACGTAGATTGACCGGTAAATCGAGAGCTTTGCCTTACGGCTCAGCTCCTTCTTCACCACAACAGACCGGTACATCGACCGCATTACTGCTGAAGCTGCACCGATCCGTCTGTCAATCTCCTGCTCCATCCTTCCCTCACTTGTGAACAAAACCCCAAGATACTTAAACTCCTCCACTTGAGGAAGGATCTCTCCACCAACCTGAAGTGGGCAAGCCACCCTTTTCCGGCTGAGGACCATGGCCTCGGATTTGGAGGTGCTGATTTTCATCCTAGCCGCTTCACACTTGGCTGCAAACCGTCCCAGTGCATGCTGAAGGTCCTGGTATGAAGGGGCCAACACGACAACATCATCCGCAAAGAGCAGAGACGAAATCGTGTAGTCCCCAAACCTGACACCCTCCGGCCCCTGGCTGCGCCTAGAAATTCTGTCCATAAAAATTATGAACAGAACCGGTGACAAAGGGCAGCCCTGCCGGAGTCCAACATGCACCGGGAAGAAGTCTGACTTACTACCGGCAATGCGAACCAAACTCCTGCTTCGGTCATACAGGGACCGGACAGCCCTTAGCAAAGGATCCTGGACCCCATATTCCCGCAGCACCCTCCACAGGCCGCCTCGGGGGACACAGTCGAATGCCTTCTCCAAATCCACAAAACACATGTTGACTGGTTTGGCAAACTCCCATGAACCCTCCAGCACCCCGTAGAGAGTATAGAGCTAGTCCAGTGTTCCACGGCCCGGACGAAAACCGCATTGTTCCTCCTGAATCCGAGGTTCCACTATCGGCCGTATTCTCCTCTCAAGTACCCTGGCATAGACTTTCCCAGGGAGGCTGAGAAGTGTGATCCCCCTATAGTTGGAACACACCCTCCGGTCCCCCTTCTTAAAAAGAGGAACCACCACCCCAGTCTGCCATCCCAGAGGCACTGTCCCCGACCGCCACGCGATGCTGCAGAGGCGTGTCAACCAAGACAGCCCCACAACATCCAGAGACTTGAGGTATTCAGGGCGGATCTCATCCACCCCCGGGGCCTTGCCACCGAGGAGTTTCTTGACTACCTCGGTGACCTCAGCTAGGGTGATGGACGAGTCCACCCCTGAGCCCTCAGCCTCTGCTTCCTCAATGGAAGACGTGACGGCGGGATTGAGGAGGTCCTCGAAGTATTCCTTAAACCGTCCGACGACATCCCCAGTCAAGGTCAACAGCTGCCCACCCCTACAGTAAACAGCATTGATAGGGGACTGTTTCCCCCTCCTGAGGCACCGGACAGTTTGCCAGAATCTCTTCGAGGCCAGCCGATAGTCCTTCTCCATGGCCTCACCAAACTCCTCCCAGGCCCGAGTTTTTGCCTCCACGACCACCCAGGCCGCAGTCCGCTTGGCTTGCCGGTAACTGTCAGCTGCCTCCGGAGTCCCACGAGCCAACCAGGGCCGATGGGACTCCTTCTTCAACTTGACGGCATCCTTTACTTCCGGTGTCCACCACCGGGTTCGAGGGTTGCCACCTCGACAGGCACCGGAGACCTTACGGCCACAGCTCCAAGCAGCCGCTTCGACAATGGAGGTGGAGAACATGGTCCACTCAGACTCAATATCTCCAGCCTCCCTCGGGATCTGTTCGTAGCTCTGCCAAAGGTGAGAGTTGAAGATCTTTCTGACAGGAGATTCAGCCAAACGTTCCCAGCAAACCCATACAGCACGCTTGGGTCTGCCGAGTCTGTCCAGCCTCCTCCCCCGCCATCGGATCCAACTCACCACCAGGTGGTGATCAGTTGATAGCTCCGCCCCTCTCTTCACCCGAGTGTCCAAGACATACGGTCGCAGGTCAGATGAAACGACCACAAAGTCGATCGTCGACCTACGACCTAGGGTGTCCTGGTGCCACGTGCACTGATGGACACCCCTTATGCTTGAACATGGTGTTCGTTATGGACAAACTGTAACAAGCACAGCAGTCCAATAACTGAACACCACTCGGGTTCAGGTCAGGTGGGCCGTTCCTCCCAATCACGCCCCTCAAGGTGTCACTGTCGTTGCCCACGTGAGCGTTGAAGTCCCCCAGTAGAACAACGGAGTCCCCAGTCGGGGCACTTTCCAGCACTCCTCACAGAGACCCCAAGAAGGCCGGGTACTCTGCACTGCCGTTTGGCCCGTAGGCACACTACGGGCCGTTTGGCCCGTAGGCGCAGGGAAACGACCCTCTCGTTCACCGGGGTAAACTCCAACACATGGCGGCTGAGCTGGGGGGCTATAAGCAAACCCACACCAGCCCGCCGCCTCTCACCATGGGCAACTCCAGAGTGGTGAAGAGTCCATCCTCTCTCAAGGAGTGTGGTTCCAGAGCCCAAGCCATGCGTAGAGGTGATCCCGACTATCTCTAGTCGGAACCTCTCAACCTCACGCACAATCTCGGGCTCCTTCCCCACCAGTGACGTTCCACGTCCCTAAGGCTAGATTCCGTGTCCAGGGATCGGGTCGCCGAGGCCCCTGCCTTCGATTGCCGCCCGATCCTCTCTGCACCGGCCCCTTACGGCTCCTCCTACAGGTGGTGAGCCGACGGGAAGACGGTCCCACGTCGCTTCTTCGGGCTGAGCCCGGCCAGACCCCGTGGGGAGAGGTCCGGCCACCAGGCGCTCGCACACGAGCCCCAACCCCGGGCCTGGCTCCAGGGTCGGGCCCCGGCTGCGCCATACCGGGCGACGTCACGGTCCTTAGATATAACTCTGTCATAAGAGGTTTTTGAACCGCTCTTAGTCTGACCCGTCGCCTAGGACCCTTTTGCCTTGGGAGACCCTACATATAGCCCCAGACAACATAGCTCCTAGGGTCATTCGGGTACTCAAACCCCTCCGCCACGTTAAGGTGGCAGTTCAAGGAGGAGCATGAAGTAATACATATTAGTACACCCGTATTATAAAGTGTTTCCGTTTCTTCGATAACCAAGAAAAACTTTTTTTAAAAATTGAAAACTGGACATTTTTTTAAAGTTAAGAGAGCATTCAGAAATTACTTTTTCATAAATTAATCTGACTATTAGCTAAACGTTCTTGGAACGTATTTTCGTTATAGTTAGTAAAATAGCAGCATACCAATAAGTTCACTATTGTAGTTGCAATGCACAAAAAAAAACAACTTAGATGTAAACTATTGCACTTCAAGTACAGTATGCTTAAAATTACACATTTCTAAACTAAAAGTGGGCTAGTTTAGTCCCAATAATTGTTGAAAAAGTAGACTACGAGTGCACTGATATTAGTGCGCTTACTAAATAAAGTATACTTCAACTTCATTTTACTTAATAAAAACTTGAAGTATAATTAAAATAAAATAATGGTTTACTGACCAAACGCCACATGTACCGTACATTGCTGTTGTTATTGTCATACTGTATTGTACACAGTTTAACTTTAAGTCAAACATGCTTAATTGTCCCCTTTCATACGTAGTCTGATTTGTTTCCTTGAATACATTCATGTCAATATCCATTTTAGAAACAATGCACTGCATCACAGAAACCCTTGAGCAATATGTTGTCTTTTAATCGAATATTTGTACTATATTTAATATAGTTAATTGCTTCTGTTCATCACTATGTTCTTAAGTGTAAATGTATAAGATCAAGTTCATAGTTGTCACGCTCATCCATATGTACTCATTCAAAACCCTACAGAACCAGAGAAATACGGCTCTGATTAAGTTATGAATCATATAATCGTAGTTTCATAAAAATGTATTGCCCTCGAAACCCCCCCTGAAAAAGCTACTTTCTTATTAACTTGTAGCTTAGTGAATTACTTTGTATTGAATTACAAATGTAGCTTAGCTAAGTTTAAAGTAGCTTCTCCAAAACTGCTCATAAAACCAAACTGAACAACGACAGGATTGCATGTAATCCCACAATGCAGTGCGTTGAATGGAGATGGCATAGAAAAGTCGTAAATATATTCATAAAAGCATAGTTCAATATACTTTAAAATGAACTATTGTGCGCAATATTTGTGTGTGCTACAAGCTTGTGTTGTTAGCTTAGCCACATGCTAATGCCTGTATAAACCGACTGTGAGTCGAGTCGAGCCTCCTTGTGTGCTTTGCTTGAGGAGCTCTACAGTATGTGTGAAGGTGCTGTCGATGTAGACAGGGAAGCAGTTCACTAGGTTTAGGTCGGAGATATAGTGTGAGACGGACAGATGGGGAGGTTCTTACATGTGATCGCAGGGCAAGTACTGCGCCGGCGCCTCCAGGCTGGGGGACGGCTCATGCACCATGACATCACCTTTACATGTCACAGCCCACAGCGCCTGCTTGGATGGATGGTCTCCGAGACCCCTGGACTCACGACACGACTCGTTCAACAGAGACAGCTGCAAAGATCACACACACAAACATGCCGTTACTCTTGAAATCTCATTTTCTCATGTATTTCATATGCAATACATGTGTTTTACATGAGAAGAATTTATTTGTTGTTAAAGTGTGGCTATTATGCTTTTTTGGATGCAACCTTTCAGTGTGTAATATAGCGGTTTGTGAATGAAAAAGGTCTGCAACAAAATTATGAACCCTTAAAATAGCATAATAGGGGCACTTTAACCCCTTAACTGAGAATGGGGGTTAAAATGCACTATTCACACTTAAATGGCTGTAATTCAAGAATGCTTTGGAATATACTGTATACCCAAGTTTGGTCTTGTTTTAAAGAAAACAATCAGCAGAATATTGCTGAAGTGAAAACAATTCAAATAATGAAAGTATGAAAAAGTTATGGAAGTTCAAATCCACAGTAAATCAAATATACTGTATTATATATTTTTTATTTTATATAAAATATATATTTCACAAAAGATTTTTTACTCTAAAATTACTATAAAATCAAAGCCATAAATCTACCTAAGTTATGTTCCAAGTTTGATGGTGATATCACAAAAATTAAAGTTCCCATGAGATTTTGTTGAGGCGTAGTACCAAAAATAGCCACCGGGTGCCATTGAATTCCATTGAATTTAGTTGTATACATTCTGCCTTAACAAATTAATAATTTTCTGTCCAAATATCACTTCTGTCACAAAATTTGAAACCTTGAGACTCAGACCTTTCTGACAATATGTGTTTTGTCAAGATTAGAAAAGGTTTTAAGAATTAATTATGAAATATAATGTTGCCCAAAAGGGGAGGAGCCTGATAAAATAAGTACGGTTTCTATGGTAACGCAATGTTCAATTATAAAACGGTGTTCGCAGGATGAAATCTGAGTTTATAAGCTTTCAAATGATACATAATTTATGATAACTACTAACATATGTGATATAATAAAAAGGCGATAAAAATATATTATATTTTAGAGGATAATATATATATATATATATATATATATATATATTATAATTTTTATAGGATAATATTATATTAAAAAAATTCATTGAAAAATACTAGATTATATGTTTTATTATGAACTTTTAGCATAAAAACAGAAGTTTCAATGATTAAAAGTGGGTGCATCGACTTTTTGTGACAAAGCTCAAACCTCCTGTTATGATGCATCTTTTTTGAGGCGCACTCTTGTCATAAATTCATCAATTACTCTTCCTACATAATTTGTAACACGAAACAGGGGTAGAATATCTATTAAGAAGTCTTAGACCTTTCTGACAACATATAATTTGTCATAATTAGATTAAGATTTAATAGAAATATAGTGAAGTAAAGTTAGGCATCCCGGTACCGGACCCTGTGTGTGTTTTTATCCAAATGTGCTATTTACCCAAGTACTGAAGTCCTGTTGCGACGGAGTTGCCAGTAAGATGGGGCTCCTGTGCCGGGTCCTGTCTGCGGTGTACACCGCCATAGTGTACAGAGAGTCCCTCAACACGGGCACCAGGGCCGTCACCTCCCTCATCACAGCACACAGATACTGACACACACACACATCAGGACAATTGTGGGATTAGATTACAGTCTCATGTCTTCGACAACACAGACTCATTTTATCTTCATTTGTAATGACATTCACAGGGGACTCCATGAAGGACTGGGAGGGGCTATCAAATCAAATTCTGCTTTCGGCTCTGGTAATACTAATGTGCCCTGGGCTCTGGGTGTGTGTTACCTTCTTCTCCAGGTGTTGTGTGTAGTACAGGTAAAGTATGTCTCCAGTCTGAGCTCCGGCACCGGTGACCTTCTCCAGCGTCACGCTCACGTCCTCCCACTCATGAGGAGGCCAGTCCCTCCACCAAGACATGCGCCCTGTCGTCACACGCACGGACTGACACACACACACACACACACACAGAGCATGATTTGAGATCCACCATTGATGTCTTCTCCCATGTGCCGCTCACAGTGCAGTACCTTCTCTGCGGCGGCTCCTGGTTCAGTGTGTGAAGGACCGAGGGCAGGGGTGATGGCTGGAGAGAGCGGCCCGGCATCTGAGGGAATCACAGTTGAGACTTGCTTTCATATCACCAAAACCTCCCGGCCAATTGCTTTGAATATTTCTTTTTATATATAATTGAGGGAGTGACTTCATTCACCCCCTTTACACTTACACCAGATAACTCAAAAGAGAATTTACGGTTTCGGAAGACGTCAACAAAGACGCATTTATTTGATCAAAAACACTGTGAAAACGGTAATACTGTGTTTTCTACTGTAGTGTATTTTCAAATGTAATTTATTCCTGCGCATTTTCAGCATCATCAGTCTTCAGTGTCACATGATCCTTCAGAAACCACTCTGATATGATGATTTGATGCTTAAGAAACATTTCTGATTATCATCAATGTTGAAAGCAGTTGTGCTGCGCAATATTTCTGTGGAAACTTTGATAATTGTGATTTTTTTTTTTTTGGTGAATAGAAAGTGCAAACAAAACAAAACAGAATTTCTTTGGAATAGAAAGCTTTCGTAACATTATAAATCTTTAGTGCCACTTTTGATCCGTGTAATGGAACATTGTGCCGGCCCAGATCCGGGCCACATCCGGTACATGTGGATTCGATGCGTATCAGATCTGGTGGATAAAATAATTTCTTTCGAAAAGTTTTATTGGGGATGTGCTTTGTCGCTGGTAAGCTCAATATTTCAACTCTCAGAATTAAAAACAGATCTTAAATGTGCAACAATATTGACCGTGAATCTTGTGCAGTGTGATTTATTACTAGTCAAGGCCATTACTAACCATTTCTGCAATGGATTTTATCCCCAAAATATTATGAATATAAAATCGAATGTCAAATTCCTAATTTCTCATGTCTAGTTCATGTTCATATATTCAAATGTGGCACATGATCGATGATGAGATAAATGAGAACCTGTGCCATATGGCATCATTAAAGGGATAGTTCACTTTGAAATACATTTTTGGTATGTTTTAGCATACCTCAGGGCATCCAAGATGTAGGTATTTCCAAGACTTTGATATTTTTAGGTCAAACCGTTCTTGTCTGTCAGTCATATAATGGAGGTCTATGGTCACCACCTCAAAGAGCATGCACAGATAAGTTCAAATTAAACATGATTTAATGACTCGTAAATGTAAGTACACATTGATGGCCTAAGACACGAAACGAGCAGTTTGTGTGAGAAAATGAACAGCATTTATATCGTTTTTACCTCTTGTAACCACAGCCACGTCCAAGTGATTTGAGGGCGCGGGCGCTTTGTGGCTGTGGTTAATAAAGGGTAAAAACGATATAAATGCTGTTCATTTTCTCACACAAACTGCTCGTTTCGTGTCTTAGGCCATCAATGTGTACTTACATTTACGAGTCATTAAATCATGTTTAATTTGGACTTCTCTGTGCATGCTCTTTGAGGTGGTGACCATAGACCTCCATTATATGACTGACAGACAAGAACGGTTTGACCTAAAAAATATCAAAATTGAAACTACTGTGGAAACAAAAACACCTACATCTTGGATGCCCTTGAGGGAAGATAAAACATACCAAAAAATAATTTCAAAGTGAACTATCCCTTTAATGTCACATGTTTTGATGCGGCATTCTTGAATATGGGAAAAATGAATATAGTGTATGTGTTGAACAAACTGCTTTTATGATACTTTTAAGTTGTCTTTAATCTTGGCAGCCTCGGTCAATTGAGGCATTTGCACATTCTGACAAACCAGTTACACTTTACTTAAAGCCTTCATATAAACGCATTATAAAAGTCTTGTATAGTAGCATTGTATGAACCATGAATCTCAGAAAGTGTAATGCATTAAAACTTTCTCTGCAAATATTAACATGCATTCGAGCTTTGGTAATTATTTATGAAAAGATATATCGCATTAGCCAACATCGATACCTATAATGCATTATACATAGAGGCTTTGAGTAAAGTGTTGGGAATGACGTAAATGATGAACTATCCCTTTAGCTGGGTTGCACCTGAGGTGTTAAACCAGTCACCCTCTGATCTGGAATGGACGTCACATCCTCCACCGGTAACCCAGGCCCAGGGCGGCGTGTCCTCCTGCTCTACAGTGTTGTGCTGCAGCTCGATGGGATACGTGGCCACTGAGCTCCTGGGAACCGAGGCCTTCATCTCCTCCAGGTCTACATTGCTCCATGGCGTCGGGGTCAGGACGGAGGAGCCGGACTCTGGGTCGGTCGCCTGGTCTCCCTCGGGTACATCGAGAGGCACCGCTGGAGCGGAGCGATCCGACACCAGCGCAGAGATAAAGCTGTCACTCGTGATCTTGGGAACACGTGGCTTCAGGATGTCCGTGTCATCACAGCCCAGAACGGACCCCTGGGAAGGAGCGGTGACATCACCATCGAACACACCGGCATCACCGTGCGCACCGACACTGGGAAAGACACAGAGCCATTCAGAGCACTGACACTATGGCAAGCCGCTTTAACTTTTATACATTTCCAGGATATGAATTCTCGATATCAACAATTCCATTTTTTGATATCAACAGTTAAATTCTTGATATCAATTTTACATTTTTGATATCAAACATTGAATTCTGGATATCAAAAATGCAATTCTTGCTATCAACAATTGTATTTTCACTAGTGAAATGTCACCATAGACTGCCATTCAAAACCAATTGTTATCAAGAATTGATTTCTTACTAGTTGAAATTCCAATTTCACAAATCAGAAATAGAATTCTTACAAGTAACAACCTTTATTGTTGATATCAAGAATTCAATTGTTGCTAGTTGAAATGTCTATTTTTGATATCCACAGTTGAATTGTTACTAATAACAATGACCATTTTTGATATCAATAATTCAATTTCTACTAGTGACAATGTTAATTTCTGATACCATGAATGGGATTGTTAATAGTAATAAAGTCATTTTAGATATCTGAAATAATATTGATGTCAGAAATACATTTTCAGATATCAAAAATGATCATTTTTACTAGTACCAATCAAATTGCTGATATCAAGAATAGACATTTCAACTAGTGACAATTTAATTATTGATATCAGGAATTCGCATTTTTACTAGTAACAATGTAATTATTGATATCAAAAATGTTTTTTCTACAAGTAAAAAATAAATTCAATATCAACAATTGATTTTGAATGGCATCCAATGGTGAAATTTCACTAGTGAAAATACAATTACAAATATCAGCAATTAAATTGTTGATATCAAAAAATGTAATTGTTGATTTCAAGAATTCATATCCTGGAAATGAATAAAAGTTAAAACGGCTTGCCATAGACAATGTTAGTTTCTGATATCATGAATGTGATTGTTACTAGTTAAAGCTATTTTACAGTAGATATCTAAAATAATATTGATATCAGAAATACATTTTCAGATATCAAAAATTATAATTTTTACAAGTACCAATTAAATTGTTGATATCAAGAATAGACATTTCAACTAGTGACAATTTAATTATTGATATCAGGAATTCACATTTTTTACAAGTAACAATGTAATTATTGATATCAAAAATTTTATTTCTACCAGTTAAAAAATAAATTCTTGATATCAACAATTGATTTTGAACAGCAGCCTATGGTGAGATTTCACTAGTGAAAATACAATTACAAATATCAGCAATTAAATTGTTGATATCAAAAAATGTAATTGTTGATTTCAAGAATTCATATCCTGGAAATGAATAAAAGATAAAACGGCTTGCCATAGACAACGTTAATTTCCGATATCATGAATGTGATTGTTACTAGTTAAAGCTATTTTAGATATCTGAAATAATATTGATATCAGAAATACATTTTCAGATATCAAAAATTATAATTTTTACAAGTACCAATTAAATTGTTGATATCAAGAATAGAAATTTCAACTAGTGACAGTTTAATTATTGGAATTATTGGACAATATAATTTCAGGAATTCACATTTTTACTAGTAACAATGTAATTATTGATATCAAAAAATGATATTTCTACTAGTAAAAAAAATAAATTCTTGATATCAACTATTTATTTTGAATGGGAGCCTATGGTGAAATGAAAATACGATTACAAATATCAGCAATTAAATTATTGATATCAACAATTAAATTTTTTTATATCAAGAATTCATATCCTGTAAATGAATAAAACCTAAACCGGCTTGCCATACTGACACACACACACACACAGTGCCATCTGCTGGACGGATGGGAAATATGAGGATCCTGCTGTGCTAGTGTTGCCCAATAGCCCTTCAATAAAGCTCAAGTGACCCTTCATCAACACCAACACAGAAATATGTTCCTTTTGACACACAATGACCTTTAATGGCCTTTAGACACACAATGGCCACAACAATTCAGTGGTGTTGTCGATTAATTGCAACTTTCCCATACAATTAATCGACTGATAGACTGTGTGTTCCTAATTCAGTGTTGTTGTTAATTTGTGGATATATTTTCAGCAAACAGAAGGCATTATAGGGTCAAACAACTGATTGAACGTGCTGAGATGTCTTGAGACTGTCTTAATTAACATAATAGCCATAATGTTTCTCCTTTAAAGCTTTAAAGTCACGAGTTCTGTTTTCTAGGTCCCCTCTGGATTATTTAAACAGGGCATGTCGGGCATCACTGTTCTGTACAGTGTTTTTCCATTACCTGGGATGATTTATGCTTTTGCTGCTATCAAGCTGGGCCGACACTGCGACCCATGACCTTCCGGTGACCTCTGTGTCCGTCACGCCATGACGGAAATACACGGTCCGGTCATCGCTGCCAACACCCCAAACCTGCGTCACAGAAAAACACACATAAAATAGATATTTCATTATGTATACATCACATCAACAGCTGACTCCTTTCTGGGCTTTTACATATCTTCATCAAGCAGAGATACCAAAACGTGTGGGACAACATCACTCTATTTGAGGCAATTCTCATGTATCCTCTAAACATTAAAAGCAAAGTATCATTAAAAGCCTCTATTTTAATAACTTCACACACTTAGATTCGGTACTGTAGTGTTTACATTGGACGTTCAGGTCTGTATATTATGGTTATTATAAATATATGATCGCAGGTTGCTTGATCGACCCATACACAATGTATTAAAATCAATAAAGTTGGCATCAGAAAATCATCACGTTATGAGACGATCTCTATTTATGTGCTGACATGGTTCTCATAGACAGGATATTGTTTCTGATTAAGTCGAATTGAGGAACAGGTTCAAAATATGAGAGTGTCGCAGCTGAGCTGAACACACGCTCCAAGCGGGTTGGTAATAAAATGTGAAGTATGAAATGGCGTAGTGCGGCCAAACTCAAATTAGACGTTCCCATATGGCTGTGCGCGGGTGAAAGAATTGGAGGTGTATATATATGGCTGGGCTGAGCCAGGCGGTCAGAGGTGTCAAGTTACAGAGAGAAGGTTTGCGTCGCTTGCAAACTCCACACTGAGACTCAGTGGCTCGAGAAATCAACACCCACGGACACCCAACCCCACCAGGCCTCACATTCCCGTCCTGGTGGGAAGGAGGAGCCAGCGTGAGCTGATTGGACGACGGGTGTTTGTGCGTATAAACATAGGCAGTGAATACAGTCGGGCTGTTCTGCTGGGTGCACATATTGGTCTGAGGATCTAATGATGGTTAATCCCCAAAGCTTCATGTGAGAACAGGAGTGTAATCAGAACCGTCTGCCCCACCCCTTTCCCAGCCCACAGCAGATGGATGGGTGTCCCCCAAGGGCGAGTACTGGGACCCTTCGAGTTGTCCACACAGGAGAAAATGACAATCAACACTTTTTTTTTACCAATGGAGTAAATGCAGGTCATTAAGTTAACGAAACTTAATGACCCTCCCCCAATACAGTAAAACAAAGTGGCGTTTAATTGTGGGCAGCCTAAGGCACACCCGTGCAATAATCATGCCGTCTAATCAGCATCTTGATATGCCACACCCGTGAGGTGGATGGATTCTCTCGGCAAAGGAGGAACACAGATTTAAGGGCCTTTCACACCGGACGCGTAACGGAAAAGCGAAACGTAAAAGCGAATAGTTTGCGTCAAAACCACGTCAGCCGCGAAGCGAATTTGCGACGTTCAGAACTTCAACATTACAAAACCTTCGCGCCAAGAGCTGAGAAAACATGGACACTTCATCATCATCATCCATTAAAAGACAGAAAAGAAGGTTTTGTGTGCACCCAATCTTAAAGGGATAGTCCACTTTTTTTAGAAATAGGCTCATTTTACAACTCCCCCAGAGTTAAACAGTCGAGTTTTACCGTTTTCGAATCCATTCAGCTGATTTTCTGATATTTTGAAGAATATCAGTAACCAGACAGTTTCTGGTCTCATTGACTTCCGTAGTAGGAAAAAAATATATACTATGGAAGTCAATGAGACCAGAAACTGTCTGGTTACTGATATTCTTCTAAATATCATAAAATCGTCTGAATGGATTCGAAAACGGTAAAACTCGACTGTTTAACTCTGGGGGAGTGGTAAAATGAGCCTATTTCCAAAAAGAGTGGAGTATCCCTTTAAAGAACCGAGAGTCTGAAGGGGAGTACTATGCTAATCTTGTAAAGGAGCTAAAACTTTGCCACAAAGAAACAAAAAAAGTAAGGTAAAGTAACCGGACTTATTATGCATTAAACATTTGAATTTTGTATTAATAAATAGTGTTTTTTTTCTGTCAGTTTTCGCTCCAGTTCACTCGCCGGCGCCTCCGTGTCGTAATTATATTGTCTACTTTATTTGCTTCTTAATTAGATTTATCCAGCTGGATAGGCAATTTGTTGATAAAAAATTTAGATCAAATTTATTCAAAACGAAATTCGATTTAAGGAAAGGCTTTCTACACAACAAAACTTAATAAGCGGCAAAAATGATGTCTGTACCATTCCAAATGTTTTCGAAATAGGCTATTGGGCATCTTCTGATCCTTACTCATAGTCATCTCATGCGGTTCCCTTTTCATTTAGCTAATCAATAAAGATGAAATTAAAAAAATAACATTATATTATTTAAACATACAGCCTAAGTTTTTTTTTTTTTTTGACTTATATTTAAGCGACACCCTGCTCCGCTTTACTCACATGCTCTGGTGTGGCCTATACATCCAATAGAAAATAATATGAAACACACAACCACACAATTTTGAAAATATTCAAAATCAATTATTTCCCTTCTAGTCAAAACTGTTATAAATCATCAGCGCTCACTTCACCAGATTTTTTATCCCATGCCTCGTTCTTTTGTAACTGGTCCCTAGCAAACAACGTCATGTCATAATTCATAGAGTATGCGTACGTTGAGATGCGGAATAGGCAATATATAAATATGCGAAAGTTTCTAGTTTCAATGTAGCCTATAGCTTTGTTTTTAGTTTATATTTCATGTTGCGACACTTCTCTTCTCTCGCACATCATGCTGCTACGTCAGAGCGGCAAAAGCGTCAACAGCTTCGCCTTTGTTTCCTTGTATGTGATTGGCTGAAGCCTTTTCGGTTGCCGCAAAAGTAAAAAAATCGACATCGAAGCGAAAAAAATAAAAGTTGTTTTTTCGCCGCAGCACATTCGCGTTCGGTGAGGAAGCACTCATTACACAAACAGCTGATCCAAAAATAAAAAAAACATAATTTACACATGGTGTGTCTAAAAGCACATTGAAAACCCCACATAAACATTTGATTTTCACCAAAGGGGGATTTTAAGGCCTCCCAATGTCAAAGACGTAATTCAAGGGCCCCCTTACATGATGTCAGAGTACATGTTTACATGTTACAGTATACGGACCACCTGGCAGAAAACGGCTCTACAGTGAGTGTGTGTTTATTGTTAGACGGTATAATATGATCCTCCACTCATCTCACCTGGTCATTGGGCCCCACGCTGAGCATCACCATCTCTCCACCAATGCTGATCCAGCCTGAGCCAGTGGGATTGTGGGAATTCACACCCCTCCTGAACCAGACCTATCACACACACACACACACACACACACACACACACACACACACACACACACACAGAGAGAGAACTCTTTATGCAATAATAAACATTTCAGTGATATGCTACACTGCCACTTATGATCTGGGTTATTTTTACTCAATTATTAGATGAAAATGGACAGTGACGTTGCACAATTACTCTGATATTATTACAGAATAATACATTACAGTAATCCTTTAAATTAATAGCACTAAAAGAATGTGCGATACCCATAGCAGTGATATTGATGTCAAGCCGAAGCATTAAATATCGTCTTACTTTGTTGTCCTTAGTAACGGCCCAAACGACAGCGACGCCCACGGCAACATGAACGGCTCCTTTCTGACTCGGAGACTCCACTAGAACCCACGATGAGCCTGACAACATGCAAACCTCTCCGTTAAACATTAGACTTCAACACAGATGCTCGACGTACCCTTGGGTGAAAGAAGTACACTTCAGCTGACTTGTGAACTAGTACTTAATCTGAAAATAATATACTATAAAAGAATGTACTTAAAGGAGTAGTTCAATTTAAAAAAAAAAAATTCTGATAATTTACTCACCCCCATGTCATCCAAGATGTCCATGTCATTCTTTCTTCAGTCGAAAAGAAATTAAGGTTTTTGATGAAAACATTCCAGGATTTTCTCCATATAATGGACTTCAATGGGAACCAAACGGTTCAAGGTCCAAAAGACAGTTTCGGTGCAAACTGTTCAAAGGGCTTTAAACGATTCCAGACGATGAATAAGGGTCTTATCAAACGAAACGATCGCTCATTTAATAAATAAATAACAAAGTTTAAGTTTTATGAGCACAAATGCTCGCCTTGCTCTGTTCTGTGACGCGCGTTCGTGACTCTCCTGTTCGAATTCGTTCATCAAAATGAACGAATCTTTTTTCGAGTCATTTTTGAAATGAGTGATCGTTTCGCTTGATAAGACCCTTATTCATCGTCTGGAATCGTTTAAAGCCCTTTGAACAGTTTGCACCGAAACTGTCTTTTGGACCTTGAACCATTTGGTTCCCATTGAAGTCCATTATACGGAGAAAAATCCTGGAATGTTTTCATCAAAAACCTTAATTTCTTTTCAACTGAAGAAAGAAAGACATGGACATCTTGGATGACATGGGGGTGAGTAAATTATCAGCAAAAGTTTTTTTTTTTTAAATGTGAACTACTCCTTTAAGTGCAAACTGAACTCAAGAGTGTTTTAAGTAGGAATTATGCACATCTTTATGTGTAATAATTAAACTTTTACTTGTATTTTCTTTGAAATGTGGTTAAAGTTGCTGAATGTACTGACAATCATTTATGGTCAACTCATGTCATTTCTATAAGAACTTTTATGACATGTTTTAAAATAGGGCTGTCAAACGATTAATCACGATTAATCGCATCCAAAATAAAAGTTTCTGTTTACATAATATATGTGGTTGCACTGTGTATAATTATTTTGTATATATATAAATACACACACATGCATGTATATTTAAGAAAAATATATTATTTATATATAAAATATTTATATTTATATATAGTATAAATTATATATAAATCTATATACAGTACATGTAAATATTTCTTAAATATATACAAGTGTGTATTTATATATATATAAAACAATTATACACAGTGCACCCACATATATTATGAAAACACAAACTTTTATTTTGAATGTGATTAATCGCGATTAATCGTTTGACAGCCCTACATAATATATGTGTGGGTGCACTGTGTATATATATATAAATACACAACTATGCATGTATATTTAAGAAAAAAAAATATTATTTATATATAAAATATTTATATATAATATAAATTATATATAAATCTATATACAGTATATACATGAAAATATTTCTTAAATATTTACAAGTGTATATATATATATATATATATATATATATATATATATATATAATTATACACAGTGCACCCACATATATTATGTAAACACAAACTTTTATTTTGGATGCGATTAGTCGCGATTAATCGTTTGACAGCCCTATTTTAAATATATTAATAGTTATGTAATATGGTTGCAATTCAGTATATATTAACTTTAAATGTATTATTGAATAACACACTTATAATAACACAATTATAATCAAGTACTTGTGCTTCAGTATGTTAGTCAACACATCAAAATAAGTGCACTTCTTTAAAACATACTTTCAAAATGTGACATTGTTACTAAGTCCACTTTAAAAAAAATCTACTTAAGTGTGTTAAGAAACGGATCTCTTCAAGTACACTTAAGTGGCTTTTTATTTCATTACTATTATATTATTATCTGCAAGTGCAGCTTTTATTAAATATACCACAAGTCCACGTTCAATACAATTAAGCACACTTGTTTTTCACCATGTAGTACTATTGAGTCTACACTATTAAGACACACGTACTATGTAGGTTTGACATGATAAAACAAACAGATACACTACAAAACAAAGACAAAAAGTACTGAGACTTTTGCATCATGTTGATAGTAATTGTGTGTGAACTTCAGGACTGACTTCATACGTCCACTAAAAATCATCAGCTGATTCAAAGACGATGAGCAAAAATTATGCAAACAAGTGAGACGTTAGTGAAGAGAAAAGAGATTCACATGTTTGCCTGCAATGACATCCGGACATTTTTAAGTGTGGCTCGAGTGTCACACGCGCTCCATGCTATAGACATGACCGTGACCATGATCACACGTTGACCGTGAATAGAAGTCATTCGAAACATGTACTGTATGTTCTGCATTCTTTCTGTGTGTGGGGGAATTCAAAGGACAGGAATAAATGTGTCATTGTCGGACCTTTAGGACAGTCTTTACTGATGCCCGTCCTGGCCAATATTTGTCCGTCCCAGAGAACGACCCAAAGCAGGTCTTTCGGGCCGGCGCTGACCTGTGCCGCCTCTCGGGGAACCTGGACGGGCTCCCATCGTGTCCCCTCCGGGTTCTGCTGACAGATGCCTGCGCGGGACCACAGCTGTGTAGACACACACACACACACACACACACACACACACCTGAGATCTGTGTGGTGGCAGGAATAGAATTTTAGCACATCATAAACATGACAAAACATTCAGCGAGTGTTTAAATTAACCACTAGGCTGGGAAATTGCTCAGATTCCTGTGAGCATGTGGCTAATCCATAAGGTAAGGAGGTGTTGGCTGAGCTCAACATATAAAGAGCAGGTCCCAGAACAGCAGTGAGCTCTAGTGGTCACAAAACTGCCCTGCAACTGCAAACAGGTGAACTGAGGGGTTGTTGTTTACACGATTTACATCGTTTACATCGGATTCAAAAGTTTAGTTGAAACGTTTACGTCGGTTTCAACTAAAAACGTAACACTTTTTATGTGTTTTGGGGGCTGTTTGTTTACATGACAATGGTGCTTTGGCTGGCTGAGAACGCAATCTTTTGAAAACTGGTTTCAAAGGCTATGTTTACGCGACAATGTTTACTTATAAAACGGAGAAATTTTTCCTTTGAGTTTTCTTGTACAGACGACACCTTTGTCAAAACCATTCACACGGATCCATGAAAACGTCTAAAAACGCTGTATGCTGCTGCCAGGCCAGTAGATGGCGATGAAACACTATAGACCGAACAGTTAATACGCATGTGCGTGATGTCATCGTCTTCAGAGATTCGCGTTTTTATAGAGTGCCGAAGTTACGACGTCACTCTATAGGCCAAAACGCGGAAGTGAGATAGCATTTTAGCACTCCCGGTTCCCTCGCTCTAAAGTCTATGGGATTTTCCGAATGGGTTTTTGCTAAATTGCCTGAATATAATGTCTGTGGTGAACAAAGCCTCTAAATATTTTCACGTTTTGATCTATGACATAAAACACACAGTTATAACCTGCTTGTGGTTTTTAAACTTTATATAGGCTTCAAAATGTATAAATTTTGGATAACTTGTAAAGATTATCTTGATAGACAAAACGTGTAAGGGTCACAACTCTTTGTTGAACACAGGTCTTGTTTTTTTGCGATTTTCCAAAAGTCTATAGGGGAAAATGCGTAGCTTTTCGATCGAGGGAACCCATGCGCAGCTAACTTCTGAGTTGTCCAACAAAGTGACGTCATCACTTCGGCACTCTATACGTTTTTAAAAAAGTGTACTTTGGCCCCGTTTACACGAAGGGAAAACGCAGATATTTCCCTGCGGATTTGCCTCTCGTTTACACGAAAACCTCGTTTTTATCACAGAAAACGATTATTTCTAAAAACTCCGGCCAAAGTTGAGGTTTCTGAAAACGCTGGTTATGTTTTGTCGTGTGAACTGAGAGAAACAGCGTTTAAGGTTCTCTCTTGTCGATTCTGATTGGCTTGCATGGCTTTATCCTTAACTCCTATACTGCCGCCAATAGGTTTGGCATAGTTATGATGGCGCTCGATGGCGTATTTATACAGATGTGTGAATGATGTTATTTTTGAAAACGGAGAGGGGGAAAATATTCGTTTCGCTAAATACCCGGCTTTGTGTAAACGTGGCCTTTGAAACCCGTTTTCAAAAGTTTTCTTGTAAACGAACGGCCAAAACCCATCAAAAAGGCTTCAGTTTTTAGTAGGTGTCCTGTAAACAACAAAAACGTGAATTTCTGAAGACAATGACGTCATGCACATGTGTATTACATGTTCAGTCTATAGTGATTCATCGCTATCTAGTGGCCTGGCAGCAAGACGTTTTTTGCAGATCCATGTGAATGGGGATCGTTTTGACAATGGTGTCGTCTGTACGCGAAAAACTCGAAGGAAAAACTTCTCAGCTTTAAACATATCGTTGTCGTGGAAACGTACCCTCAAAATAGTATAATAAATTTATGTTGATTGATATAAAGCCGAGTCAAAACAACATACAAATATTAGATGAAAACCTTAAACAAAATAAACTAAAATTAGAAATATTGCTCTGGCAACTAAATGAAATAATGTTTCATTTCCAGCAATAAAATTATAAAAAATAAAAAAACCTGAACAAATATTTTAATTTGCTAAATTATTATATAAATTAAAGCTTAATAGAAACATTTAAAAAACAGTGAAATCACAAAAAGCACAACAAAACGACTAAACCTTAAACAGTGTTAATAAATATACTATAAGAGTAGATGAACACTACTAAAGCAGCAGCCTTTGGACACACTGAATCCTACAACAGGACGGCAGCGGCCTCTAGTGGTCAGAAATCCGCAATGCAACCACAGGTTTTGGTAACACTTTAGTTTAACCTCCAGTTCTTACTATTAACAAGCTGCTTATATTTTAGGTTAATATATTGTAAAATGTCATTTATTATTATGATGATTTGATGCTCAAGAAACATTTCTGATTATTATGAGTGTTAAAAACAGTTGTGTTGCTTCTTATTTCCATGGAAACCGTCGTTTTTTTCCAGGATTCGTTCATGAGAAAGTTAAAAACAAAAACACACAGCATTTATTGGAAATAGAAATCTTCTGTAACATTACAAATGTCACTTACTTTTTATTAAATCAATGTGTCCTTGCTAAATAAAACTATTAATTTCTTTCCAAAAAGGCTTGAATGGTAGTGTATATAGTATCATAATGTGCATTATATTCTGTGCAACACTGCACATAACTTTTCCTATTCCTCTGCACAAACCTTCCCTTGTTGGGACACGGCCCACAGGTGAATGTGCTTCTCAGGGCCGTCGCTCATGTCCCAGCCTCCACAGCTGAGGTCCACGAAAGGCTCGGGCGGAGACCTGCCCCGGTCCAAAGGCACCTGCGCCAAAAACACACTTTCTCAGTGCGACATGTGTGTTTAACATTGAAATAACTACACTTTTTAACTTTTTTTCACTGGTGATTCTACCTTGGCCCATGACCCCAGCGCTTTATATCTCCTGTAGCGAAGCCATCGCCTGCGACGGACACATGAATTCCACTTCTTGTCTTTGCTGAAGGCTGCAGGGAAGTCCACTGCGTACTCCCAGCCCTGCCGGCACAGGAGAGGGTCAGCACTGATGGGTTTACATGTTAAAGGGATAGTTCACTTTGACATTAATTTTTGGTATGTTTTAGTTTACCTCAAGAGCATCCAAGATGTAGGTGTCTTTGTTTCCGCAGTATTTTCAATCTTGATATTTTTAGGTCAAACCGTTCTTGTCTGTCAGTCATATAATGGAGGTCTATGGTCACCACCTCAAAGAGCATGCACAGAGAAGTCCAAATTAAACATGATTTAATGACTCGTAAATGTAAGTACACATTGATGGCCTAAGACACGAAACGAGCGGTTTGTGTGAGAAAACCAACAGTATTTATATCGTTTTTACCTCTTGTATCCACAGCCACAAAGCGCCCGTCCCTTCAGATCACTTGGACGTGGCTGTGATTACAAGAGGTAAAAACGATATAAATACTGTTCGTTTTCTCACACAAACCGCTCGTTTCGTGTCTTAGGCCATCAATGTGTACTTACATTTACGAGTCATTAAATCATGTTTAATTTGGACTTCTCTGTGCATGCTCTTTGAGGTGGTGACCATAGACCTCCATTATATGACTGACAGACAAGAACGGTTTGACCTAAAAATATCAAAATTGAAAATACTGCGGAAACAAAGACACCGACATCTTGGATGCCCTTGAGGTAAGATAAAACATAATTTCAAAGTGAACTATCCCATTAAGTCTAGAGTATGTTAGGTTTGGGATGGGGGAGTTTATGAGATTGAGTTCCTCACCCCAGTCTCAGTGGATTCCCTCCCACAGCTTTCATCATCCACGTACCAGTCGCCCTCCCACTCCCAGTTAGCAGACGGCAGCTCAAAGCTGTGCAGAGGCTGTGGGGTGGAGCCGGACTCATCCGTCCACTGCCAGCGGTCCGTCGGGAGGAGTGTGTCTGTGAAACCCTCCACTGGGTTCCACCTCTGGAGGACACACACACAGTCTTAGCAGGTCAGAGGACATGTGTAGCAAAACATTACAGAAACCTACATATATATATGTATATATATATGTATATATGTGTGTGTGTGTGTATATATACACAGTATATATACAGTATATATATATATATATATTAGAGCTGTCAAAACGATTAATCGCGATTAATCGCATCCAAAATAAAAGTTTGTGTTTACATAATATATGTGGCTGCACTGTGTATAATTATTTTGTATAAAAAACACACATGCATGTATATTTAAGAAAAAAATACTATTTATATATAAAATATTTATATATAATATAAATTATATATAAATCTATATACAAAATATAAATGAAAATATTTCTTAAATATATACAAGCATGTGTGTGTATTTATATATATATATATATATATATATATATAATTATACACCCATATATATTACGTAAACACAAACTTTTATTTTGGATGCGATTAATCGCGATTAATCGTTTTGACACCCCTAATATATATATATATATATATATATATATATATATATATATATATATATATATATATATATATATATATATATATTCATGTACAAAAAAATTAGAATTATAAATCAGTAATTCAAATTCAAAGATGAATCTAATATATTTAGTATAACTACATGATTGTACTTTTCAGAGGGCTGACATTTCTGTATTTAAAATCCTTTTTTTATTGATTTCATGGAATATTCAAATTTTTGAGATTTTGAATTTGGGGCTTTCATAAGCTGTAACTTGCTTTTCAAGTTTCACCTGTATGTATATATATATATATATATATATTTCTAAAGAATTTATTAGTTTCTGTCAATTTTAATAGTAACATTTACTAATACATTATTAAATTCAAAAGTTGTATCTGTTAAAATAATTCAAAGAGGACCTATAATGCACATTCACTGTTACATGGTGTTTGAACATAATTGTTTGGTTTGCAGTGTGTGTTCACAACCACTCTATAATGGTAAAACTCCACACACCTCTTTTTTTAATCCCCAAAAATCATAGGCAGTGTCACAGAACAAGTATTTGCAGATTGTAGCTTTGATGACGTCACTCATGATTAGGCCCCGCCCACGACAGTCCGATTAGCATAGACCCCACCCCTTGTTTATTTCCTCACCAGTTAAGTAAGAAATGCATTCTTAATAAAGATGCTAAAGTAGGGCCCTGCAATGAAATCCGTTTTATTTTGTATTTTCTGTTGTAATTTTTCTGGACCTTTTTTTTTTTTTTTTTTTTTTTTACTTTTTTGGGGACGGTTTAATACAATTTTGGTCATCAAAAAGCATCTGTAATTAATTGAAATCATTAAAAGTATACAATTTAACAACAATTAATTAAAAGGGTTTTTTTTCTCAAACACAAGTTTTATTTTTTACCAAATTATATTTTCTGTTATCATTTTTAATGGTTTAATTACATTTTAATAAGAATAAAAAAGATGTCTAATTAATTTAATACATAAAACAACCATTTATTATTATCATTTATTTAAAAAAATATATAATTTCAATGAAATATATGTCTTTGAGAAATTCTGTGTTGTATATTTACATTTTTCTTGCAATCAAATGAAGGCATAAAACATTAATTTAATTTATCTTTTAATCATATGAATGACTTTGTCAAAGAAAATGCTGCACAACAGAGCTTTACTGTTCAAATTAAAACATTGAATAATTAAAATATTTAAAAATTATGAACATTCCTTAAAATAGTTAATTAATAATTAATTTGTTCTTATTATTTTTGTCATTATTATTAGTGTTAGTATTATTATTACATTGAGACATAAATTCTACTGTACAACAGTAATATATTTCTGTCACAATTTCTCAAGTTAAATTGAACTTTTATTTTGACGGGTTCAAATGCTGGTGAAATGACTCATAGTGAGTAATTTAAGTATTTCTTTTATGGTTTGATTCATACTAACAGTAGTGGGTACTGTATATTAAGCTTCTTTCACTTAAATGCACATGTGATCTAATATACATCTAATATATAATATATATATTCCCTAATATATATATATTTCTAATATATATTTCCTTAATTGCTTAGTTTTATGCCATTAGATTGCTTGCATCAGTTCTCCAGTTCTCTGAAAACAGAGGTAGAGTACCACAATAGAAATAATAATCAAAACCAAACAGATGTTTTATCTGTTTTTGGCAGAGGATTAAAGGCGCCAGCTGTACAGGCTCCGTCCTCTTCTGGAAATGGGGGTGGGGCGGGGCAGCAGCTCATTTGCATTTAAAGATACATACAGTTACGTCACAGTAGGGAAATAAAGAATATTGCAACTTCCATGTCATGCCGACTTTAACAAATGGGACCTTACTATGTACAGTATTTAATCATGCCAAATCGCAGAGAAAATGAAACGGATCACACCTGGTTTTCGTAGGTCTCTTCCTGGTGGCGTATAGGCACGTGACTGGGATACACATGGAGATAAACCTGATGGTCGCAGCCGATGCCCCAGCAGCACTGTCGAGAGCCCGTCACGCGCTTCAGCTCCAACACTACATCAGCCGCGCGGCTCCAGCACCCTCTAGCGGCCGGGAGACTGAACACCCGCCCGTACACATCCACCGCCCACAATAGTGACATCATCAGCCCCGCAGAGACCACTGATCCTGCTGGACCACAGACAGACAACACCATTTTGACCAAAAAACTAAATGGTTTTAAGCCAGTTATGTATATCTTTTGCTGTAGTGTGTTAGTAGGAAATGTTTATTTCATACGTTAATTTTGCCATTAATTGTAATAATCCAGTGATGTTTTTGTCTTCAAGTGTTGTTTAGGGTTCAGTCTGTTCAGTTTTTGTCTGTTTCTTCATGTAATCACAGACAGACTCGATGACGGTGAGATCAGATCATACTGGCTGTTGTCAAAAATGACAAAAAAAAAATGTGTGCTTACAAAAATATCACTAGATTATAACAATTGATGGCAAAATGGAAATGTAAACTGAAATTTTCCACTGACACACCACAGCAAAAGATATAAAACTTTTTTTGTTCAAGAAACTTTAGTATCTAAGACTTTTGCACAGTACTATACTGTATATATATATATATATATATATATACACACACATTAGGGCTGTCAAACGATTAATCGCGATTAATTGCATCCAAAATAAAAGTTTGTGTTTACATAATATATGTGGGTGCACTGTGTATAATTATTTTGTTTATATATAAATATACACACATGCATGTATATTTCAGAAAAAAAATAATTAATATATAAAATATTTATATTTATATATAATTTATTTATAAATCTATATACAGTATGAAAATATTTCTTAAATATATACAAGCATGTGTGTGTATAAATAAATACAAAATAATTATACACAGTTCACCCACATATATTATGTAAACACAAACTTTTATTTTGGATGCGATTAATCGCGATTAATCATTTGACAGCCCTAATATATATATATATATATATAGTATATAAATAAATACATAAATAAATAAACACACACGCTCACTGCCAATATATACTACCATTCAAAAGTATGTAGTCAATAAGAATTTGTTTATCTTTTTGAAAGAAGTCTATTCTGCTCACCAAGACCGCATATTTAAAGAAAAAAAAAACCCACAATAATATCGTGAAACAAAAATTAAATTATCTGTTTTGTAATGTAACATATTTTAAAATGTAATTTATTATCAAAGCTGTATTTTCAGCATCATTACTCCAGTCTTCAGTGTCACATGATCCTTCAGAAATCATTTTAAAATGATGATTTGCTGCTAAAGAAACATTTATGATCATTATCAGTGTTAAAAACAGTTGTGCTGTGCAATATTTCTGTGGAAACCAGAATTATTTGTTTTCTTTCACGATTCTTTGATGAATAGAAAGTTCAAAACAGAACAGCATTTATTCGAGATTATTATACTTTAATGCCACTTTTTAATCAATTGAATGTGTCTTTGCTTAATAAATTCATTTCTTTTTTTAAACTTAATGACTCCAAACTTTTGAACAATATATTATATATGTACTTTATTTAATATAAAATTAAGTTATACACAATATTTAATATATATGAATAGCTCTTTGTTGTTTAGTTATTAAAACCACAGACAGTCAAAAAGTTCACAAATAAAATTACACAAATTTTATTTTAAAGTTTGCTTATTCAAATAGATATAGATACTTTAATATAATAACTAATAATACACACATTAAGTCTAGTTTAGTAAGAGATCCAGGTAACTGTTACTGGACAGCAGAGGTCAACTCGCACCTGTCTCTCTGGATTTCATATTACAGCCGTATATTATTCTCTGCTTGATTTAATTAAATATAAAAGATGAATGCACTTGCTTTTGCCTTCTGATTTATGATGTTTAATGATAGCCTAATCATTACGACGCATATAAATTCCGACACACAACGAATTCACATTCCGCTCATAAACTCACCCTCAGTGTAGTCTAATGACTGTGCAGCAAGTCTTCATCTATTCCGAGCCTTACAAACATCAGAAACCCGTTTATTATTATTCCCAGGATTATTCTAAGGGTTCGGAGAGTCAAAGCAGGAAGTCAGGGGTATTTTCGCTCTGATTGGTCAGCGCTCACGGAAATGTCGAAATCCAGGCTTCTGATTGGACAGGCGGTGCGCGCACGCAAGTTTTTCCGTCGCGCAGAGCTCTCATCTATGCGCGGGTTTACTCGATCAATTATTCACTCTTTACTCTCTCAATAATTAAAAACTCAAGGGTGATACACGAGTACTAACTCTCTTATACTTCAGCTGATACTTCAGACTGATGTAGGCCTAATGCATAGACAGGCGATGTATCAGATGAATTTACAAATAACTTAAGACGAAAGGCTAATGAAAATGTGTTTGAAATACTGTTTTTTTCCTTTCTTTTTTCGACCTTGTGTGTTTTGAAGTGTATTTATTATTTGTGGTGCTTTATTATAAAATAAAAGCATATTTGGGAACAACGTGCGCTGTGAACATTATTTTATTTAAAAACATGAAGTAACTGAGACTGAGTGATGTGTGTCAGAGACTCTTTTGTCATCAAACTCACATCACAGATGATATTAGCAGTTAAAATCAACATAGCTCTCTGGTATGTTTGTGTGTGTGTATCATTAATATGTAAATTATATATGCTACTAAAGTTTGTTGGTTAAAAAGAAGAATCAACAGTTGTAAAGTATTACGGATTTCATGCATAACACTCGATAACTGTTTGACAGCTGTACCTATATAGATGCATTTATTTAATTTGATCAATTTACTCACATAGCATGGGGTTGGTTTGGTCCTTTAAAACACGACTTGTGAAGACGTCCCTTTGATTTCCAGCTAGGAAACTCATATTTACGACAATTCCGAAATGTAGCGTTAAACATGTAGCTACTGTAAAAATGAATGCGCTTTACCTAATCAAAAAAATAGTTGCAACAGATTACAAGCAATATTATTGATTAAATTTAAGAATAGAATTGAGTAATAATTAATCAAATTAGGCTAATTCTTTAAAAGTTAACCATTTAAAATGAGTAAGAACTTCCAAAAAAAGTATGTTTAAGTCACCATTATGGTGATCAGTGTTTGTTTTAGGTTTGTTTTAAAAAGACGGTTTTCTCCTTCAGTGATTCTGCTTGTTAACATCATCAGGTAGGCCTTATCTCCATTGTTGGCAAAATAAAATAAAGATAATATAAAATAAGTAATCTTTGATGTCTGTTATTTTTGTTAAATGTTTTGGTGTAAACTTTACTCATTTTAAACGGTTAACTTTTAAGGAATAATTTGATTAATTATTACTCAATTCCAATTTGTTCAATTTAATTGCTTGTATTATATTGCTTGTAATCTGTTGCCACAATTTTATTGATTAGATAAAGCGTATTCATAACAGTGTGCGGTCCTAAGCAAGTGAGCAAAACTGGTTATTCAGACCGGGATTTTGGAAACCAGATAAAATGGTTTATTGTAAACATATGGGTTGAACATTTGTTTACAAATTGGAAATCACAACACTCGTGAATTTTGATCTCATAATAACGACATGACGTGGACACAGCGTGATCAACATGTTCAACAGTTTTCATCAGGTTAATAAGACTAGAGCGTTTATCTAGTGATGTATACATAGTTGTAAACAGAAATAAAAGCACTGCAACCTTTTTGTTTTATCTGACGCACTTTTTAGTGAGCACTTTTATTAGCCTATTCAGTCAACAATTACAAACATAATACAACAAAGTATTAAAAATTAGTAGATACAACATAGAACAGTAGGGGAAAACATCACAGAATATAAATACACTGAATAAAATAATAAACGAGAAAAATAGAAATAAGTACAAAGTAAAAAAGTGACGCGCCCCCGCCACAGCGCATGCGCGTTCCGCTTAATCACGTGACAGCGAGTCTTGTGACAGTGCAGCAGGAAAAACGTCGTTTTTGAGTTTGATAAGAGTTTCGGTCGTTGCCAAATCCAGATTTCTCTCATAAACGAGAGAAATCAAGAATAGGTCGCTATGGCGCATCTTTAGGACATTTGCACGTCTTCAAACCATTCCTGTCCCGAAGCTGAAAGAACGCGTTAAAGTCGCATGGGGGGAAGAGTGGAGGAACTTTCATCCAATCTTTGTTTTGGTTTTTGTTTGCGTTCGTCCAAGTGACCGTTCAAGCTCAAGGAGATTTTAAACTAGTTTTCTGAAGTGGACAGGACATCTCGGACTGGATATGGATACTAAACCTCTTCTCCAGGACAGACCTCCGGCGTACAACGCGGTCCCGGCGGCGTACGACTACGGCTCGTTCCCCGCGGCCGCTGCTCCTGCGACGGGCTTCCAGCCTCAGGCTCCGCCGCCCTACCAAGGCAAGAGAACCGAGAACACACACATACACACACTGCGTTTAATCTGCTCATAATCCTGCTATAATTCACGGACTGCGGGATTTTAAAACGCACGTGTGATGTGGTTTAATATGCTTCAGATTTTTGAAAGAAGTCTCTTCTGCTCATCAAGGCTGGATTTAACGTTATTTGATTAGAAATGGAGAATACACAGTAATATTGTGACATTATTTCAAATTTAAATAATTGATTTTCTATTTAATGTTCTTTTCTAATGTAAGTTTAACGTTATTCCTGAGATGTAAAGGTATTTTTATTTAGTTATTTTTTGGGCGTCATAACTCCAGTCGTCAGTGTCACATGATCCGTCAGAAATCATTCAGATATGATGATTTGTTCCATGCTTAATATTTTTTTTTTTCAAGATTTTTTTTAGGATTCTTTGATGAATCAAAAGTTAAAGAGAACAGCGTTTATTCAAAATATAAATCTTCTGTATTTGTAACAATATAAATCTTTACTATAAACGCTAAATAAACGCTGTTCTTTAAAAAAACAAAAAAAACAACAACAACAAAAAAAAAACGTTTTATTCATCAATGAATCCTGAAAAAAAGTATCACAGGTCATAAAAAATTAAGCAGCACAACTGTTTCCAACATTGATAATAAATATCATATTAAAATGACTTCTGAAGGATCATGTGACACTGAATCACAGGAACACTTCGATCACTGGTATAATAGCCTATATTTTAAATTGTAATAACATTTCACTATTTATTTTTCGGTATTTTTAATCAAATAAATGCAGGCTTTATGAGCAGAACAGACTTACGTCAAAAACATTAAAAGTTAATGTTTCCCAACGTTTGACCGCACAGCAGCAGTCAGTTGACAATTGATGAGATCATTGATGACATCATCACTTTGAGTTAAAAATCAGGAATAAATTTAAAACCATTTCAATAAGTGTGTTTACACAACTTTCTAATGACTTTTCACAGACCGACAAGCCAATAACTGATAACTATAAACTATTAAAAAATATCCGAAAGCTGAGATAAAATACAACCAACAGAACATGTAAAACTGAATCAAAAAGTTAAACAAACATCTTTAAGATGTTTTCTTTATATGTGAAATAAAGAAAACAGTTACAAACTGAAACAGGAAGTGTTTCTGGACCAGTGTTGTTTACATCTTGCAAAATGGTCTATAAAATGCTACTTATAAAACACTGATTTAAGTGTCACGAGCCTTAGTACAACAAAACACAGCTCTGGTTTATGTTAAATTAGTCAGAGTGATTCAGTCACAGATGTGAAGAAACGAAAAAAAAAAAAAAAAGGAAAACGCACTAGTTGGGAAACTGGACTGGACTTTCTAGTCTGACTAATTCAGCCTAATGATAACCACTCCTTTCATTCTTAAACTAGCATTACATTTATCAGTTATGGCCAGATCTAAAGAAAAGATTCCTGCCTAAGCAGTTTATGCAACAGTCTCCAGGTCACGTTTTACATTTAATATTATTATTATTTTCGCGACTACATTGTGTGAAAGACTGGTCTCAAGCTAAACCTCATGGTGTGTGAACAAGGAAACCATTGAGTACTGTGATATGAAACCAGCCTGCCACAAGTTTCTTATATAGTTTCATAAGTTTGAAGTCCAAATGCACAGATGCTCAGTTTAGTTAACCTTCACCCTTGTGGAAAAGTAGTCCTTACCTTTAAGAAGAGCTCTTATTATGGTAATTATATAACTGAGTGCAATGTTTTTGGACACTTGATTTGCATGTTATTTATATTAAACGCAGTTAGTTGAACGTAATGTGCTTTTTTGACCCACTTACATTAAAGTCACTGGCAAGCATTTATGATCAATTAAATATATTGTCATGTCTACTGAAACGTGTGTTGTTGTTTTTAAATAGATTTGTAATATTGAAGCTCTAGTTCAGTACATTTATAATATTGCCTATTCACTTTAAATGAATAACACACTAAAATGATTATAATCATAAGATGTGAACTCTGTCCCACAGGCTTCCCGGCCGCCACCTCAGGGTATCCGAGCGTCCCGGGCCAGCCCGCGGCCGTGGCCACCCAGCCGGCCTACACCAGCACCTACACCATCGTCCAGCCCTCCGTGGTGGTGGTGGGGGGGTGTCCGGCCTGCAGGTGAGGCGTACACACACACACATACACACCGCTCTCAACATCAGCCAGCTCTGTTCAGAAGTCATGCTATCGTGTGTGGCGGTTAAGCTTTACGTCAAATAGACCAGATGGCGTTCATCTGAACTCAGTGGTTTCTGCATCCGCTCATATGAGCATGTGACACTGCATGTCTGATGTCACTTACGTCATGCCATGACTAAAAAAAAAAGTTAACAGGAAATTTTTTTGTTGACACTTTACAATAAGGTTCATTAGTGAGCATGAACTAATAATAACTAATTGTTTTGTTAATTTCAACATTTACTAATACTTTATTAAAATATTGATAGCATCAGTTAACGCACTGTGAACAAACAATGAGTAGGTGTGTTTTCATTAACTAACAAATACTGTAACACATGTTTAGTTGTTAGTTAATACATGAACTAATGAACCTTATAGTAAAGTGGCAGCTCTTTTCCACTCATAATCCTGGCTTTAAGTTGGCCTCTTTGAGGTTGTTTTAATCCAGACGCACTTCCTGCTTGCTCATCTGACTGAGAGAGAGTCATGTGACCTCGTGACAGCGCTGATTTCACACTGAACTTTGGTTCATGCACCAGTTCAGTGAGCGTCACCACTAAACAAACAATGTGATTGTTTGTTCTCCTTTTATATCACACTTTACTATATACAGGACATCTATCTATATAGACAATAGTAAGCACGTATGAGCTTTTGATAAAAAACAAAAAAACAAAAAACAAGTGTTATTGTTCGATTGATATGCATTACTTTTATGTCTATGAAGCTTTAAAGGTTTGACTTTAACGGATTAACGAAAATCAAAACAACTTTTATTAGAAGATGAACTTTGAATGACATTAGGGCGAGTTCTTGATGACAAAACGGGCGAACTAACCCTCAACAGGTTCACTAGAAAACCATACGCAAGAAGAAGAATTACAAGCCAATTGGGGTGTAACAATATATTGTCAAAAATGCAACAATATGTATCGTGGATAGTCTCCCCGAAAAAAAAAAGAATTATTTTAGTTTTAGTACTACATTAAACTACTATATATAATGTTGATTATAATTTGAATTTATATAATTTGATTATATAAAGAATATTTGTGTGTCCTGATAATGCCAAATGTCTGATTTTACCTGTAAAAAGTGGCCAGCATTATTTTAAATATATCTAGTCAGTGAAAGCGTGCAAGCATATTCATCTAAATTAATTCTGTATTTTCAGCTTCACAATCATGAATATTGTTATTCTGGTGTCACCATTGTCCAAACAAGTCCAAACCTATTCATTAACATATAAAATTAAGCATTTTAATCAACAGTACTTTTTTTTTTGTTAGCCCTCAAACCATATTCACTTTATAGCCCTTAATCCTGTAATTGTGGACAAATGTGGGCACAGAGGACTCGGGTGTGATCCTAATTTTTATTCATTATAAATGTTATATCACTGTCTTCCATAAAGTTTTGTCTATCCATTTATGGTGTTTATTTATTATTTTGGGGGTGTTTTTGAATTGATTTACTTCGAAAAGTACCATATTTTCTATGTAAATTATGCTTATTTTTTTAACTACATTAAAATATCATTCCAATAAGTTCTTAGAGCTAAAACCGTAAAGATGAAGTGACTTATTTTGGCTTATTTTACAATGCTCTAAATTACAGTTTTTCCCCATTCATTTCTATGGGTGCCCATTTTTGACCAAAATACAAGATTAAGGAGTTTTTTTTCACCCACTTAACATTGTAGAATTGAGTCAAAAAAAAAAAAAAAAAAATAGTGTGTTCAGGAGGCAAACTTAGGAAAAGTAGCCAAGTCTTGTACCGCTCAGATCAAGGGAAGTATTTTTTAAAAATAAATCAAAACTAATTTTGCCCACATTTGTCCAGAATATGGTTTTAGGGTTAAGCTTTCACCACATGTCTTGGAGTATTGCAATATCGTATCGTAAAATGTATCGAATTGTGACATGAGGGTATCGTTACACCCCAATGCTATTTTCCGAATGATTACAAAGAATGAAAGTTACTTTGGGCGTAAGAGAATTATGAGACATATTTTTAGCTGTTACTGCTGATGTGGTTTATCAAATATCAAACTAGATTGGACCAAATATGCAAAGCATTTGTCAAAATGAAGAGTACATTCGGGCATTCTTCTCAATGGCACTGGCAGAAATCAAACATGCATTTAGTCTGGTGATGTGTTGGTGTGTGTGCTGACCTTGGGGTTGTGCTGTGTTCAGGGTCGGCGTGCTGGAGGACGACTTCACGTGTCTGGGAATCATGTGTGCCATCTTCTTCTTTCCTCTGGGAATCCTCTTCTGCCTGGCCCTGCGTCAGAGGAGATGTCCAAACTGTGGAGCCACCTTCGGCTAGAGGGACCAAACCCTGTCGCTGTCTTTTTAATCCAGTTTTTAGCATCAGCATAAGTTTATCTGTAATCGTTGCACATGAAAAACGCCAAACGTCGCTTAACGCAAGTATGACAGATCACAATAGTAACCAGCCACAAACGTTTCGATTACTTTGAGATGGTCGTCCATGTTTTTAGTTTATACACGCCTCGCAAGCACTATTGTTTTTTTTGTTTTTTTTTCGTCGTTGTTGTTTATATGAAATCTTAAAGCCAGTCTCCAGTCATATAATCACTAGTGCCTTTCCGACGGCAGAGAAACCATGAACTGATGGAGCCGGGACTCACTCTGGACAAAACGCCGACTCACTTTGAGTAACTGTGTAGAAATTAAATTGATCTGCTTCCCTGATGTCTTTTTGTTGAATCTGTTCTTGCGTTTTGAGAAAACCATCACCGTTGACTTATAATACACTCACTAATCGTGTCCATCACGTCTTAGTCAAGATCAAAAAGCGTCGCATTTATCCTCTTGATTTAAAACACTGTTATTTGTATATCTTGAATCAGTTTTAGACCATTTTCTCTGTCTTGTTTCGGGGGCCATGTTTTCACCGCACCGCACTGCACTGATGATCAATGTTAGTTGTGTTTCACAGCCAGATCCAAGAAACGAAACCTGGCAATAAACAAGGGAAGTTGGCAGCAGGACAATGTAACGTTAATCTTTGACGAAGCGAATGGTTTTTCTTTCCAGTCGACCCGACAATCAAGTCTCGGACGTGTCCAGTGGGATTTCTTTCATGATGTACTCATAGCATACACTTAGGCACGCTGTTATGATCGGTTATAACTTTTTTTACATTAAAAGATTGTATATAAATTCTACAAGTGTTGCTGCTTCTGTCTGTTGATTTTTATCGGGCCTTCGTTTTGAAATGTCAACTTCCTCATCTGTTGAAACTTCCTCATCAAACTCACTTGTTATTGAGGTTTCAATTTCATGTTATTGATCAAAAGTGACTTTTACAAAGGATTTCTATTTCAAATAAATGCTGTTGAATAAATTTGCTTTCTATTCATCCAAGAATCCTGAAAAAAATGTATTACGGTTTCCACAAAGTTTCTGAAATATTACTGTTTTTATGTCAAAGAAATGCATCTTAGGTGAGTATAAGAGACTTCTTCATGTTGTGTACCGTTTCTCTGATATACACACTGTTCCTGTGACGACAGCAGCATTCAGGACAATCAACATTCAGAGTTCAGCTTTTCAAAGAAAGTGTGTGTTTTATTTAGATAACTGCTATCAGGTTTGCCGGGACTTCGGGTAAAAGGGAACGAGGTTGTTCCACATTATTAAGCAAGTCCCAGTTCGTTGTCACGGTCAAATAAACATTACATAAAAAGAGACCAAATACAATTCTATTTTTTTTTGTGCGCACTAACTATTTATTGCTCAATTTATTAAAAACAAATATAAATTTCGAGTTAGTCTTTTACACATATTTACATTCCAAAATAATAACTAAAAATTATATTTGTGACCTACTGTTTAGCTTTTCTTGTTAATTGAAACACTTTTTCTGCGGTGATCAAGATTCGCCTGGTCCAGTTTGATCTTGACGTGACAAAGCGGTCACGTTTGCTTTTTAATCAGTCTTCATAGAGTGCCGAAGTGATGACGTCACTTTGTAGGACGACTCGGAAGTTAGCGGCGCATGGGTTCCCTCGATCGAAAAGCTCTGCATTTTCCCCATAGACTTTTGGAAAATCGCAAAAAAACAAGACCTGTGTTCAACAAAGAGTTGTGACCCTTACACGTTTTGTCTAATCAAGATAATCTTTACAAGTTAATCCAATATTTATACATTTTGAAGCCTATATAAAGTTTTTAAAAAACACGAGCAGGTTATAACTGTGTTTTATGTCATAGATCAAAACGTGAAAATATTTAGAGGCTTTGTTCACCACAGACCTTATTTCAGGTGATTTAGCAAAAAAACAGTTAAAAAAACCCCATAGACTTTAGAGCGAGGGAACCGGGAGTGCTAAGATGCTAACTCGCGTCCGCGTTTTGGCCTACAGAGTGATGTCGTAACTTCGAAACTCTATTCAGGCCCATTCGAGAATGCGTGCGAAATCAAGAACCAATCATATATCATAAACGATCACATCCAATCAAAGCGCGATGGAGTGATTGCCTCACGTGACTTTCTCAATTACCAGCAAACCGAGTTCTTAAAGGGATAGTTCACTTTGAAATGAATTTTTGGTATGTTTTGTCTTACCTCAAGGGCATCTAAGATGTAGGTGTTTTTGTTTCCGCAGTACTTTCAATTTTGATATTTTTAGGTCAAACCGTTCTTGTTTGTCAGTCATATAATGGAGGTCTATGGTCACCACCTCAAAGAGCATGCACAGAGAAGTCCAAATTAAACATGATTTAATGACTCATAAATGTAAGTACACATTGATGGCCTAAGACACGAAACGAGCGGTTTGTGTGAGAAAACGAACAGTATTTATATCGTTTTTACCTCTTGTAATCACAGCCACGTCCAAGTGATCTGGCATGGGCGCTTTGTGGCTGTCTACGAAAGGTAAAAACGATATAAATACTGTTCGTTTTCTCACACAAACCGCTCGTTTCGTGTCTTAGGCCATCAATGTGTACTTACATTTACGAGTCATTAAATCATGTTTAATATGGACTTCTCTGTGCATGCTCTTTGAGGTGGTGACCATAGACCTCCATTATATGACTGACAGACAAGAACGGTTTGACCTAAAAATATCAAAATTGAAAATAATGTGGAAACAAAGACACCTACATCTTGGATGCCCTTGAGGTAAGATAAAACATACCAAAAATTAATTTCAAAGTGAACTATCCCTTTAAGGAACAACATTATAATTTAAAACTGGTGAAATTTGGTTTCCTCGCATCATTTTCAGAAAAAAAAACAACTTTTTTTTGTTCGATGTGTTTAACAGTCTATATCTGGGGTTTTCCACTGGTTGCATATTAACGCCTGTCGTAACACACACGATTAGTAGAGTACGTCATGACATGCATAGGGTGAAACAAAGATGTGCAGTGCTGGATGTCTACAAACCCTCGCTCTATATTTGCACTTTCAATGATACGTACTCAATCATTCACGGTGTTTCTAATGTTAATGAACCGCTTTCTCATATTTTAACACGAACACACATTTAGAAATAAAACATTTTTATTTTCATATAACAATGATCTACAAGATCTCAGGCCAACAAGTGCATTGATACAATCAAAGCCAAACGAATAGTTTCCCCCGAAAGCAGAAGATAAATAAATCACTATCCACTGATCGACAATGGATCATGATTCACTGCTGTGACTACGCTGATAAAAGCAACCTAAAACAATTGATGAAATCAGATAAAAGATAAAATCAGCTCAAAACGCTCCTGTAGATGCTGGTGTTGTCTTCCGGGTCAAACTCGACTGTCCCTTAAAGGGATACTCCACTTTTTTTGGAAATAGGCTCATTTTACCACTCCCCCAGAGTTAAACAGTTGAGTTTCACCGTTTCCGAATATATTCAGTCGATTTTATGATATTTAGAAGAATATCAGTAACCAGACAGTTTCTGGTCTCAATGACTTCCATAGTATATTTTTTTCCCTACTATAGAAGTCAATGAGACCAGAAACTGTCTGGTTACTGATAATCTTCTAAATATCAGAAAATCGTCTGAATGGATTCGAAAACGGTAAAACTCAACTGTTAAACTCTGGGGGAGTGGTAAAATGAGCCTATTTCCAAAAGTATCCCTTTAAAACGCCAGCTGAGCGAGTTAGGTAAACACGCCAGACCTTCACTGGGATCACAACGCTCTCATTCGCTTCACGCTCACGGATCCATCCGGTCAAGCTACTTCCACTAGTAACCAGGATCATTGGATTAATAATGACCCGTTCAGACAACACCTGAAATTAGTAGAACAGCATTTCGGTTCACATCACTATCATCAGGACCTTTCTGCTGAAGCAGGATCCCATCAAGTATCTATATATATTTATATAAAAAAAACTTTCGACAATGATTTGATAATAAAAGTTAAGCGCACACTCAATCTCTTGCGTATTTACAGAATGACACTCTGACTAGTGATCCTTACAGCGAAATGCATATACATTGATTCCTTCTCTATATATACACACACATTCAAGATGGATAACTAGTAAATATTATCTCTCTCTCTCTCTCCCTCACACACAGAGAGAGAGAGAGAGGTTTTAAGGGGACAGGCATAAATAGTGGTTCAACAGTATGTTGTGTCTGTGTGCTTAAGTGTGTTACTGTCAATCCCAGCATCCTCAGCGGTGGGTCTCTGTCTGAGTCCAGCGAGCCCTGTGGGAATGTGTACGTTCACTGTCGTGCATGAAGGCCAGGCTGTGGTGTCGGTCAGATGGCGGGCGCTGATCTGTCATTGGTGATTGTGGGCCGAAGTTTTACTGTGGCGAATGGATTTCCTCCCCTGCGGACACACAACACCGTTACTCTGGCTGTTCACATGCCACGGCGCATTTGAAGAACGCTTATACTACATCGATTTGTACATTTTCTTTAGAAATTGTGAACGGTGAACTTTCCTTTGCTAAGCGTTTTTTAAATTGCACTTTTCTTCCACTTGAAGGGGTGTGTGTAAGACTGACGTGACACCTTCATAATCATGACATGACATACAGTATGAAGTAGGGTTTATGCATGTTTATGACAACTGTCATTAAGTTTCTTTCACTCAATAATGACATTTTTAATGCAAATATGACCTCATTTGGTGGTCATCTTGAAAATTGGCTGCCATATTGAATTTTTTGCCCCCTGGGGCGAACACCTTACCCTTTATCGCATATAAAAGTCATAGCACACCATTACCGAATAATCCGCACGATTTGATGCCTCATTCGTGGGTCTGTGACAAAATCTGCGGGAGGAGATACGGGTTGGGACAAAAGTTGGGGCTTTGCCTAAGGCAATGGCGGCCATCTTGAAAATTGGCCGCCATATTGAATTTTTGAGTGGCCAATGGCTTTTTCCAAAATAGTGGCCCTTAGAGAATATCTGTGCCAAATTTCATGCTTCTATACCAAAGTGAACGATTTTTTTACTAATCTGCTGCACTACTAGTCGAGTCGCATCCCATCACAAGCATGGAGGACAGACAGCAAGCGGGATCCATTAATACTCACCCTAGGAGGGGATGCTTCGGGAGCCCGTTTGACAGAGGGACCTGCAGGAAACAAACAGCATGTGATCGTCTCAGTGGGCGAATAACATTTAAGAATCAAAGTCTGAGTAAGACACTCATACTAAGGGTTTATACTGTATACTCGATACTCAAAAACAAGTATGTGAATGAGTATGCAACAATACAAGTTTCAATTAGTAATGTGCTTTCTGTTGTTAGTTGACCTCATTTTGATCCATGTTTAATTCAGCAAGTATTTTTTCCAGAAAAAAAAGCATATTTGTCTATTTAATCCAATTTTGTACGTGCCATTCTTAAAGGGTCATGAAACCCCAAACCCAATTTTCTGAAATTTTAACAGAGGTGCGTGTTGAACACCATTGAAGACAATGCTAGCATCTGTTAGATTTAATAGTAGGGTTAAATGGTTAAATTTGAGTTTCTTTCCTGCTTTTTTCGTCTTCCGGGTTTACAATTTTCATCGTGTCCACTGTGAGTATGTTGATGACTCGTCGGTGTCTCATAATTATTAATGAGACTGAGTTTTCATATCCAATGAGAAGACACAGTCTCAATTATTCACGACACCACGTGGATCTTTCCAACGACACACATGTCAAACTGTGATATCGCGTAGTAGATGAGAGACGTGTTTGTTTTGTGTGGTGCAAGTCCAAGTGGGCTGAATATATGTACATTGGGGTTCTATATATGAAGCGTCGGCACAAAGGTTCTTTATAGGCTATTATTCATTCATATATTACATTATTCTGGAATATGTTGTACTTGTAATTAAATTATTGTTTATTAAACTGTTGTAGTAACTTAATATCACATTAATCATGCTGATTTTTGGAGGAGAAAAACTGAAATGGCACTGTTCGTGTGATATTGATTAACTACATAAAATGATATAAATATATACATTTTCTAACCCCCATATCTTGAATTTTGTGAGCATTCACATGCATTCATAAATACATTTTAGGTCTTGATGTTTGTCAATAAAATTAAATATTTAATCCAGAAAGGACAAAACAAATGATAATGGATGAACCCAAAAGGTTCCATATAGAACCTTTTTCCTGGTTACAAAGAACCCTAAAGTCTTCGTATTATTGAACCCTTAAAAAGGCTACTGTATAGACCATTTCAAAAGATGTAAACAACACTGGTCCAGAAGCACTTCCTGTTTCAGTTTGTAACTGTTTTCTTTATTTCACATGTAAAGAAAACTTCTTAAAGAGGTTTAACTTTTGATTCAGTTTTAAATGTTCTGTTGGTTGTATTTTATCCCAGCTTTTATGTAGTGTTAAAAAACTGAAACAGGAAGTGCTTCTGGGCCAGTGTTGTTTACATCTTTTGAAATGGTCTATAGAACCTTTTACGGGTTCCAAATACGTAGCGCTGATAGAACCTTTTCTTCTAAGATTTTGCCATCAACCACGGACACATCTAAACAGTCTTTAGCTGCGTTTCCACTGCAATTACCAGGAACTATATGTCCCAGGAACTTTTTTCATAGGAACTTTTTTTTTTCCCCCCAGACCACTTGCTTTTTGCGTTTACACCACGGACTTAAAGGGTTAGTTCACCCAAAAATGAAAATGAAGTCATTATTTACTCACCCCCATGCTGTTCCAACCCCGTAAGACCTTTGTTCATCTTCGGAACACAAATAAAGATATTTTTGATGTAATCTGAGAGCTGGATCAGTCCTCCATAGACTGCCTAAGGGACTGGCTCTTGACGGCCCATAAAGTCATTAAAGAAAAGGTTTAAATATTCCATGTGCCTACAGCGGCTCAATTATAAGTTTATCAAGCGACGAGACTACTTTTTGTGTGAAAAAAAACATAAATAACGACTTTATTCGACTATTCCATTACTTCCTTATGGGCGCATGCGCGAGAACTGAGAGGAGGACGTTCTCTTTCAACTACTTCTTTTTACCGGCTGCTCACCGCTTAGGAGTATTAGCGCCACCTACCGTATGAGATGATAATAAGACACACTGTCGTTTTTTGAGAAGATTAAAGGCTTTTAAGTGCACCTTGTAGTGCGGAAAATACGCTAATTGAAAAGCGTATGTACAGCGCGCATCTTCCTCTGCTTGTAAACAGAAAGTTTTGCACTTCCAGCTATATCAGCACATCATCTTATACAGTAGGTGGCGCTAATACTCCTAAGCGGTGAGCAGCCGCCGGTAACAAGAAGGAGAACGTCTTCATCTCAGTTCTCGTGCATGCGCCAATAAGGAAGTAATGGAATAGTCGAATAAAGTCATTATTTATGTTTTTTTCACACAAAAAGTAGTCTCGTCGTTGATAAACTTATAATTGAGCCGCTGTAGGCACATGGGATATTTAAACCTTTTCTTTAATGACTTTATGGGCCGTCAAGAGCCAGTCCCTTAGGCAGTCCATGGAAGAGTGATCCAGCTCTCAGATTACATCAAAAATATCTTTATTTGTGTTCAGAAGATGAACGAAGGTCTTACGGGGTTGGAACAGCATGGGGGTGAGTAAATAATGACTTAATTTTCATTTTTGGGTGAACTAACCCTTTAAGTGCAGGTCCGGGACGGGAAGATTCTGTAGTTTTGAGTTTTGTATGGAGGAGACTCAAGCTGTGCAGCTTTTGTGTGCAATTGGTTTACTAACGAGGTAATTAACAAAACAGCAGAAAAAAGACGAGCACCCAAAGCGTATTCAGAACGCTCGTAATGCTAGATATAAAAGTTGACGTTTGTTATCAGCGGACATTGACCGTGAGATGGATGGGACGAACGCACGCCATCGGGCAGAAAGAATAAGATTGGTAAGATCAACTAATCAGCATGTTCAGCGCACAAGTCCCACCACGAAAGTTCCCGAACTCTGAAAAACTACTACCTCACCAGCAGGGACTTTCTGGGGGGGGATTTTTACCCGGAACTTCATTTAGACCCTGGTTCCTGCGGTGTAAACACACCGAGTACCACCCCAAAGTTCCTAGTTCCTGGAGAAAGTTCCTGCGGTGGAAACACGGCTTTTGATCTAAACTATAGTGTGTGCCGCAAACATTTTCTCAAGAGAGCTGTGAGAAGTGGAGAATGGTGGACTTCGCCTTGTTGACAACCAATCCAAGTTGCGTCTTGCGAGTGATGCGGTATCCCGAGGACTTTTCTATCCATTCAATAGGTGTGTGTGTGTCTAAAATGAGAAGTCACCCACCTCCGCAGAGCCATCTTTATTATGAGGGTTCAGGGGGCGCGTAGATCTAGGCTATGCACGGAACGATTTTTTAAAGCGGAAAATTAATAATTTTTGTCTAAATAAACCATTATATATTTTATAATGACATTATAACTATACGTGTAGCCTACATTAATATGTTTTAAACAGACTTACGATTACTGTAGGCTAATATATGTAGCAGGGCATTCAAGTTATAGGGTTGTGTATCGTTTGAATTTGAACGATTCTGATTCCGATTCCGATTTCTTGTTTCGATTCCGGTTCCTAACGATTCTCGATTCCGATTCTTTTAAGAGGCTGGGTCAAAAAAGTTTAGCTAACCTTGCTAACCAACGGTCTTTCTGAAGGAAATACTCCTTCTGTCACAAATACTCCTTTTATTGTCACAAATTTTGCATTTTGGCGAGATTTCGTTATTTTTAGAAAAGTGAAGCCACACTTTGGACCGCCGACGTAAGCTACTCATGTTCGACTCGCGCGGTTATGCCAACACTTCCGGTAGACGCTTCTTCATTGGTGTTGTTCAGCGGTTTCTTCTTCCGCTCGGCGGACTGTGAGTATCGAAACTAGGAATCGAAATTTTAACTTTTGAACGATTCCGGGAAAAACGAAAAGTTAGTCCCGGTTCCAATCGATACTCGATTCTCGATACCCGACCCTATTCAGTTACTTTTGAAAGGACAATAATAAAGTGTCAGTGTATTTCATAAGACTTTAACTTTGCCAGCTATATAAAATGATCTAGCATTTCCTCACATTTTACCACTGCTTTTAAGTGACAGTCGATGTGCATGTGACATTGGCAATGACAATGATGGCCACACACACACACACACACACACATTCCCTCCCTTCTTCTCACAGCTAGCCACGCCCATTTAAGTTGCATTTTTCAAAAAGATTTCATGACCCTTTAACATTCGGATGTCTAATCTGCATGAAACATGATTCATTGCTTCTGGTTCCTTTAAATCACACTGTACATGGAAGGTCAAGCTGAGTGCACTACATTGTGGGATACAGTGGTTCACACTGTGTACTTTGGATGTACATTTTGGCAAATGTACTGAAATGTTTCATAATGTGCATTGACATGATCTAATATAATGCAGAGTAGTATGGTAGTGCGCCACTCCGAGCACTATCAGTAAAACACAGTCTGATTATATGTGGAGAAGCTTCCCATCAATAACAGAAACATGAGGTTTGACATTTTAGATATTTGATGTCTAGCAGGAATAGTCGAGCTCACTGATCGCCTGGAATCTCGCCCTGCTGGAAACACGAGCACGTTCGAGCCGCGTGACCGTTGTGACGGGTATAACTGAAAGTGTCAGCTAAGAGCGAGTCTTTCATGAGCTGTCTTGGATTTTTTTGCGTGCAAATTTTATACCTCATATGCATATGCAAAACGTATGCATAAGAGATGGAATCAATAAACAAAGCAATACTAGAACTGTTTGAGCAATCTATTTTAAGGCAAGCCAAATTGTCTCAGATGACACAGACATCTTACATATGTATTTTAATTTGCTACCATTGGGTAGGCGATGTCTAACGAAGTCTAATCACTATAAAACTCTTCTATTCCAAACTATTTTTTTTTTGTAAATGTATGTAGTATGCTGCTAGTTCTTAAATACTGCATTGAAATGTGTTATTTTCTTATGATCGCATGTTATAGTATGTATTGTGTTGTATGTGACTGAAGTTGTGCACTGGCCGTGTCATGCTGTCCAAGACAAATTTCCCAGGAATGGGACAATAAAGTAGAAAAGTATAGTACTTAAAATGTCACAAGATGCAAATTTAAAAGCAGACATTAAAACATTGTTTTGTGGTTTAGGTGGTTGTTTACTGAGTCCATCCGCTGATCTCTGTGATATCGACCTCTCGATAAGACTTCAGCGTGGGCCTGCATGACGGAGCGGGATAAAATCGGGACAAAAATCAAAGGCTGGGATTTAATTTAAAGATATATGCTCCGTGTGTTTCATTGTGTTCATTTACACACCAACAGCTCACGAACTGTCTTGATACACAGAACATGCGTGTGTTCGAGTTGCTTTTCGTGTGTTATTCATGCGCCGACCATCTTCACATACTTCACTACGAGAAGCGCTTATCAACAAAAGAGAAGCTTTAAGGGCTACCTGCAGTTTTTAAATTAAAATTAACTGATGGTTTAACATCTGAGAATTAATTATGGCAGCCATAATGATCAGTAATGTAATTTTACGTTTATACTGTAATATTTTTTTTATGTTACACTTAAATATCACAATAGTAACATTCCTTGTTTTGTTAAATATTTGTATTTATTATTAAAATAATAATAGTTATTATTATTGTTATATATATATATATATATATATATATATATACACACACACATAAAAAAATCTGGCAAAATAGTACAGCTCTCCAAACAAGGACAGCAAATCTGGAGCCTTAAAAAAAATGAAACCAGATTTTCTCATTTTTTTAAAAAAAATAAATCAATTTGCATTTAACCCTAAAACCATATTCTGGACAAATGTGGGCAAAATAGTTTTGATTTATTTTTAAAAAAATACTTCCCTTGATCTGAGCGGTACAAGACTTGGCTACTTTTCCTCAGTTTGCCTCCTGAACACACACAATGTTTTTGACTCAATTCTACAATGTTAAGTGGGTGAAAAAAAACCTCCTTAATCTTGTATTTGGGTCAAAAATGGGCACCCATAGAAATGAATGGGAAAAACTGTCATTTAGAGCATTGTAAAATAAGCCAAAATAAGTCACTTCATCTTTACGGTTTTAGCTCTAAGAACTTATTGGAATGATATTTTAATGTAGTTAAAATTTTCAAAAAATGAAAAAAAAAATAATAATAAAAATAAGCATAATTTACATAGAAAATATGGTACTTTTTGAAGTAAATAAATTCAAAAATACCCACAAAATAAAAAAAAAAAACACCATAAATGGATAGACAAAACTTTATCGAAGACAGTGATATAGGATTTATAATAAATAAATATTAGGATAACACCTGAGTCCTCTGTGCCCACATTTGTCCACAATTACAGGATTAAGGGATATAAAGTGAATACGGTTTGAGGGTTAATTGGTTTCTGATTGAAAATGAAATGAAGACAGCCATAAATATTAGAATTTAAATTTTAGTCACTGTAAAATAAACCTGTATTTTATAAAACACTCTTTCTATTTTACAGAGAAATATTACAATATTTGTGTTCCGTTTTTGTTAATAATAATAATAATTTTAAATCGCATTTTTTATCATAAAAAAATCTCCAGAAAATGTGCAGCTCTACTTTGTTGCGAATCTGTGGGATTGTTTTGTTCCCAAGGTGAAAACCCCAAGTCTGACCAGCCACACAATTTGATCATTGATGACATCATTCATGATGAATTGAAGTGACTTGCTGAAATGTGTAACCTTGCGTATGAGTAACAGCAGTACTGGTGCAATAGTGACGACAGTGTACTGAGATCTCCACCAGAGGGCAGTCGTGTGCCTCAGCACACGTACACAGGCAACACATGCCTCTTCATTCACTTAGTGGGCATCTGGCATCATATCGCTGTCGTCCAGCGGTGCATATCCAGTCTATATGGTGGTTAGACACTTCCACTCTTAGAAGAAAAGGTTCTAAATGGAACCTTAAAAGGTTCTATCAGCGCTACGTATTTGGAACCCCTAAAAGGTTCTATACAGAACCCTTTTCAAAGGTTCAATAATAAGAAGACTTTAGGGTTCTTTGTAACCAGGAAAAAGGTTCTATATGGAACCTTTTGGGTTCATCCATTATCATTTGTTTTGTCCTTTCCGGATTATTTATTTCAAATTATTGAATATTGGCAAACATCAAGACCCTAAAATGTATTTATGAATGCATGTGAATGATCACAAAATTCAAGAAAATGTATATATTTATATCATTTTATGTAGTTAATCAATATCACACAAAGAGTGCCATTTCATTTTTTCTCCTCCAAAAATCAGCATGATTAAAATGTGATATTAACAGTTTGCAGAATAATGTAATATATGAATGAATAATAGCCTATAAAGAGCCTTTGTGCCAATCTTGTCATTATAGAACCTTTTTTTAGCATAAAAGGTTCTTTGGAGTTGAGTAAAGAACCCTACGCTTCATATATAGAACCCCAATGAACCCTTTTTTCTAAGAGTGCAGCAAGACAGCAGCCGTGCGTTCAGATGACAGGGTCAAACATCTATTTTTCTTTCATACACTCAGAAAACCAGGTAGGGAGCATTTTTCACAATGCCTTCTTCACCTGTGAGCGTTCAAGACCCATAACACACTGTGTGTGGAAAAATACAGCCTCTCGCTTGAAGGGGAAGATCTCCTTTCCTGCTTAGCTTCTAATACAGGGAGCTTTGACAAAGAGTGTCCGCGTTAACCCCGGCTTTCCAGGGAGGATAGACGAGCTTGGCTTGAGTAACTGCATGGCACGAGTCCCTCGCCAAGCCTCGGCAGGGCGGACAGGTGCCGAACGACAGGGCTTCACACCTACAGATCTGGCGCTATTGTGGGCACAGTACCAGGAGGTGAGCCACAGTCGTGGTAAATGAAGGTTTGTGGAATTCCATCGGAAAGGTTGAGCCGTGGCCCGGATGTGTGTGTGTGTGGGGCTCGCTGGAGGATTTGGTGAGCGATGAATATTTCACCGCATCCTGAGAGACCAGTATCCACTTTCACAGCCTGGTCATTGACACCCGCACCCCACAAACATCACAAATCAGGGCTTGCTCCAAGCAAATAACACTAACAGCCAGGTGGCATTAGATCTCACTAAACGAACACCTGGAAAGAGTTCACGCGACTTGAGCATGAGAATAAAACAATAGACGTGGACCGTGACACGTCGCTGGCTTTACGTAACGCGCTGCTCGTGTGAAATGGCTGTAGGCGAATTAAACACAGGAACTTCTGGGAATAAACAAAACAGCATCATTTACATCCATTGGTAGGAATGCGTCCCTGCCCACAGTCCTGCCTCGTGTGTTTGCATGCATGCAAATGATACGTTTTAGGACATCACGTCATGTTCGAAACATCATGTGTTTGCTGCATATTCAATACGGGTTCAGTTAGAAATAATTACTTTCTGCATGTTAGAGAAGTGTGAATATAATCTGGACTTCATCTTGATATTGTCAAAATCTCACCAGAAGTAGTTTATTAGCCCAGTTTTATGAATTTGGACGTACTATTTTCGAGAAGTGCAATTTTCAGACGCAGCCGATCTAAAGCTGCCTATGTTCCCCACTATCTTTGGCCATTAGTAAAGTATGTTCATAAAAAAAAAAAAAAAATGTGATGGGAAGAAAAAACTATATTTCAATGCTTTTGTGTTCTCTCACAATTATATAGTTGAGTAGTTTGAATTGCCGCATTCAAAAGCGCTATTAAATCGTAGACATGATGCGCATCTTGTGGGGAAATATAAAACGAATGTTTAAAAAAAACCCTATTATTTAGGTTACCATTATTTACTGATATTTCTTTGAATGTTTTACAGGCTGTAGTGTTCAGTGTTGGGTAACTTACTCTAAAAAAGTAATTAATTACTAGTTACTAATTACCTCTTCAAAAGTGTAATTAGATTACTGTACGAATTACTCTCTCTAAAAAGTATTTAATTACTTTCAAAATCCCATATCAATCTCAACCAGCTGAATAATACAAGGATCGACATGAATCTGTTTTAATTCTTTCAAATTAATACTATAAATTGCATGAATTATCCTTAAACTCACCAAGGTGGAGAAGGTTACATTATATTATAAAAACATACTTTTTTAACATCAGACAATACATTTTGACGTTAAACCCACTATTGTTTTGTCTCATCTCATGACATTTCACACTTTTTTCATACATATTTTACAATAATTCATACGAATTTGTGGTCGTACGATTTAGACACTTCATAAAATGCATACGAATCGCTGTGAGATCGGATTGATCTATACACAGTTTTTACCTCAATTACATCAGAAGTAACTTTAATTGAATTACAGATAAATTAAAAGTAACCCCTTACTTTACATTTTCAAGGGAAAAGTAATTAAATTACAGTAACTAATTACTTAAGTAATTAGTTACACCCAACACTGGTAGCGTTAAAATGGGAGTGATTTCGTATTGATCCTCGGGTCATGCTGTCCGCTGTAAACATAGTCAAGAAATATGGTGTGTTAATATTGGGTTCAACTGATGTGTGGTCACGTGTCACAGGTCTGTAGGTGTGTGTTTACATCAGCCATTTTACTACAGATGCAAAATGGGTCCAATCTTTTTATCATGCAGTTTTGAGTCTTGGCTTCAAACAAGTGCTTCATAATGTGAAGCTGGTTTAGCTCATATGTCAGACATATCATTTATTTATTATGCTTTTAAGTCGCTGATGCTGGAAGGTTCTTTAATTTTTTTAATTAAATATTTATGCATTACATAACCACGTAGATGTTACTAGTAGATGCTTATGTAATAAATACATTAAGGAGTTGGATTTCCAGTAAAAATAAGTGAACTGCAGTACTCCCACTCCCATAACAATCTGTAATATGATCTGTCAGCTACATCTGACAAACAACGACTCGGTCTCATGAGGTCACAATAAACTGTGGGATTGAATGGGCAGATTTTGTTTGTCTCTCGGGTGACACTCGTCTATGTGAGCAGTTTGGATTTAGCTTTGCTCCACCGGCAATCCTCTTTAAAGTGATCCTGATCCTCTGATCCACTCAGACACAAGAACTGTGACTGTGGCTCAAACAGTAGAGCTTTAGCGCTTGCAACGCCAAGGTCATGGGTTCGATTCCCAGGGAAAGGAAGAATTGTTAAGAGTGTGAAGTGTGTGAACATTGAAAAGCAATGCAAGTTGCTTTGGATAAAAGCGTCTGCCAAATACGTAAATGTAAATGTATACCCACACCTATACCTGAGAGGACTTCAAATGTTCTGAGCTAAATTAAATGAACACTAAATTAAATGAGCTTAAACAGACTTGTACTTTTTGATGCTTGCCAATGGAAACTCACAGCCATGATGCTGTGTCCTGGGAGGTTATTTACAACCTCTCACCACAGTTCAATGCAAGTAAATGGTATTTTTTTGCCTATTTTAATCGCCTGCGTGACGACAAACAAAGATCAACCATAATCTGAACTGACTCTATGAGCCTAGAGAGATGAGAATACAACCCAAAAGCTGCATTCGGTGTGTGTATAGAGGAAGATGAAGAAGACTGACCGAGTTTTCAGTGTGTGGGGTGTATGTCTGCATCAGACTCTTGGTGGAGTTTCTCCTGGCGGGCGGGTCGCTGTAGTCCGCTGGAGGCAGAACCATCATGTAGTCCTCTGGGTCCTGATGCATGAGGTTGGCCACGCTCTTACTGCGCATCGGAGGGTTTCCAACAATACTGCAACAAACAATCAAGTCACCATCAGAACACTGATCCTATCCTTTATCCTTCTCCATTTATTAGTACTCTAACAAATAATGTATAGTTAATGTACAGTTCAATGTTATTAGCTGTGGGTGGTATTAAGGGAAATCTACGGTGGCCAAGAGAGCTCAATGCGCTGCAACTGAAGAAAACATGAATCGGAAAAAAAAACCCACCAGCAAAGAAAGAAAACATCATCAGTTTGACAACATACTGCAAATATACTCACAATGCAACTAAATACAGTAACGCACTGCAAATACTCAAATTTGCAGCGCGTTTGGTTGCTTTGTGAGTATTTGCAGCATGTTTTCTGTTTGGTTAAATTGCGAGTATTTGCAGTGTGTTTGTTTGGTTGTCTTGCAAGTATTTGCGGTGTGTTTGGTTGTGTTGTGAGTATTTGCGGTGTGTTTGGTTGTGTTGTGAGTATTTGCGGTGTGTTTGTTGCGAGTATTTGCAGTGCGTTTGGTTGTGTTACAAGTATTTGCAGTGTGTTTATTGCAAGTATTTGCAGTGTGTTTGGTTGTGTTGTGAATATTTGCAGTGTTTGGTTGTGTTGTGAGTATTTGCAGTGTGTTTGTTGCGAGTATTTGCAGTGTGTTTGTTTGGTTGTGTTGAGTATTTGCAGTGTGTTTGGTTGTGTTGTGAGTATTTGCAGTGTGTTTGTTTGGTTGGGTTGTGAGTATTTGCAGTGTGTTTGTTGCGAGTATTTGCAGTGTGTTTGTTTAGTTGTGTTGTGAGTATTTGCAGTGTGTTTGTTTGGTTGTGTTGTCAGTATTTGCGGTGTGTTTGGTTGTGTTGTGAGTATTTGCAGTGTGTTTGTTTGGTTGTGTTGTGAGTATTTGCAGTGTGTTTGTTTTGTTGTGTTGTCAGTATTTGCAGTGTGTTTGTTTGGTTGTGTTGTGAGTATTTGCAGTCTGTTTGGTTGTGTTGTGAGTATTTGCAGTTTGTTTGTTGCGAGTATTTGCAGTGTGCTTGTTTGGTTGTGTTGTGAGTATTTGCAGTGTGTTTGGTTGTGTTGCAAGTATTTGCAGTGTGTTTGTTGCAAGTATTTGCAGTGTGTTTGCTTGGTTGTGTTGCGAGTATTTGCAGTGTGTTTGGTTGTGTTGTGAGTATTTGCAGTGTGTTTGGTTGTGTTGCGAGGATTTGCAGTGTGTTTGGTTGTGTTCGAGTATTTGCAGTGTTTGTTTGGTTGTGTTTGAGTATTTGCAGTGTGTTTGGTTGTGTTGTGAGTATTTGCAGTGTGTTTGGTTGTGTTACAATTATTTGCAGTGTTTGTTGTGAGTATTTGCAGTGTTTGGTTGTGTTGCGAGGATTTGCAGTGTGTTTGGTTGTGTTGTGAGTATTTGCAGTGTGTTTGGTTGTGTTACGATTATTTGCAGTGTGTTTGTTGCGAGTATTTGCAGTGTGTTTGGTTGTGCTGCGAGTATTTACAGTGTGTTTGGTTGTGCTGCGAGTATTTGCAGTGTGTTTGGTTGTGTTGCGAGGATTTGCAGTGTGTTTGGTTGTGTTCGAGTATTTGCAGTGTTTGTTTGGTTGTGTTTGAGTATTTGCAGTGTGGTTGTGTTGTGAGTATTTGCAGTGTGTTTGGTTGTGTTACGATTATTTGCAGTGTGTTTGTTGCGAGTATTTGCAGTGTGTTTGGTTGTGCTGCGAGTATTTGCAGTGTGTTTGGTTGTGTTGCAAGTATTTGCAGTGTGTTTGTTGTGAGTATTTGCAGTGTGTTTGGTTGTGTTACGATTATTTGCAGTGTGTTTGTTGTGAGTATTTGCAGTGTGTTTGGTTGTGTTGCAAGGATTTGCAGTGTGTTTGGTTGTGTTCGAGTATTTGCAGTGTTTGTTTGGTTGTGTTTGAGTATTTGCAGTCTGTTTATTTGGTTGCCGTCACAAAGTGTATATAATATATAAACAAAATATACACAAAAAAGGGACACCACAGTTGCATGCTCCCTGTTGACTTGTGAGTAATTGCAGCACATTTTCTATATTTGGTTGTTTTGTGAGTATCTGCAGTGTTTCTGTATTTAGTTACATTGTAAGAATCTGCAGTGTTTCTGTATTTGGTTACATTATGAGTATTTGTAGTGTGTTTCTGTATTTTGTTGCGTTGTGAGTATTTGTGTGTTCCTGCACTTGGTGTTGTGAGTATTTGTAGTTTGTTTCTGTTATTTTGTTATATTGTGAGTATTAGCAGTGTATTTCTGTATTTGGTTGCTTTCTGAGTATTCGTGTGTTTCTGTATTTTGTTGCGTTGTGAGTATTTGTGTGTTTCTGCACTTGGTGTTGTGAGTATTTCTAGTTTGTTTCTGTTATTTTGTTATACTGTGAGTATTAGCAGTGTGTTTCTGTATTTGGTTGCGTTGTGAGTATTTGTGTTTCTGTGCTTTCTATGGGTGTTTGCAGCATATTTCCAACATGCTACCATTAATAATCAGCAACACAAAAGGCTTTTTGATCATGCATTACAGGGACCCCTCAAGAGTCCAAGAGGACAGGGTCTTCACTTAACATCAGAAAGCATCAAGTCTTGTGTTCTTCAAGCAAACATCAGCTGAGGTAGATACATTATCTGACCTCACACACACACACACACTGTGAATAACATCAGTGGGAAAGAGCACAAGGGATTAGAAGTCTTATAAAGCATGCCTGGGTCAGTCTGGGTAAGCTTATTTCCAGTGTTTCACTCTCTGCTGACATCATGACAGTCACAGAGTGTGGGAAATTTGCAGAAAAATACAATTCTATCATCATTTACTCACTCTCATGTTGTTCCAAACCTGTAGAACAATGTTAGCAATCAAACAGTTTCGGTTCCCATTGACTTCCATTACATTTTTTGGGCCATTCGATGGAAGTCAACGGGAACAGAAACTGTTTGATTACAAACATTGTTAAAAATACATTCTTTTGTTTTTGGAACAACATCATGGTGAATAAATTACATAATTTAATTTTTTTGGGTGGACTATGCTTTTAAAGTTTTTTCCAATGCTATTTATGTTATTAAAAACATTGCTGTTCATTTGAGCCAGCCACAGCAATATTGCATTGACTGTTCAAGTGGACGGGATAAAATAATTAAATTACTAAAATCCACTAAAAATAACTCACTGCGAGCCGTTTATGATGAAACTGAGTTAATGATGCATGTCCACAGAGACAACCATCTTTCAGAGAGCAACCAAGTACAAGTAAATATGTAAGACTTAAAAAGACGTGCAAGTGATAAACTTTGGTGATGACGCAACACTGATGGAGAGAGAGAGAGTTTAATTTATAATCTGTGTGAATTAATTTACTCACACAACATACATGCTAAAGTAAATTAATGTTTGCGGGGATTTCCTGCATTACAAGTGAGAGACTTGCTGGAGTGATTCAAATAATGCAATACCCGCGCCGAAATTCAAGCCCTAAATGGATATGGGGAGTGTTCTTTCCCGCTTTTTGTTGATCCACACAATACAGAAAGAATCTAACATCTGAGGATGTGGTTTTTTGAGACAATTGCTGTAAAGTCTTAAAATAGTGCTTGACTGCTGTGAAGCTTGTGTTTCCCTCTCTTCCGAGGCGCAGCGATCAGTATCAGAGCTAATCAGGACAACAAAGAACAGTGTTAGTGTGTGTGTGTGGTATCTGATTACCTGTTATTTACTGCTGGCTCTGTGAATGCACGACAGTAAGATGATGGAAACCAGCCCCGCCTGTAAAAACACACACAGACAGACGGCATAAATCACTAACATGGAAAAAAAAAGCATGAATACTTTCATCTGTTATAGATGTTATAAATGTTCAGCAAACACAGTGTGGAAAATGTTGGGACGTAAAACACTGAGAGAAGCGTTTTAAAGGAATTTGAACATGGAAAGATGTGAACATGTGAAAGTGTGGCAGTGTGAGGTCATCAAATGCACATAGCCTCTCATTACTTCAAACACGATGGCAGTGTTTGTCTTGGTGTGAGCGTTCACCTCAGGACTTTATGTTCTTATAATCTACAGGAATGTAAATATAGATAGGAAACTCAATGACTAGAATGGGTCCAACCCTGAAAGGCACGGGGAAAGACAAATAGCATCTTGTATGAAGTTATTTTATGTAAACTCTGAACATACAGCTTTAAAAACACTCCTCTCTGATCAAAGTGTACAGCAGAGACTCTGAAAAAAGCATTTGTTTTATGTTATATCTGATACATCAGGCTTTCGTGGCTCATATTGTATGATGTACGACGCAAACTTGAGAGTATAAAACACCTCGCTCTTATCCAGAGGCATAAACTGAGCAGACATTTGCAATTTGGTGCAGTTTCTGATATTTATATGCTAAAAAAGTAAGCTTGCGATGTGAATCAATGAGATCTTTATAGTGGATCAGTATATCAGATCCTTATTTAAAATGCATATAAATATAAGTTGTCACCATCTCTCAAACTTGGTGAGATCATTATAAATGCTTAGTTTTATGATCAGAGCTCTGTAGTTTTAAAGTATATAATACAATGGAATTAAATGATGTTCGAGAGATGGACGAATAAGCCTGAAGGATCACATTTGATACATTTCAACGTGATTTTTATAACTAACGATATAAAAGTTACGTCTATTTTATAAAAAAAAAATCGGTAAAGATTTCACAGCGGAAATACGCGTGAACCCCAACCTAAAGAGGAATGCATTTACAATTACACTAAAAGGTATTTTAAGTGCTAAAAACATATAAACTATAAATCAGGTGACAGAAGATTGTGTGAAACAGGTTTTTCAGCAAAGTAAAAAATGAAATAAAAAAATACCAGAGAACCATTTTAAGTTCACTTTTAAAAAAAAGTTTTGCAGATAATTTACTCACTGCCATGTCATCAAAATTAACAAATCGTTTTTTTCGAGTCATTTCGTTCATTCAACGAACATAATGAGTAAAATGACTCAAAAAAAGATTCGTTCTTTTTGATGAACGAGTTCGAACAGGAGAGTCACAAACGCGCATCACAGAACAGAGCAAGGCGAGCGTTTGAGCTTATAAAACTTAAACTTTGTTATTTATTTTTGAAATAACCGATCATTTCGCTAGATAAGACCCTTATTCATCGTTTAAAGACCTTTGAAGTTGCATTGAAACTCTCATTTGGACCTTGAACCATTTGGATGCCATTGAAGTCCATTATATGGAGAAAATCCTGGAATGTTTACATCAAAAATTTCTTTTTGAAACGACATGGACATCTTGGATGAGACGGGGGTGAGTAAATTATCTGCAAACGTTTTACTCCTTGAAGCTCTAAAAAGAGAACTGTATTGGCTAGTTATTCAGTAAATCATCTGTGATTCATCTGATTCTTTAAAGGTCTGAAGAACATACTGTATAATAAAACGTCAAAAACGCCCCAGCCTTCAAACACTTGAATCCAGCACAGCAAAGAAACACAAATAACCTTAATTACAAACGAACATACCGTATCTTTAGGCACTTTGAGGCACATGTTACTTAGTAACATATGAACACTAAACAACATCTTTCAATAGGACATCTGAATAAATAATCTATAGATTATACAAGAGCATGGGGCCGGCATTCACAGGAGGTCAGGGGATTTAAAGTCTGTCAGTCATTGCTGTAAAGCTTATGGCTAAAGGTGGTGAACCTATTACAAAAGCAATGAGTCAATGGCGGCAGTGTTGGGCCTTTGAAGACCCCATGAAATCTAAATTATGTGGCTTTAGTTAGGGCCCTATGAAATTTTTCCCAAATCCCATTTTTTTCCGTTTTCATTTTTTATACTGTTTTTTTTACTCCATTTTAATGGCTAAGCAAGTCTAATTAATTGAATTGATAAAAACAACCTTTTTTATTTCAGTTAAATTAATGTGTCAGTATTATTGAGGCGTAGCTATATTTAGGGCTCTATGATTTCCACGAATCGTGGATGGAATTCCAGAACTGGCAAATTAACGCTGAAAATTGGCAAATTAATGCGGAATCTAGTGTTACCCGAAATCTAGTGTTACGCGGAATCTAGTGTTAACGTGAAATCTAGTTTTATGCGGAATCTAGTGTTGCGCGGAATCTAGTGTTACACAGAATCTAGTGTTACACGGAATCTAGTGTTACCACGGAATCTAGTGTTAACGCGGAATCTAGTGTTACGTGGAATCTAGTGTTAACGTGAAATCTAGTTTTATGCGGAATCTAGTGTTGCGCGGAATCTAGTGTTACACAGAATCTAGTGTTACATGAAATCTAGTGTTACACGGAATCTAGTGTTACCACGGAATCTAGTGTTAACGCGGAATCTAGTGTTAACGCGGAATCTAGTGTTACGCAGAATCTAGTGTTACGCGGAATCTAGTGTTACATAGAATCTAGTGTTAACGCGGAATCTAGTGTTAACGCGGAATCTAGTGTTACGCAGAATCTAGTGTTACGCAGAATCTAGTGTTACGCGGAATCTAGTGTTACATAGAATCTAGTGTTAACGCGGAATCTAGTGTTAACGCGGAATCTAGTGTTACGCAGAATCTAGTGTTACGCAGAATCTAGTGTTACGCGGAATCTAGTGTTACATAGAATCTAGTGTTAACGCGGAATCTAGTGTTAACGCGGAATCTAGTGTTACGCGGAATCAAGTGTTACGCAGAATCTAGTGTTACGCGGAATCTAGTGTTACATAGAATCTAGTGTTAACGCGGAATCTAGTGTTAACGCGGAATCTAGTGTTACGCAGAATCTAGTGTTACGCAGAATCTAGTGTTACGCAGAATCTAGTGTTACGCGGAATCTAGTGTTACATAGAATCTAGTGTTAACGCGGAATCTAGTGTTAACGCGGAATCTAGTGTTACACAGAATCTAGTGTTACGCAGAATCTAGTGTTACGCGGAATCTAGTTTTACGCAGAATCTAGTGTTACGCGGAATCTAGTGTTACATAGAATCTAGTGTTAACGCGGAATCTAGTGTTAACGCGGAATCTAGTGTTACGCGGAATCAAGTGTTACGCAGAATCTAGTGTTACGCGGAATCTAGTGTTACATAGAATCTAGTGTTAACGCGGAATATAGTGTTAACGCGGAATCTAGTGTTACGCAGAATCTAGTGTTACGCGGAATCTAGTGTTACATAGAATCTAGTGTTAACGCGGAATCTAGTGTTAACGCAGAATCTAGTGTTACGCAGAATCTAGTGTTACGCGGAATCTAGTGTTACATAGAATCTAGTGTTAACGCGGAATCTAGTGTTAACGCGGAATCTAGTGTTACGCGGAATCAAGTGTTACGCAGAATCTAGTGTTACGCGGAATCTAGTGTTACATAGAATCTAGTGTTAACGCGGAATCTAGTGTTAACGCGGAATCTAGTGTTACGCAGAATCTAGTGTTACGCAGAATCTAGTGTTACGCGGAATCTAGTGTTACATAGAATCTAGTGTTAACGCGGAATCTAGTGTTAACGCGGAATCTAGTGTTACGCAGAATCTAGTGTTACGCAGAATCTAGTGTTACGCGGAATCTAGTGTTACGCAGAATCTAGTGTTACGCGGAATCTAGTGTTACATAGAATCTAGTGTTAACGCGGAATCTAGTGTTAACGCAGAATCTAGTGTTACGCGGAATCAAGTGTTACGCAGAATCTAGTGTTACGCGGAATCTAGTGTTACATAGAATCTAGTGTTAACGCGGAATATAGTGTTAACGCGGAATCTAGTGTTACGCAGAATCTAGTGTTACGCAGAATCTAGTGTTAACGCGGAATATAGTGTTACATAGAATCTAGTGTCAACGCAGAATATAGTGTTAACGCGGAATCTAGTGTTACGCAGAATCTAGTGTTACGCGGAATCTAGTGTTAGGCGGAATCTAGTGTTACACAAAATCTAGTGTTACGCAGAATCTAGTGTTACATAGAATCTAGTGTTAACGCGGAATCTAGTGTTACGCGGAATCTAGTGTTACACAAAATCTAGTGTTACGCAGAATCTAGTGTTACGCGGAATCTAGTGTTAACGCGGAATCTAGTGTTACGCGGAATCTAGTGTTACACAAAATCTAGTGTTACGCAGAATCTAGTGTTACACGGAATCTACTGTTAATGCGGAATTTAGTGGAATTTTACATATTTGTTTTGAAATTCTGCTTTTGTGTGGGAGAAGAACACATGTCTAGTAAAAATGCAGACCGGGGGAAAATCTGGGCGACACAACCCCCCACCCCGTCATTTCAGCTGCAATGACTAAATCAATACAATAAAAGCATGGCGAAGCGGCTCTCCACGACTCTGCTTTCGTTGGCAAGCCGTCAGTGCCGAGCCGAGCAGTTTGCACGTGTCTTTTATGCAGTGTTTCCCACACATAGACTAATTTGCTGCCACATATTGCGTTTCATTCATTTCTTTAACACTTTTAAAAACACGCAGCATATTCTTTCAGTTGTATTTCCATTCCCCGCACTCCCTCCGTCTCTCTATCACTCACGCCATTCGCCTCTCTCACATTCACACACACACAACGTGCACACCGCGTTGGTCAATGAGGCTCTGGACTGGACAAAAGCGAAGCCGAACTCCATGAGCGAGAGAAGACAGAGTGTGACTTTTTTTAAACTTAAATTACTTGAGGAGTGCAGTGTTGCATCATGCAGTATTTGTCCTGAAAAGTCAGTCAATGTCTGTTACCTCAATAAATTGAAGGTCATTCCAATTTTATTTGTATACATTTTAATCATTAACTTTAAAAGCACACTCTTTTTACGACTAAAAATTGACATATTGTCATATTGCTTACAAAGCCACAAATCCCAGTTTGCCCAATCTCTCCACTTCTTCCCTCGTGTAAAGCATGTTAATATCTATCTATCTGTGGCAGTTAACTTTAATTTAACAGACCCAAGAAGCGTGTGAAGGAGCCATGATGCAGTGAACTGAAGACGTGAACCGTAAAGTTTCAACAGTGATTTTAAGCCCATTTCCTGCTGGGCATTTAAGAACACGCTCGAACATTTTAATTGACCTGGCAAATGTATTATTAATAAGAACCGTCAATCAGTCGGACGTTTTCTTTAAATAGAAGCACTCAGTCACTGTCTGAACAGGTCGTAGTAGTGCTTTAAAACGCCTCATATAGCAAATGGTGTAATTTGGCACATATTAATGGGTTGCTAGGTGACAAGTCTGACTTCATGAATCGCTCCCTATAGAGTTCATAGAAGTTTGCAGAACAACACCAACATATATAAACAACAAAGTGAGTCACAGATCAATGAGTAAATGACTGAATTATTCCTTTGACGGTGAAGATTCCCAGTTATTGGCTAATAACATTTGCAAAACAAAGTGAAATGCCTAAGGGCGCGTGGCGTGAGTGTGGCGTTTCTGTTGCGTGTCAGCTGGCGGCTACGTCACGTTTTGTGTCTTTGCACACCAGAGACGGCTGATGCTAGGTGGCAGTCTACATTTGGATTAGCGGTGTGTTGCTATTGCCTTTACGACAACAATTTCAACTGTTATCACACATCTTCCAAAATCAGAAAAATGGGGAAGTGGGCTATCTGTTTATTTCAGTAAGATTTAAACATTTTGTATAGCTTTACAGAGCCTATATTTAGCCTGATGGTGGACCAGGACCGTCACTCAGAAGACACACTATGTTGTTATTGTAGCCTATTCTATCTTTATATCCTCCTGAGGCTCAGAACGTTTTTTTTCTTCATGTAATCACATTGTTAAGAGCAAAAGAAACAAATGGAAAAAAAAAGAAGAAAAAGATATTTTATTCATATGTAATGCTATGACCTCTGTAGTGGACACCAGGACTCGATTGTTTAAAAAATAAAAATGACATGAAATTATATACAGGCAAAACTAATGTCAAAACCAAGATTTTCAAACATCGAAATGTAATTTAATAATATGTATCCGTGTACAAAATGACAAACTTTGTTTCCTATTCTATTTTGCCTGGAAACTCTTCCAAACACGCTCAAAAATAGGCGTCGGTTCTATTTCTAGCATGCACACTTTTTGAGAGGCGTGTGTCACGCAAGCAGTGGGTCATGGGCCTAGCTGAAATTTGCTCGGACAAACATTTATCAGAACAACTTTCCAAAAAACACAAAAAAGTAAAAGTTTACAAGGTTTTTAACCGAGCGTCTCAAAGAGATTAAAAACATTAATGTTTGGGATTTACTCCACAAGACTGTAAATTCAGGAGATGAACCAATGAGAGGACAGTTTACTCTCGAACGTGAGATCCGGTTAGAGATGTTACCTTGTGAAACGTTGTAAACAGATTTAACCCTCTGAGGACGGATTGGGCGGTACCGCCCAAAATGACCTACTTTTACAAACGTGTACTTATCTTAAAAAATATTCATGATAGCGAGGTGCGGTCTTTTTTGCCGTCTTCCTCAGATTCCGCTGAAAACCGTGATGACCGGATACCCGGACATACCCGGCTTGTATTCACACCGTCAAAGGGCAATGAAATCGATGTTGTTTGGCAGATTCATGAGCAACAACCAATGGAAAAATTGCCGATGGAGGAATGTTTTTCTTACCCAATCAGGGGAAGGTTACCATGACTTATTCTAGCAAATCGGAGGACTCTGTAGCTTAGGGTCTTCTGAATCCATAGACACCAAACACATAGTGTTCCATCTCCATTACATATAAACCCAAATGTAAAAATAGAGAAAACGGACCAAAATGGGCTTAGTCCCCAGAGGGTTAATCCTCGTTTCAGAATAAAGCAAACCGTTCAGAAAACGCCCTAAGAGCTGAAATTGCAGAAAGACTGACTGCATTCACTTTCATATTTCATTGGAAGGCAAAGGAAAGTCAATTTGTGAAGTGTGAATTGTTTTTGCACCACTTTGTCTTCATCCTGAAAGTTTATTATCTCTATTCCAACTTGACTCTGGTGGCGAGGACATTGGCGGCTCTGAACACACCCTGTCTGTTTCTCCATCTGGTAGCATTCTCTCAAACCAACAACATCAGTTTTTGGCAGGACTGCTGGCGTGCTCGGATCCATTTCTCTGCCATAAGTGTGTTACTCTGATTACGTCTCCTCCACCTGCTGAAAGTCCGCAGGTCCGTGGGGAGATCTCAGATAAGCTGCAGCCCCGTCTGCTGTCTCTAACAGGGTTTCACGAGGCACTGATTGACACAAGCGGACTGGTTTTCTTCTTCACAGCTGGTCTGCAGACAGCCAGCACAGCTGTGTACACAGGAGGTCTCCCAGCTCCTGAGCCACTTCTGCACATCTCAGCTGGACTGACTGGATGGCGTTCACAAGCCAAACTTCACCTTCACGTCGTTCTTAAAAACACATGGTTTGTAAGGGCAAAAATCTGCCCAATGTCCTCTTTAAAGCAATACCAATCTTGTGTCTATATGTCAAAGCATTCTTGAATTACAACTAGGGTTGGGTATCGAGAATCGAGTATCGATTGGAACCGGAACTAACTTTTCGTTTTTCCCGGAATCGTTCAAAAGTTAAAATTTCGATATTCACAGTCCGCCGAGCGGAAGAAGAAACCGCTGAACAACACCAACGAAGAAGCGTCTACCGGAAGTGTTGGCATAACCGCGCGAGTCGAACATGAGTAGCTTACGTCGGCGGTCCAAAGTGTGGCTTCACTTTTAAAAATAACGAAATCTCGGCAAAATGCAAAATTTGTGACAAAAGGAGAATTTGTGACAGGAGTATTTCCTTCAGAAAGTCCGTTGGTTAGCAAGGTTAGCGAAACTTTTTTGACCCTGCCTCTTAAAAGAATCGGAATCGAGAATCGCTAGGAACCGGAATCGAAACAAGGAATCGGAATCAGAATCGTTCAAATTCAAACGATACCCAACCCTAATTACAACCATTTAAGTTTGAAATGTGCATTTTCTTGCATATTCAAAAAAAGGAGGTGACGCTTCAAAGGGTTCAACGATATAAATACAAGTAACATATGGTCTTTTTGATAACAAATAAACAATGTAAAATAAAATTTCTCATTTACATAATATTGCGTCAAACAATGTAAAAATACTGGATATTAAGAGAGATTAATCTAATATTGGCATGGCTACAGGTTACCATGTTTTGTCTGCTTGAACCAGTCATGCAAGTTATCTGGTCATTGTACTAGTTACGCAGCGCTTAGCTTGGCGAGTTTGGTATTTCGTTCCCACTGCGTCTTCAGCTTTGGGTAACCCTATTAAAGAGAACGTCTCTGGTTATTGATGTAACCCATGTTCTCTGAATAGGGAGCGAAACGCTGCATTCGTTGCCAAACTCCTTGCGTGCTATTATAATATGAAAATATAATGAAAAATATATAAAATTTTCATTCTTATTTGGTCTGGTTACTACCGTTTACATCGGAACCAGTTCTCTATTGGCACCGCGTTTCGGTACCCAACCCTATTTACAATCAATTTACAATCTGGTTGCATTGCGCAAGTCTCTGAGTTTTTGCAGAACTACGCCCCCTCTGGCGACAAGCAAAACTGCAATCAGAGCTGTGCACGCTTATGGACAGGAGCTGTTCAAAACCAACGGAGCATCAGCCGCACACATCTTTTGTTACAGTCATAATGTCTTCAGGGGTAATAAAGTCATTTTAAATATATGAAAGGAAAGACAGAGTAATGTAAACGGGGGTTCGTAGAAAACTTCGGTTTTTGTTTCCATCTATCTCCATGTTGAACTTTTTTTGTGTTTACTGTATCCTCTTATGATTGTATAATTATGGAAACACGTTCATGAAGAATATAAGTTATTACTTCGTATAGGATCCCGTTTGAGCCCTAGAGCAGACCAGAGATCTCTCCATTTGTTGAATGTTGACTCGTGTCTTATTTCGACGCCTGGCACTAGACAAAAGTTTTATTTTCTTTGTCTTACGTGGAGTTTGTGTTGGGGTTTGGAATGAACTTCGAATCCATATTCTACTTTTGTCGAAAGTTGACTAAAGTTTTGAGTTGTCTTCGCTGAAACAGAGAATGGCGGCGAATACACGAACCTGTCAGACATCGGCAAGTGAGCGTCAACGCGCATGACGTCACACCCAGTCTCAAACTCCGTCCCGAATCCCTCTTATTTATTTCACTGTACAGGATTATAGAGGCAATCGCTGTGATCAGAGAAGGGCTCATTCAGCCCATCAGGCGATTGCTTAAGCAGGTATGGGTTAGAAAAACGGCTATTTTTAACATGAAATGTTGCGCAATGCACCTTTAAACCCAAATTATTATTATTATTATTGAGTCATTACAAAAAATATAGACATGTTCTCGTTAAACCAGATCTCCAGAATGCTCTATAAACGAGAGCAGTGTCACTCACTGTCTGGTGTGCTGCAGCTCCCCGTACAGCCAGCCGTCCCTCTCGTCGGGAATCAGCAGGGTGATGATGTCTCCTTCTTCAAAGCTCAGCAGCGTCTGGTTGTTTCCAGACTTATGGGGGAAAATGGTGCGCACTTTGGGTCTTTTGTCCGGGAGATTGAGGCCAGCGGCCATCGACACAGACCTGGACAACCCATTGTCCTCGTTGTTGTAGTCTAGATGGGAAAAAGCGTCCTCAAAGCTTTACATTTGATTATAGATGCTGACAATTCGGCATAGTTCTTTCAGTTGAATTGCTCAATTATGAATTTGAACAGTATATAATTTATAATGAACTGCTTTTTATTGTGAATTTCAAGTGAAAGAGAAAATCAGGGAAAGTGACTGAACTGTAAAAAGCATCTCAACATGTTGTCATTGTTAACTAACTCCAAAACTACGACAATATTGAAATAAAGCTGAAATAAAGCAAAATATGAATTAGAGCCCGACCGATAAAGGATTTTGAAGGCCGATACCGATACAAATATTTGTTGGTTTTAAAATCCGATATTCCGATATATCGGCCGATATTTTTGTCAGAAACGCGCAACAAAACATTAACAGATTTCCCTAACATTAGTTATTTGTAGTTATGTATGAGTTTTAACTAAAATAATATGATAATGCATTTTAAAAAGAAACTTGTTTCTTTTATTGTCGCAACAGAACAGAGGAACCAAAGCTCCTTAATGTTAACGTTAGTGGTCTTCCACTGATGATAGTGGCATTAGCTAGCTTTATGGTTAGCAGGGACGGTGTAGAGTGCCCTCTGGTGGACAAACTATACAACACTTATGACATGATTGAAGCGTGTTTCGTCCGTTTTTTTTTTTTATTTCGCAATATTCATTTATCGCCCAATCTAACTGCTGATACCGATAGTTTGGAAAACGCCTAATATCGGCTGATAATATCGGCCTGCCGATATATCGGTCTGGCTCTAATATGAATGTTAGATTTTTTAATCTAAATTTTAACACTTGAATTAAAACGAATATTTAGATTCATACACTTCTCTAAATTGTACTGTTACTGGTTATTATTGCTGGTCACTTTATGATGTTAACTGGTATTAAAAAGACATTGACTATTAGCAAGATTTTTAAAAAGAGCCGCATTACCAACAACAATAGCCTAAAACAATAAACCGTAATACATTTTCTCTAGCCCACACAAATGAAAATGTAAAAAAGTTAGAGGCGGAGTCATGCAGAGTTAGATCAGGAATGTGTTTTAGGAAAGTAATCCCGTGGTGATTTTACATTACAGAGGTGTAATATGCTCACCAGACTCTCTCTCCTGTCTGGAGGACTCCGGATTGAACATGCTGGCCAGAGGACTCGTCTGAGGCGGCATCGGAGGTGCCGGAATCATTGCATCCGAGTTGGACTGTACAGGTACAGAAAAATGCAGGCATGAATTCATAACACAGCCGGCCTGCACACTGTACTCATCGCGAAGTGTAGCACACCGTCCTCACCCTGCTGTAGCGCTGGAGGGATGGAGACGCCTGAGGAGTGTTGGCCACGGGAGTGCGCAGACCTTCAATCATGGACATCACGCTGTCGGGGACATTGGTAGCGTCACTGCATTTGTCCTGCCAGCCGCTCAGGTTCTCTGACAGAAGCTCTCGAGCCTTCAAGAACACAGAAAGGCATCAGATCCAGGAGTTAAAGAGAGCACATGAGCAGCTGCAGTAATAACTTTAGGTGGGGCTTGACTTTAGGTCGCTGTGGCTAGTGGTTTTCAAAGTTACTAGGCACTCAATATTTTCACTGGATACAATTTTGACATTGATTGAAAAACTGCCATATAGATATTTTTAATCTTATCTCAGTTTCTTTACATGAAGATCGGCATTTTAAGTGTATTTGACTGTTAAAGCGCAATAAGTGTAGAAATTTAGTCGATGAGTGCTTTGGTTGTGACAGTTGTTTTTGAAGTGCGCCTCTCCATCTTAAAATTAGTGGTTGACCGATGTATCGCCAAGGCCAATATTTGTCTTTTTTTTATATTGGCATCGGCCGTTAAAGGGATACTACACCTCTGGAAAGATGAATGTGTATTTAAAATGGGTCATTTATGTAGAAGAAATGCAAAATTATTTTTGAATTTGGAGCTTTCTAGACTGAGAAAAGCCAGAAAATGTAATTTTGGCTTATTTGATAACTCCCAGAATGCACTTGGTTCGCCCTAGGAAGCTACGCCTACCGGTAACAGAGCGCAGTCGTTAAAAACAAGTCTAGGATACTAGTGAGTCTCCGTGATGAGTCTGCCAGAAAATGTGTTTCGAGATCGCCCAAAAATTCGGCTTCAGCTTTTGCGTTCTACAGTCGCCATTCATTATGTTTAAAATTACGATTTTTGCGTAATCGGAGGATTTCTTCCAGACAAAACACATTTGTAAAAGTGTAAAATATAAAGCCTTAAGAATTTATCAGTCCATCTTGACTATCTTTTTGCACTCTGACCAATCACAGGACAGTTTTACTCACATGTGACTTGCATAAACATTTTGGTACGCTTTGAAATGTTGCCGAAAATAAATAAAAATAAAAACTTAACAATAAAGGTCCCTGTTTTGGGGAGCAAACATGGCCTATTCTCACCAAGAATGATAACTAAAATATTAACGATAACCATCAAGTTTTAAAAAGTGAATAGAGGAGTCCACATGACCTCCATAACTAGAACGACACAGAGGATTGATATGTTGCTGGAATCATTTTTAGAGCGATTCAGTGGACAGTAAATACCTTGACAGCCAAAACCCACAGGTCAAAAACAGGTCAAAACCCATCCAATAAAGTGTGCGACTAAAGTGAACGCTTACATTTACACAGAGTTCTCGTTCTGGGTGTGGACAGGCCTTAGTTGTGCTAACTGAAGCAACCAACCTTTTCATGGAAAGCTGTGGTCTGGATGGAGAAGTTGCAGTGCTTGTCCACCAGGAAGCAGAAGCGCCTCTTCTCCTCCAGCAGAGCCTCTCGACAGCCGTCCGCGATGAACTTCTGCATGTCCATCTGACGGTGAGTGAGAGTCTCAAGACACTGCAGAGAACAAGGGTGCAGGTTCTTATCAGCTCATGGCTTTCAAAAAAAGTACTCTGTGAAGATGACATCACACTTTTTGGTGTGAGCATTATAAAGGAACAACGTGAACCGTGAGATTGAATGTCAAAGGAGCTGCATTTATATCTCAAGTACATTGAATGATAATGTTTAGAATATGGTCTCACAATATAACGGGAAAGAGGCATGACGATTGAGAGTTGACAAGTTCTGATGAGCACAAGCGTAACTGCGGCTGTCTTTCAGTGAATAGAGACTTAAACGTTGGTCTGTTCTTCACACAAACTAACTAGGGTGGTTTTCTTACGCCGCACATGTAAAGTATGTCGCCTGTGGAAGCGGTTCAGTGCAGGTGTATTCACATGAACACACCCTCATGACGCATTAATGCGGGTGACGTGAGAGAGCATTCATCTCACAATGGGTTTCATCAGATCATCACTCCTCAGAGATGACACGGATCTCTCGCTGATGAATGAAAGCCACATCCCTCCCTTCCTCTGTGGAAGCTTGTTTCCACCACAGAATGAAAAAATTTTTTTTGACTTTTTCTCGCACAATTTTGAGATATAAAGTCAAAATTGCGTGTTGTAAAGTCCAAATTGTGAATCTGAGAATTGGCCTGATAACTTGCAAATTCCGAAATTCTGAGAAAAGATGTCAGAATTTCGAGATATAAACTCACAATTATGTGTTATAAAGTCACAATTGCGTGTTATAAAGTCAACATTGCGAGATATAAAGAATTTATTGATACAAACTCGCAATTATGTGGTAAAGTAAACTTGTGAGAAAAAAGTCGCAATTCTGTTTTTGTTCCTCGCAATTGCGACTTTATTTCTCAAATTCCGACTTTATTTCTCGCAATTGCGACTATTTCTCAGAATTGCGACTTTATATCTCGCAATTGCAACTTTATTTATTAGAATTGTGACAATTTTTCTCAGAATTGCGACTTTATTTCTCAGAATTGCGACTATTTTTTAAATAAACTTTAAAAAAATAATAATTGCGACTTTTTCATCTCACAATTGCGATATATAGTCACAATTTTGAGATAAAAAGTCGCAATTAAATTTTTTTTTATTCAGTGGCGGAAAGAAGCTTCCATACCAATTCCACTCGTTGTCATTGGGAACAAAAAAAAAATAGATTTTGCTTTGGTTTGTTGTTACTAGTCACTATGATTTAGCATCATGTGACTCAACTCTTTTAAGTTTAAATGTTGACAACAATATGCAAATAAAAATAACATGCAGAAAATATGAAAGTTAGAAAATATGCAAAACATTATGCAAATTAGGTACTGTAAATAGGAATATATTTGCATTTTATATCAAGTACGTAGACGCCACAGAAAATGTATTTTTTTAGACTAAAAAAAAGGCAATAACAAATTACAAAAAAGCATAAACTTCCATTCATCAAAGAAAGAAAATCTCAATTTGAAGCAGCACAACCGTTTTCAACATTGATAATTATAAAAAAATTATCCTTAATTATTACATCATGATTTCCGAATGATCATGTGACACTGAAGACTGGAGTAATGATGCTGAAAATTCACAGGAATACATCGGTTATCAGTTATTTTAAATTTAATAATATTTCACTATATGAATGTTTTTATTGTATTTTCCATCAAATAAACACAGCTTAGGTGAGAATACGGTACTTTTTGAAACGTGAAACATGAAAAAATGCACGGTGGTACATGTAAATACATTTTTTTTAGGTCTTTACCCTGAAATGCTATGACATTTGTGAGTTTGAGAAAATGATGAAAAATGTAAATGCTCAAGTGATCTAGTCCTGTATAAAAAGTAACTGACCTCAACTCAAGGTAAACTAGCTATTATGACACGAAATAACATTTAGTATGAGTAAAAGGTCTTTGAAAGACACCAGACCAAGTCCATAGGCTGATGTTTAGTGAAAGCTTGCTAGACGAAGCTGAAAATAGCGGAAAGTCATAATGGTTTAATCAAAATCATAATTTATGTCTATGATAACTTCATTCACTCATCAGCTGACTCAAGGTTACACAAAACTGTAAGCACCACAGTCCCAACTCGTAATCTACACGCTACACCTGCCACGGCACTTCCTGTCTGCACTATAACCTTTGAATCAATTGTTAATGGAGAGGAAGGGCCAGCCTTTTATTCAGCTGTTTTTCAAGCACAGGTACTGCTATAAATGGCGAATGAAAACAATAAAGGCTGGTGGTGTAGGAAGAGGGGCAACCCCTCCTAATCAAGGGAAAGGCCTTACAGCTGATCTTAATCCACTTCCTCCTTTGTGTGCCAACATTTTCCAGTCAGTCTGAATCACATCTGCTTAAACAGGACACCACCATCCACAAATAAACCCGACACTAGAATAGACAGCAGGGCAGGAACGGTCAGATAGCTGTCCAACAATCTTGATTTTTCTTCGTTTTAGCTTCAATATTTTTAATGGAAAACACTGACAGCCAATCAGAGTCCCCTCGAATTTATACCATGGTCTGGGTGAATACTCGATTCTGATTGGCTGCAGGGTGTCCATTAAAAAGTGATAGAGGACACCTAGTAAAAGAGTTCTGGTGAAACGGACTGTTTTGAGATCTGGTGAAACGACTGTGAGTAACCATAGCAACAGGCAGTCAAAGTATCCAGTTACAAATTATTGCATCAAAACTAGGGTTGCCAACTTCCGAAAAGAAAAATGCGGGACAATTGTGTTTTTTTACAGGAAAATAAGAGACACTCAAAATATTTGTACCGACTCACACAGTATATGTATATAAGGTTCTCAGACATAAACACATTTGTTTTGCTTAACCTGTTACGTACAATTTAATTCAAAAACAAATTTTACGGTCACACAGTCACATTACACACAAAACAGTTCAATATACTAACATTTATCTGAAATAGAAAGCTTTTGTAACATTATACACTACATTTTGAAGAAATTAAAGAAAGTAACAGCCTATTTTATTCAGCAAGGACCCATTATAATATTACAAAAGCTTTTTTTTTATTTCGGATAAATCTCCTTTGAACCTTCTATTCATCAAAAAAATCCTGACTTATTTTTTAAAAACATTATTAATAATCAACACATGTTTGTTGGTCAGAAACATCACATCAGCATATTATTCTCGCGGGAATATTTAATGTTTTCTTTCGCGCTGGATGCTGGATTCATGAACAATAGTAAATTCGTTAAAAACTGATTTGCCGAAATGAGTGAAAGGGATTTGCCGTTAGTGCGAGACTGGAACAAATTGGGAGCGACCAGACAGCTGCGGATTCAGTTCGCAAATCAAATAATTTGTCCTAAAATAATCATTCTCAATGTAGAGTTTATTGGTATGGTCCAATAAAGTGGATGAAGCGCGCGACTGGATGATGACCAGTGTCGTGGTCATTCTCAAGTGTCGTGTTGCTGTTGTATCAGTCAGATCAGCGTAGCACCCAATAAACGAGACAAGAGAGGTCTCGTACGGGACAAATAATCGTGATGTCCCGGCTAATTCGGGACAGTTGGCAACTCTGATCAAAACAAACATCTAGTTAGTCGTTATTCATAGCCTACCAATACAACAATGAGCGACTTGCGTTATTTCTTTTAACCTTTTTGGAGAATGCGACATAAAATATGTTATCTTTCTGATCTGAAATATCTCCGGTTGCTAAATAAACCATCAGGCGTAACTAGGGAAAGCAAGTTATTGTTTGTAATAACTTTAGATTTCGATTGTAAAATATAAACTAATGTTTTAAAAATGTGTTATTTGGCAAGTGACCATGGTATATGGGAGTATGGTGACCACGGGTTAATGCCCTTCGAGGTGTCCATTGTCTAGGTATTTTATTAATTAACTTTTTAATTAAAATTAATTTTAACCACAGCCATAAGCGCCAAGAGGCAAAACAATATAAATACTGTTCGTTTTCTCACACAAACCGCTCGTTTCGTGTCTTAGGCCATCAATGTGTACTTACATTTACGAGTCATTAAATCATGTTTAAAACATAATAAACGGTTTATAAGTAACCGTTTCCTTTAATAAGTAACCGTTTTACTGTCATTTTAGTTTTTATTAGTTTTAATCACGTTCATACTCTTTTTAGCCGATGAAAACTGATGACATTTTAGCCTAGTTTTTTTAGTTTTAGTCAATGAAAATTGTATTTTAGTCTCTTTTTAATAATGTAATTCTATTTAACCCAGTCAATATAGTATACGTACCTAGTAGTATAGATGAAACCAACATTTTCTTTTGGTCAAACCCATTTCAAACAATCTTATTATATTATTGTTACCATATAGACTCAAGAATACATCCATTCCAGACAGACAAGTGACAAAGAAGTGACAAAGGAAACAGAAATGCTGCATAATAATAATAACGTAAGTAAACGAGACGAAATAACGTTATTTTGTCTAGTCTCGTTTTGGTCAACGAAAATGAAGAGACATTTTAGCAAAGTTTTTATTTTTTAAACCCCATTTAGTCTCATTTTATTCATCAACAATATTGCATTTTGCATTTTATTATAGTAATCGTCACATGGCCAGCAATTACGTTGCGTCTCGTTTTCGTCACGTGATAAAGGTTCGTTGACGACGATATAGTCATAATTTTCGTTGACGAAAGCAACAAAACTAGTTGACTAGTCAATTTAAAATGTATATATAGTAATATATTAGTGTGAAGTGGGCAGATTTAAAAACACACCGAGGACACATGAGGGTCTTTCCCTTACATTTGTGCGTTGTGTGTCTGGCTATAGTGCACACAAACACACAACAGTCTGCTCAGCTCAGATAACAGCATTACAGACCAACGCACACACACAGAGCTAAAAGCAGCAGCGTATCTGTCCGAGCGAACGCGTCCCAGAGCGCTGTGATGGATCCACGGGAGATGGACAGGGGCGTAAGTGTGCTATTTGTCTTGTTTATCATCACAGACCCGTGATGAAGGCGGTTGCTATGGACACCTTCATTCTCCCGCCGTGGAGGAAGGTAAAGAAACAGAGGACATGCCACACACGAAAAACACACCATTCCTGCCTAAACGGGCAAACCTCAAAGACAGATGCACACGGATCACCACAGATCTTTTCCAGAGCCTTTAATAACCATCATGAAACTGAACGCCTCACAACCGATTTATACATTAGTGCGCCGATATATGAACAATATGATGCTCTAATAGGCAAACTAATACATGGTCAACATACAAACATTGGGCAAACCAGGACATTTCATTATGACAGGAATAAAAGATTAGGATCACAGATTCACAACCTACAGAAATATATTCCAAAGGTCTGAAAGTGATGGTTATGACTAATATTTCAAGCCAAAAATGAAACTTCTGTCATCATTAAACAAATATTGTGTTGAAATTCAGTTTACATATACTATATGTAATTGACAGTATTCAATGGTTGTGCACTTCACTTTCTTTTCCTTTTTGGAAAGTGCATTTTCTAGATTCATCTTAAATTATGTTATAGTACATTCATATTATATTGATAAACTGTTTAATAAAATGATCCCAAACAATCATTAATAATAACTGATATAAACAAACAAGATATCTAACATAATTGTTTTCCCTAGCCACTGTTCTATTGGGTTATTATTAAGAGATCAATAGCAGGATTGGTTGACTATGTAACCATTGTATATATATATATATACACATTCCTGTATATCGACATTAAATATTCGTTCAAAATCACCTACGTGCACTAACGCTGCATATTTATACCTGAGAATGTTTTGACGCGTTTGCACAGCGCATGATGAGGGAACGTCTGCAAAGTCCACCAACGGCGTTAAACGTACAGCCTATTTTCTACTATTTAAAATTACGTTTCAAATTCCAAAGCTTGTAGAAGGTGGCAATAGACCCTTTTACGGTTTGTACACGATGACGTGGCAACGTATGCGCGCACATATTGGCAAAGGAAGTATGGCGAGAATCAGCAGTGTGTCAAGCTCGGTCAAGCTACGCGAGCGGATTTTTATTATGTCCTCGCTCCAATCAACACGTTTAATCGCCTGCAGCCACAGGCGCCGCCGGTTCTTCTGAAACGGCCGTGATTCTGTCGGAAATATAAAACTTAAGCCCCTTGGTGGAATATTGATTAGTGCAACCGTAAACGCAACAACCAGACATTTTGAAGCTGGAAAACCGTTTTAATAAACTTTCGGAGTAGCAAACACGTTACAGTCAGTGGGAAACAACACCACTTCCGTTGCCAAAATACGCGCGCAACTATTTGATCACGTGTGCTGTAAAAGGGTCTATACTGACCTGGTAGCCTTGAGTAAATTACCTTCTTTAAGATAATGGGCTCTATCTTGCACCCGGCGCAAACGTCTTTGTACACTGACGCATTTATCATTCCTATTTTGCACTCGCGCTAAGCAGGATTTTCCCTCCACAGACACACGTCGGTAAACTAGAAAATGAACTTGCGCTCCCTGGGTGGGTCGGCGCAAAAAGAAGGCGTGTTTCGGTGCAAACAATCCCTGGTGCTATTTTGCAGTTCCAGAAAACAATTGCGCCACTAACCAGAAAAAAAACTAGTCTAAAGTCAGTGGCGCGTTGCGCGTACATTCAGATGCTATTTTAAGCGTGCATGCTTGGCCATAATACAGAGCGTGAACAATGTGCAAACATAGTAGATGATTCTCTCATCTACACAGATGCATTTTACTTTTTGCAAATGATACATTATTATAAGGAAAACTATTAACACGAGGGGAATCATTGTTGTGTTCATGATGATGGGAAAAATAGGCATAAAGCTTACACATTTACCCAAATTATTATATACACGTTTAACCGAAGCTAATTTGGGTGGGTTTGTCCCGTCCCCAATGTCCCTTCTCTTTCTTTTACGGCCCTGATGAGAACATCGATCTCCTCGCCTCGGCTGTGAACTGATTGAAGTGCGTCTGGTAAATGCGCCGTTATAATAGTATTGCGCCATGGAACAAGCGCACCTCGTTCATCACGCTCTTAAAGGGAATGTGATATGACGCTTTTATTGGTTTATTTCCGTTATGCCTAAACCACACCTATGAATAATCAAGCTACTCCAGACCAACCCCTTTTAAACTTGTGTCGGGTACAAGAGTCATTCATCCCGCTGTAAAATAGCAAGACCCGCCCACAAAGTTACTTGCGCTTCGCGTTTGATACTTGCGTTTCAGATCGTTAAAATAGGGCCCAATGATTCATAAAACATTATCAGTTAAGCCTATGTTTACTTTCTTCACTGACACAAAGTTCAGCTTTAGGAGGGGAAGAAATAGGGCGGGATAAGGAGATTGAGAGAAACAGAAAGATGTAGATGAGGAGAGAGTACTGACAAAATAATCTAATGCCCACTGACATGGTTTTGAAGCTTTTTTTGGGGGGCCTTCAAAAGTCTAAAATTGCACATATGTAGGTCAGAGAAATCAAAATGTTCCACCTGCCAAATCCCACTTTAACCACTGAGCACACTAGTCTGAATGAACCGCTGAACGTGTGATTTCGACTTCCTGTCGAGGTCAGGAGAGGCTGATTACAAGGAACATGGGAGCGGTAAAATGTCAGGATGACGATGATGTGCTGTCTGGAACAAACAAAGGAAAAGAGGCATGTCTCTTATCACAGACACCGGCGTGAATGGCACATCCATCCATCATCGGCGGCAGAGAGAGAGAGAGATCTGACACTAAAGTCTACAGTGAGGTGAGACATTAGCCATCAGGGTGCGGACACACAGAGCAAAGTAATTAATTTCTGCAGGCCACCCTGATGAACAGACTGTGCGGAGAGACGGATGAATAAACGCGCCTGGTGTTTACAGATCAGAAGATTAGGGTCGGATTTCACGTACAGCTGTTTTGCTAGTGGGCTTTGAATCACACAGGGGACGGATCCATCATCCACCACTACGGTTGGAGGCGGTCGTGTTTGTGTGAGGTTTCACCCTCGTTCGAGATAAGCAGCGTGAAAGTGTTGCATATGAACACATGTCTGCATCTGATAATGTATAGGTGTCGGTTAAAATACATCTATGAAATAGACAGTTCCAGTCCTGTCTGCTGATTGGCCAGTTCAGCATTACAGATCGGGATGACAAGATACCAAGACTTTATGATACGCTTTTGAATATATATAGAAATATTAACTAATAATAACTAAGTCCGTATTTCAATGCTACATGCTATTATTGCTACCTATGCAACCATTCAATTCTGAACTCAAAAAACTAGGTGATGTCATATGACAACATAACTGCGCGTTCACAACGCCGCCGGCGAGAGCGTCAAAGTGGCCGGAAGTCATTCATTTTCAATGAGAGTCGGCGGCGAGCTCCAGCGAGGGTGGCGCATCTTGGACGGCGAGAGTGGCGAGGAGAGTTGAAGTCAGGTCAACTTTATGGAAATAAGCAATGATGCGGTTCGGCGGCAGCCAATCGGAATGTAGAAGTGCTCCGTTTGAGAGAATCCCAGAGAACGCAGTCCTGTAAACTTTGGTTCCGATAACATTAGCTCCCAAGCAAAATAGAGGAGGTCGATCATTTGAATTTGATAAAGAGGGCGTGCAACACTATTTATAGGCATGATTTTCGTGCTAGAACACTTTTTTCAGTGGGAATGCAAATTATAATAGCACTTAACCATGAACACAAAAGCCAAACCACACAAATGGCTTTTAATTGGGTTATTTCATTAGCAAACATGTCACTATAATTGTTAAGTTCTTTCCATTGATCAATTTTCCGCAAAAATAACATATTAACTTGATCTACGTCAGAGCATCATAGCGTCCACAAATCTTTTCACAGCGACGCTGGCAGAACGGCGAGAGCGAATTTTGCCGCTCTCGCCGGCGGCGGTGTGAACGTACGGTAATAGACAGTGGTGGATGCACCAGTGTTGTCAGGTGTGCTGTGTAAAAATATCAAATTCCAAAAATTAAGTAATGTTACAAATAAGAATATATAATATATCATTGCTGTTGGGGTGAAACCTTGTATTTCTATATTTCGCCATATTTGTTTAATAAAATGAATGCTATTGGTCAGCCTTTATGCGTTTTACAAATACAGGTGAAACTCGAAAAATTCGAATATCGTGCAAAAGTTCATTACTTAAAAGGTGAAACTGCCAAATTATATAGACTGATTGCATGCAAAGTGAGATATTTCAAGCCTTTATTTGTTATAATTACAGCTTATGAAAACCCCAAAGTCAAAATTATAATATTACAGATAGGAAAACGTTTTCCTATCTGTAAGCCATAATCATCAAAATTATAACAAATAAAGGCTTGAAATATCTCACTTTGCGTGGAATGAGTCTATTTAATATAGGTTTTACCTTTTAAGTTGAATTACTGAACTTTTCCACAATATTCAATTTTTTTCGAGTTTAATAAAATGAATGCTATTTTTGAACACAAAAGCCAAACCACACAAATGGCTTTTAATTGGTTTATTTCATTAGCAAACATGTCACTATGATTGTTAAGTTCTTTCCATCGATCAATTTTCCGCAAAAATAACGTACTACTAACTTACTAAAATCAACATGCTTGATTGCTTTGCGGACCCTTTAAATACAGTTTAAAAAAAGTTTCACCTGTATATCCTTTAAAAGAGGTTGTGACTAAACCTTGTAACTCCATTGGCTCCTCAAACTGTCAATCAAATCTCTTAACTCCACCAGCCTCTATCATGAATGAAGCGCAGCACACAGTTTGGAGATCTCCGCTGGTTTGCAATGCAAAGGTGAACAAAAACTAATATTTGAGTAAGTGCAGCGTTCTCGAAAGCTTCTTGTATTTGCAGAGCGGGGAATAGTCTTAGTTTGGTGTTAAAGCCACAATCTGTACTTTTTTGGCTTTAAAAATAGCAAAAATAACTGTATCTATGTTATATATTTCTATTAGATGTGCACTTACATTATCCCGACAGTTTCCACCAACTTTCAAATACGGAGAAATTTATAGTTTTAATTCGAAGAAACGGGACGTTTCTTTATTTCCGTTTCGTCGTCCGTCTATGGCGTCATATAACCTTTGACTCCTCTATTTTCTCGAACTTCCTCGCGGAACCCGGCAAAACCACCAAACACAAAGGGGAACACTGGACTACCGCCAAGAAAGCATAGAAATTGACGAAGAAAAAAAAGTAAGACGTATTTTTATGCGTGTAAATCACGTGCCTGCTCACGAGCGCTCACTCAGACGAGATGCACTGTCCCCCGGTGCTGCTCGCGCATATAGCGCTCCCCGTTCCGGTCGTCTCATTCAAATCAGCCAACTGTTGCTGTTAGCGAGCCGCGCACATTGAATACTCATATGAGTCAGGTTGCGAATGTACGTGCCCGCTTTAGCGCGCTCATGATTACTAAATAAACGCCTCACCTGCGGCGCCGCGCACTCACTACATTCCCTTTAGCCTTTAGCACATAGTGGATGCATAACGCAAACCCAGTCAAACGTTTAACTGCAGTATCTTACGTGCTTATAAAATCCGGTGTGCCCGAAAAATGTTCTAAAATAGGTCATTCATTGAAGGAGCGTAATATAAATATTTATATTCGTCTGGTTATAAACCACGATTACGCTTTGCCTGCACCTTCTGCTGCTACAGCTCAGTAAAGCTCAAACGTACGGGTGAAAGATATGACCCGAGAAGGGTTTGGCGACAGGAGAAGCACGACACAGGTAAACATTGGGGATGCATTTAAAGCTTCTTGACAAGCTAAATCTACAGAGAGATGCCGTATATCCGTATATTTTGTAAAAACGATCATGTCATGTCATGAGCTGAGCTGGTTGTCATTGACAGCGACAACAATTCCCGTGAGCCCACGCTCTTTCCTGACGTCATAAAAGTACGTCTTTGTTATTATGTGAAATGAGTGACCCCTGGTGGCCAAAAAAATTACATATTGTACGTTTAAATATCCTGTGCTTATCATCTTTTGTATCATGAGATTTTGATTATGAGATTTCAAAACTGAGTGCCCATATATAGCAACAATAAACTTCATATCCTGTAAGTTGATGGAAACGTAATGCGCACTGCTTGCCTTCGCTGGTCAAAACCCTCGAAACTCCATTTGAGCTTGATTTTCAGAAAACGTTGATATTATAAATGACACAAAAAGTGTCTGATCATATATAAAGCCACAATTTCAACTTCACCACAATGTTTATTTTTATTTTTAAATACGAGGTTTCCGCCTGACAGGGACGATATGTAAATATGTTGGTTTATCATCACCAACATCAGAGCTACCCTTATGACCTTACTTTGTTCCTACATGACTTACGTTTCACATTAAACATGAGTACTACTTTTAATAAAACATCTAGTCATGTGAAGCAATGCAGCTTTGTGCAATTTTGTTTTAAACTTCCATGTTTCACGCCTCCCTGCATATCAGCCACTCTGACAATTAAGTGTCTTACAAAAGTTAAATGACTATATTGTTTTGTATGAAGGAGTGATTTGGATGGTTTTCGATTTGCTTGAAAAAATTCAACAACAAGATGTAGTTTTAGTGAAGCCTTGTAAACAAATGTTTACTATGTGTTATATGGCCTTATTTAAGTGACTTCAAATGTTAAACATCCTCATCATTTACAATATTCGAGAGAAAAGTAGATAGTGAGGAGAGCAGTCGGGCGGAAAGTGATGCACTCCTTATAATGACCGTTAAATGAAAGAAAACTATTTTTTGTTTGACTAAATCCTTCATTATAACAAACTTGAAACCATTTGTTTGTTTTATTCAAATTTGATTTACATCAAAAGCATGTAAATCAATTTAATAACTGATTATGGGTTGGAATAACAACTTATTTATAGTATTAATGATTTATTAAACATTTATAGAATCCTATGAAATTTTTGTCAGTAATACTGATCTGTGGATTTGAAAAATAAAAACAAATATGCGTGTGTATATAGTAACATATATAAGAGTTATTAAAAGCACACATACCTCGTTCTCTTTACTCTCATACTTCGAGGCGTTCTTTCCTTGACTTTTCCTCCTGAGCTTCTTCAGGTCTGACTGCGATCTCTCCAGCGAGTCCTGCTTCATCTTGTGTTCGGTCTGATATCTCTTAAACGTGGCCTGTGGGCAGACAGCATTCGATCAGTGTACGCTCAGGGACAGGGAGACGTGTCCGCACACGCATGGTGTGTCAGCGCGAAGATGAGTTTGATTGACTTCTGCTCTAGATGCAGACAGGAAACAAATAGTGTGACATGAGCCTGTCTGATTTTCCATTCCCATCTCTAAAGAAAATGCCGTTTTAAGGCACATTTCCCGAGTATCCGCAGATTATCACACGTGGACACCAGCACTGGGGATGTGACGAAGCGTGACAGTAGCTGTCATGAAAATAATCCAGCTTTTCCTGTTACCAGCATTGTAACATGACACACTATATATTATTTTTATTTTATTTTAAGGTCACATTGTAATGCAGACATAGTCAATAAACAACCTTTAGCCTTAAAATACTTTCAGTGTAGTTACTTTTTGTCAATATTTCAAGTACATTGCAGCTCACCGTCATGTATTTCACATCCATGTCTGTCTTCCTCTCCAACTCTGAAATAACCTCCCGATGAAACCGTCTGAACTGTAGAGAAAGAGAAAGATATGAATAATAATGGTAGTGTGAATGATAGGGTGTGAAAGTGTGCTGGTGAGATGCCTACATTGATAAAACACACACACACACACACACACACACACACACACAAAACAAGGGGTGTCCGATATTGACAAGAAAAATGATCTCTCGATATTTTCTGAGATTTTTTCGATAACGAGAATTAGACGATATTTTGCCGAGTGTGTATATTGTGCTGGTACTCATCTAATTAACGTAGCCTATGCATCATTTATTATGTTAAATTATTATTAACTAAATTAACAAAATAATAAGACACTACAGGGCTGATACCAATCAAATGAAACCAGTATCAACAAAAACTGTCTTTGCAATCCAGAGGAAACACGGAAGCTGCATCTGAAGTGACATTAGATGCATTTACACAGACGGTTTAATACAGATCAGAGGGACAGGAATGAGTTTAACCTGCGGTTACAAATGTAGAAACAATGTTTTGATGTTTTGAACATAAAACGTTGATATATGAAATGATTTTAAAATTGAAAAAGATACTTAAAATTTGAAAAACTAAAACTAACAGTAGGTGGCGACACATCTCTGTTAATGAGCTCATCATTGAGTCAATAATTAAACCGATTCGTTCAAATTGCTGATCTTTTCAGGAACGATTATTGAGATTATTTATTTAAACGATTATTTATTATTGCGCACGATTAGGCGCTATGTGTTGCAGTTCTGCAGTAGCTTGGATTGGAACTATTTTCGTCTACGAACAGGCAATATTGTATCTAAAAATGTACGTTTCTTAAAGCTACACTGTGTGATTTTTACCCCCATCTAGCGGTGAAAAGGTATATGACCATCCAGTGAATATTAGTTTCTGTTCCTCTCAATTCCGATTTTGTTTTAACTCCTACGGTGGCCAATGTAGTCCAAGATTAACATGGCTTCCAGTTCGACCTCGTCCATGAGTGTTAACTCGAACGTAAACGCGAAAGGCGAAGCTTGAATTAACGGGTATGTCCCTCTTTGGCTAACGTACTTTCAAGATGGAGGGGCAACATGGCGACCGACATTAGAACCCCTTACCCGTATGTGTTTTCAATGGCATACTTTATATACTTTATTACTTGAACGAAGTAAATATACATTAATGAGCACATATTTTTGAAAGAACTAAGTGTTTTTAGCTAAGAATAAACTAAAAGAGTTACACAGTGTAGCTTTAATATGAATTTCTTGTTTATTAAAATGTTGTATAAAATTAAAGGTTCTCTAAGCGATCCTGGGTGTTGACGTTCAGAATATTTTCAAACAAATCGGAGGCTAGCTAGACCCTACCTCCTCCGCATTCATACACATGTGTAAACACGGTTTGAAATCGCTGGTGTTTCTGACGTCACAAAAGATCTTGTAACCAATCAGATCAACGTGTGATCGTCAAGCAGTGGATCTCTGAGCTGAGTGAGTGAGTGGAGGCGGGGCTCATTTGCATATTCATAGAACCACGCATACTAAATGAAGCAAGGGTGTCGAGTTACATTCAAGCTATTTTAAGCCATGAAGAAATTTTGGTGATTAAAGATCAGTTTTAAGGGATGAAATGATTGACTACAGGGGGCTTTAACTTTATCACATGTATCATTAGGGTTGGGTATCGAGAATCGAGTATCGATTGGAACCGGGACTGACTTTTCGTTTTTCCCGGAATCGTTCAAAAGTTAAAATTTCGATTCCTAGTTTCGATATTCACAGTCCGCCGACCAGAAGAAGAAACCGCTGAACAACACCAACGAAGAAGCATCTACCGAAAGTGTTGGCATAACCGCACGAGTTGAACATGAGTAGCTTACGTCGGCGGTCCAAAGTGTGGCTTCACTTTTCTAAAAATAACGAAATCTCGCCAAAATGCAAAATTTGTGACAAAAGGAGTATTTCCTTCAGAAAGACCGTTGGTTAGCAAGGTTAGCTAAACTTTTTTGACCCAGCCTCTTAAAAGAATCGGAATCAAGAATCGTTGTGAACCGGAATCGAAACAAGGAATCGGAATCAGAATCATTCAAATTCAAACGATACACAACCCTATGAATCAAAAATATAGCCTAAAAGACAAATACGCAATACAGGGGCATTTTTACTGCATTTTAATAGAGTAAATCCCACAGTGAGAGTGCACATGCAGATTAACCTAAATCGAAAAGGCAAGATCAAGCAGTGTGTGCATGGAGTCTCGACATGTTTTTGTAACGTGAGGGACATAGCCTACTCAATAATGTCAGACTGCACATTGTTTAAAAACAACAATTATGATATTATCGCAGACGATATACATCCCACGCCCCTAACACACACACACGCACACAAATAGAAAATGAGGCAACTGGGTGAGTCGGCAGGCAGTTTGGTGTTGTTGTGTAAGCTAAAGTGCTTACAGAGGAGATGAGTCACAGAAAAACAGAGGGATACCCACACACACACACACACACAGCAACCTAATGAAGGAGGGCGAGAGTGCTTGCATCAACACATCATCCTGGTGGCAAGTGCGCCCACCCACCCCTCTCCCTCCTTTCTGCTCTAATCTTCTTTACCCCTCTTTAAAATCAGGATCCCACACTCCCAGCGTTAGCCTACACTTCCTGACACGTCTGCATTAATGCATGTCTTCATTCAGAAAAATGCTTCATTTGTTACGAGAGGAATCACTGTTGTGTTTTAGATGCGTCTGCCCTACATTCAAGACTCTCTCTTCTTTCATCATTGCTTCATTCATCTACAGGAGAGTATTTTTAGGTTCTGCTGACTGTGTAACACCGCAGCCTGTAGATCTGTCATAGACATGCACCTGCAGACGCCACAGGTTAGGCGGCAACTAACGATTATTGTTCAATAAGTCAATATTTTCCAGATTAATCGATTGATCTAACGATTTTTTTTTACAGATTAAAGTGTACATATCATGCTTTTAAATCATTCATTTTTACTTATAAATCATACATTTGTGGTCTATATAAAGCATAACTGCAATGCTTGGGTCTGAATTCCTCATTATTATAGCTCAACAGGCCCCTTTTCTACCCCTTTTCTGATGTGCTTCTGTGAGCAACCCGTTTCGAAGCGTCTCCTTTAAATAAAAAGGAGTTGCGTCTTTCCCCGCTCGCTCTCCAGGTCGCTGAGTTCACGGTCGGTTCAACTCCCCGCGTTCAGCCATTATTGTAGTTTGATAAGAGATATACGGTTACTATAGTTTCAAAGAACATTTTTATTCACACGTCAACAAAATGTCAACAACGGAAGACTTGTCCATCAAGCGTTATGTATTCGAGCCAGAGCGAGCGATTTGAAAAAGACGACGACAAACCTGCAGAACAACGTCTTCATATGGATGCAGTGGTGTGTAAAGTTAAGTTAACTATGTTGTGTTATTAGTGAAAGTCGACTATTTCTCTTGTTAAAACAAGCACTCTGACAAGATAAATGACTGCGGTCTGATCTTACCACTAAAAATCTGTATGATAATAATATGATAACTTGCGTTTAGAAAGCGTCAGAAAACACAGCAGCTAATGATAGAAGGAATTTACCCCTCATTCAGACGAAGACGATCGGCAAACCATTCTTTATACTGGCGGAGGTTGTTGGATTGGGGATCCTTGAAGTGCTTCAGGTCACTACATCCAACAAGCGAACATTTTGACTAGCCCTCCCGTAACTTCTGAATAATTGAGCTTGGACTACAAAATCGGAGCGAGAAATAATAATGGCGGATTGCTCGAAGTGTTGGACCGGTAGTCAATGTCCTTATTTGGCAGTTCCGCTGCAAATACTGTGACGTAATTGTTCAAAAAATGTAATAGACAACAGGAAAATCCGAACAGGTTGAAAAATATGACCAAAACAGAATATAAAGATATAAACAAAGCACCTGAAGAGAATAATTTCATCTTTTCTGTACTTATAAACACTCCAAATATACAACAAAATGCATTTAAGGGCTAAAAAAAAAAAAAAAGTGGATTTTGCGTGATATGTCTCCTTTAAATCGACTAATCTATCAATTATTTTTTAACCGATTAATCTAACCATACATCAACTGATTATTTTATGATTAGACGATTAACGCTTAGGTTTAGGAATGCACCGAAATTTCGTCTGCCGAAAATTATCGAATTATTATTATTATGCCGAAAATTATCCAATAATAATTATTCACTATTTTAGGCCAAAAGAGAAAAAAAGGCAGAAAATATAAGCAGGTTTCACTCTGGCTCAGCATGTTTTGCAACTTCGAAGTGTGTTCTGCTGTGTGTGTATAATAGCTTGATAATAATAGCTTCGTAGGACTACTTTAGTTTATTTTGGCAAAAAAAAAAAAAAAAAAAAAAAAATCTGTTAAATTTGATTCTGCTGGATAGAACTGAATGAAAAAAATAATACATTGATAATAATATATTGATATTTAATATTATTTTAATAGCCTACTTCTTTCCAATTTTTGTTTAACGGCTTAATCGATTGATCTAACGATTTTTTTTTTGCATCGGTTACCTCATATCCCCCGTATAATGAGAAATCCTCATAAAGCACATCTGTCAGGCTCACAACCATCTGTGTTGGCAGATAAAAGTAAATGTCTGTGCGACGGGACATTAGTATGAAAGCAGCCAATGATCAGAGCCCCGTCAATCAATATGGGATAGAAAAGGGGCGTCAGATGCTTGAAATCTCAAGAAGGGAAGAAAAACTCTCTATCTTGGGTGAATATGACAGCAAATTTGGGAGCATGGGAAACAAAGAGTATTCGAATTTTCAATAAATTATACACAAAGCAGCAAATGCACCAATATCAGAACGCACCCATCGCATTATGATCACTGCAGATTAAGTTTCACACAACAGTTTGAGTCCTGTGGTTCACAGACTGGTGAAATCAGTCAAGCGGACTACACTAGACAGTCTATAATGGGTTTGGTTGTCGCATCACTTGCAGTAAGCAGTGCACTGAACGCATTGGTGGTTTACATTTGTCATAAACCAATGAATATTTCAGCTGGTCTTATTTATTAATGAGAATCTGAGTTATAAATTACTTTAGGGAGCTGAATAAATGATGTAATGTTATAGAGAATAGATAGCCGAACATAGCCTCGCCCACAACATTTGAGGTCGGTAAGTTCGGTCTGGACGAGAGCCCGACCGATACCAATACAAATATTTTTTGGTTTTAAAATCCGATATATCGGCCGATGTTTTTTATTTCAGAAACGCACAACAAAACATTAACAGATTTCCCTAACATTAGTTACTTGCAGTTATTTATGAGTTTTAACTAAAATAATATGAGTTAAGAGAAGAGAGTTAAGAGTTTGAGTTAAGAGAACTGATGGGGATGTTCTTTTAACTGTTATTCAAGCAATGTATGTATCCTGACCAACTCAACGAGTTGCCCTCTGGTGGACAAACTATACAACTCCAACACTCATGACATGGCTCAAGAGTGTTTCGTCCGTTTTTATTTTATTTTCGAAATATTCATTTATCGGCCATTATAACTGCCGATACCGATAGTTAGGAAAACGCCTAATATCGGCCGATAATATCAGCCTGCCGATATATAGGTCTGGCTCTAATTAACATACATTTTAGCCCTTAGTGTGAACACTGCCATTGAATTAGTAGATTTATAATGTCAGTTACATTAGTAACAACAAACCGATGGCATGAGAATCGCTGCCAAGCTAATTCTTTGTCAGGTATTTATGAATGTTATCAGATTTGACCGACGAGGAAGAACGAGCTGTTAAACACGGCCCGTCTCCTGTTGTGTGGCTTGTGTTCGAGTCGCAGGTTGCTCTAGCAGGATCGTCCGTGTCATCATCAGGCGCTGGGCGCAGGTGCATCAACAGGCATGTTTAAACCTGCTCCGATAAAAAAAAAAATAAAAACTACAAATCTAACACGCTGTAGGGTGTGTCCACTCGCTCCTGGAGTTTACACAAATATGACTGCCTGCACGTCAACAGGAATGAGTCCACAACGTTTATGGGAAATGGGATGTTTGATATGAGGTTAAATTGCAGATGGCAATCGTTTGTTTGGGTGAGTCCGAGCATGTGTTCGGTCAGCCCAGAATGTGTTTACAGCAAGGAAACAAACACAGACACACACTTAACAGGACACACTCACGTTCTCCTCCAGTTCTACATTGACTTTCCGGTGGACGTCTGAGATCTCCATCAGGACGACCCCTGAGGAGAGAGAAAAACACTTATCAGCCTCTCAACACCAACACAAAGGCCATTAACACGTCAATTGTTTTTTTTAATATAATAACCCTTAGTATTCCCCAGCCTAATAAACCCCCTCAGCCTTGTTTTCCAAGAACAGTCCCTCCCTCGGAGCAGCTACTGTAATTAAAACACGCTGTGCCGGCACGGATATTTCTCCCAGCATGCTCTTTCCCGCTGTAATCAAACGGGGATTAAAATGCAAAAACCTACGGCATAAATCAGAGCACTTTATATAAAGGATTCACCCACCACACACACACACTCACTCAACACTTATTTGAGAGGCAATTCTTAAGAAATGGATTTGACTGAGTAACAGACGACAAGCTCTTGTGAGAGCCAATTTTCTGCGAAGGGATTTTATCCCTGCCCTGGGGACTGATGCGTGTAGACGTGGAAGAAGAAAAAACGAGTGTTTTCCATAGAAACAACAATATAGTCTCTCTTTTCCGTCACATGACTTCTTGGGCCAATCTCCCACAGTACTAAACACAACATGTTAACGATACTGAGGCAAAGACAAAATAACACGAGCTGAGAAAGCAGTGAATTTATATCTATAATACCATAACCTCGTTACAGACACATTTATAGTCTTTAAAATTATCAAACACATGGAGAACTATGGATTATTACTGTACATGATGTGAAGGTTGGGTCTGATAACCTGATAAATACATTCATGCTATGGTTGATACTAAAGGAATAGCTTAAAAAAAATCCCAAAATAAAAAAGCAAGCTCAATGGGTTTGCTTGACGCACAACACAAGGCCCAATGAGTTTTGCTCTTGTGTGTCTCGCAAGTGAGCTTCCAGAAGAACCAATAAGGTTTGTTCTTGAACATAAAGCAAGTATGGTTGAGTTTCCATATTTGATGCGTTTATACATAAAATAATAATAAAAGCCAAGATCTATGGCTGGGCGATATGACGATATATATCGTTATCGCGGTAGAAAACGTCAACCGTAACAGATTTTTTTTAATTCTGTGTATACCGCGAAATGTAAATAAGTGGGCGTGGTTAACTACTGTGCGGCGCGCGTGAGACTGACATGCTGAGATTTGTCATAGAAACATGGAGAAAGCAGATCAAGAGGATCCACAAAGGAATAGAGAGCCTAAGTCCCGCCCCTTCGCTTCCGGCTCATGGGACCTTATTTCGGAAAAAATATGAATGGTAGTCAATGGCGAGAGACAACTTATCTTTTTATTCCGTCTGAACTGTGCCCTGAATTACACATATGATGTTTGTCAATTTAAAAGATAATTCTGAAAGTCAAAAACGTCGCAGTTTGTCATACAGCAGAAGAGTAACATTTAGTTTTATGTGTAAATCGCTCTGTGAACTACATCTCCCGGGAAGAGAAACGATATCCGCTGCTCGTGTGTGTGCAGTCTGGTACAAAACACTCAGGTAGGACGGCGTAACGTTACGATTATAACGTAAGACTGTAGAAATAATGACAGACAGCCTCAGTAAAGTTAGCTTCATTCATTGAGAGAAAATGTGCGCCTTTGGGGTTTGTAGTCTTTGTAATTACGTATTTTCACAGTCTTATACCTCAACGGTTTTACATCAAACTGCGACTTTCTTTACTTTAAAATGTATCTTTTAAATTGACAAACATCATATGTGTAATTCAGGGCACAATTCAAACCAGATCAAAATATTTGTTGTCTCTTGCCATTGACTACCATTCAATATTTTTCGAAGTTAGGTCCCATGGTGGTCGACCGGAAGGGGAGGGACTTAGGCTCTCTATTACGTTTTCTAAAGGGTTGTTGTTAACGTGACATGTTCGGGGGGAAAGGCGCAGCCGTTAGCTAGAGCAGTGCAGCACCCATAGACAGCAGCACCCAGGCTACAGTTTAGAGGACTGCATGTTCGCAACGTGGAAAGCATGAAGTTTAACGTAACTTGATAACAACATTTCATATATCAATATCGTTACAAATAGAAATAGCCTTCAATAATGTATAGTTATCCGCATCTTTCCTTCTCTTATGTATATGTTAATACGGAATCCCGTTTCTGAGGCAAAATGGCTAAATATGCAGCGCGAGTGATACATTTCTTAACTCCAAACAATTGGCCACTGAACCAGCTGAAAAAATCTTCCTTTGATCCGTTCCGTGATTACAACTTGACACTCAAATTAATCAATCGCAATTCATTGGGCCTTTAATATTCTGAAAGTCTACGAGTTACAGCACTAATCGCTAAACCACAGCACACCGTAACATTTGTATCACTCCTTAAAGGGTTAGTTCACCCAAAAATGAAAATTCTGTCAGTATTTACTCACCCTCATGTTGTTCCAAACCTCTATGTGTTTATTTGTTCTGCTGAACACAAAGGAAGATATTTGGAAGATCGTTTTAATCCAACAGATCTCATTCCCCATTGACTACCATAGTATGTATTTTTTCCCATATTCTATGGTAGTCAATGGGGAATGAGATCTGTTTGATTAAAACGTTCTTGCAAATATCTTCCTTTGTGTATAGCAGAACAAATAAACACAGAGGTTTGGAACATGATGGTGAGTAAATACTGACAGAATTTTCATTTTTGGGTGAACTAACCCTTTAAGCTAAATACATAAACTACAATATTCGCAGCAATAGAAGTCACTAACCAATGAATCGACCATACCGATATCAGTGGTTGCCATCAAAAACTCCAGCTCTAGTCATGTGTTGCTAAACACACTGTGTCGTGAAACCCAGCCTCGGAGAAAAATCAAAAGTCAAGGTGCAGTCATGTGAATGAGGCGAGGGGAGGGGGAAGAGATCCAGAACATGAAGCCAGTCTTGGTCCAAAGTCACATGAGTCACACAAGGCCACCTGAGAGCAGCAGGTGCCCCGGCTGACCCACTTTAACTTTATCTGCTCTCTGACCCTGATTCAGCCCGGATGTCTTATCAGCTGCCCTCGAGGCATGTGAGTTTGTTTATGCGTTCCTGCGGCAATGCCATAAAAGAAAGATTAGGCCAAGCAACGTGTAAATCATGTTTGTGAACTTTTACAGGCCCGGTGTTCAGGAAATACATGTGTGCGGTAAACAGAAGTTACTGTTCTCTCATAAACAATGTTAGTATTGTCCTACATTAATAATATTAATGTAACGTGAGCTTGAGCCAAGGCCTAGATACTCAAAAAGGAGAGATATAGGTTCAAATCTGTCCGCATAAATAAAACATATTCATAAAAGGATCCAAAGCAGAGACGTCCAAACAAGGGCCAAAGCTGGCCCGTGCTTACCTTTGATTTGGCCTGCCACGTCACGTGGAAAAAAACATGCCATTGAATCATCTTCATTTCTAATTTAGCTTTTTTAATTATCTTTAATTTAAACCAAATTTTGTTTTAATATTTTTTGGTTTTAGAGATTTAGAGAATATAATTGTACATTTTAATATACAAATATAATTGTAGTATAATTATATTTTGAAATACTCAACCAAGCTTGGCCCATCATAGTAAAAAAATTGTGCTTCCCTGATTTAAAGAGCAACATGCAGGTTGATTTTATTTCTGAATTAAGACTTTAAATTGTCTGCAGAGGTCTTTTAAAAACACTTATGTAAAAATTACTAATGAAATCTCATTTGATGTAGAGATTTTGATGAAAATGCGCTAGGCTCTGGAATAACGCCTTTCCAGCAAGCAACGCGTCATATGACGTACCCCGAGGAAAACAAATCAGCTCGCGGCCGCTTTTTTATCATTGCTGGGTGTTGATGTAGTTAGTTAGAGCAGTAGCGAGAGACATATAGTTTTAGATCGAAGCCATAATGGTAAATTATTGTGTTTGTGGTTGTTGCACGAATTCCAGCCTGTCAGGACATCATATCCATCATTTTCCTTCAAGGAAAAACAAGGCTTTTTGGTCTTGGGTGCGTTATGTGCAGGTGAATAGAGCAGACTTCACTGCCGCGTCTGTTAACACACACACACTCGGTCGTTTGTGGCGCACATTTCACTCGCTTTAAATGGTATCACAAACTGCATTTGAAAAGCATTATTTATTTGTTGTTATGGCATGATCAATGTGGATAGTGCTAACCAGCTTGGATGGTCTGCATAATCACTGTCAGCGTAGAATATGAGAAGACAAAATGTTGCTGGCTTAAATTAAGACAATCTAAATAGATGTTTAATCAAGAACAAAGTGAAATGTATGTTTGCTAAAGCAGATTTATTGCAAAACACCAAGGTATAGCCATACAGTAGATGAATCAGCGTTAGCCACGGTGCTAACTTACATGAACTCACTTGCCCTGTATTAGCCACTGGTTTTCTCGACACCACAACTCTAACGTTACTTCTTTCCTCTGCCCATTGTTCGTCTCCCGATCTCCCCCTGACTTCTATCTCGCCTAGAAGGCTCATAATTATTTGCCTGTGGGTCATCATAGGCATATTCGTCAACATCGGAGAACGCGGTTTCGTCGTTCGCATCCATTGTAACCTGAGCCTGAACTTGAACAGACTGCCTCGCCAATCGTCACTTCCGGTTAGTGCGTTGTAGACGCGGGAGTTATTTTATCACAATTTTTCTCAAAATATCGTTAATGGCTAAATATATATTACTCCAGTTCAGAAAATCTTGTTGTTTTATCGTCAACTTACACTATGCTATATAGGGGTGTCCAACCTGCAAGTTGCTCTTTAAAGCACTGATGTAATCTATCAAGAACAAATTTATTGTTATAGCTTATAAAAAAAATTGCCCTAATACACACAAAAGTTGCAGAAAAGCCCTTTTAACCAAGACTTTTGTGACTTCTGATTGGGGATTTGAAGAAGACTCACAAAGAGAAAAAATATCTAGCTAATATTTAGCTAATATTAAAAACGTCTACGCTTCCGGCTTAAAAGTCCCGAGAAAGCTCTTCTATTCTCGGACATTTCCAAGATAGTGGGAATCCTCGAAAAGGTATAAAAGATGAGTTGACAAATTTAAAATACTCTTCTCGTTACTGTATTGATTCACAGTGGGTTCATAGGCTTGTTGGTCAAGCCACCTGAATGTGAATGTTGTAGTAACTGAAGGTGAATGAATGGCAGGGTGAACTGTGGCGGGAGGGGTGACAGACTTTGATCCTAGCAGCCGTAGGTGCCGCCCAGTCAGACACAGAAACTTCCACTGCGAAGAACAAAAGCTGCAGGCAGACAATGACAGCGACATGACCAGTGCTTTACAGTCGACAGTTATTGTGATACAATAGATCATAGATCATCCAACGCTTCTGTATTATCAAAGACAACAACAGCAAACATTCCAGCTACAATGAGCATGAAACAGAGAACCGGCGACGAATCAAAACTCTCGGCCTTCAAACACACCGTTTCTAGACGGATTTACACGAGTGGACCTGCTCTCAGTTAGAGACGAGTGCTGGGATAGCAGATCCCATGAGAGGAGACCTTGAGTCACAAGAGGCTGTGGTTTTTCCACAGTCAAGAGACGACGATGCTTAGATAGCGGCAACAGCGGCTTAGTTATATTTTAACATTAGTTATGGTCATGATAAACAACTCCGTTTTTAACTCCGTACCGATAGAGCTCTCAGACCTTTTAAATAATGAATTTCAATGACTTCTCCATGTTCTGTCTAGTCGTTTCTGATTACTGGATAAGGATTTTTACTAATCATTTCATAAAGACTCTTAGTGCAGATTTCCATCTAAAATGTGTGTCTAAAACAAGAAATTTGTCAGTAAATTTGACTAAAAAAACAACAACAACAAAACTAACAAAAAATGTTGGGTTGTTGGCATGCAAATGGTGTGAATAAGCCCATAAAACCTATTTCTATTTGAAAATTGTGCACCAGACTATACTTTTATATTATTATTATATATTTTTTGACCTAATAGAGGGAATGCATTGACGTCACTTTCCCGCCGGAACAACCCAGTTTGACTGAGTGGCAAAAGATCTGCTGCGTGACTGGATTTAATTGGGGAAACTGCGAAAATGCGACTAAAACGAACAATTTTATCAATTTAAACTAAATGTTGGGCTCAATATAGTGTTCCTTACAACTTACTAAAGATCCAGTGACCCATGGATATTGACATGCAGCCAGGAATCATGTTGCCTGACGTTTATGTTTGCCTAATTTCGACACAGAGGAAATAAAAGCAATATAGACCTAAACATAAAGCAAATTTGCCTGTGAACGCTTTATATAAATACAATATAGGTAGGTCTAAAATCCGGGTGATCACTTATATCAGTGTTATATAGCCTGTATATATATCATATCGTCCAGCCCTAAAACTTTTTTTAAAAGAGTTTTTTTGTTTGTTTTTTTTGCTCAGTGTTTATTAAAAACATCCAATAATGCAGAAAATGCAATGATAAATATGTAATTGATGAGTTGTTAATATATATAACAATACAAAATATCTGAGTATGGTTTTACACCTAAATTCTGCATATTGACACAAAATGATAACTGCAAATCCAGCTTTCGCTGACTGAGTCCAGTTGTTTCTGTGAATTGCAGCGATCCATTTGCTCCTCTTTCTATAGCAGTCTGTAAAAATATACCTCAAATTTTTTGTCAAATCTAGTTGTACAGTCAATCGCAAAGCTCTATCCCACTTTATATGTGTTGTGTTTGTTTTTCGCGGAATTCACGCTGAAAACAAATACAGACGTCACGTGCATACCCTCTATTCTAATTAAAATTAAAAAAATCGTTTTTAGAACACAAAGCACACACATGAGAATCCCTTTATCATATTTGATGATGTCCATACACTGTATGTGCATTGATCAATGTTTCTGTGCGTAAATGCATCAACTAAATCTATTTCATCATATTGCGATCATGTTTTTGTTTTTTTGACTTGAATTAAACTGCTTGGATTTAAATGGATTTATTTTACGATCACATTTTACGATCTTTTGAAGCTTGAAGGTTGGACTTCCAATGGAGGGACTGAAATATCTCAGGTTTCAATAAAGACATCTTTTTCTCTCTCATGAATGTAAGCCGAGAAGGTCTCTGTGATGATGAGTGCGCGTGGATTGCATTAGGTGACGGATATGATTTTTGAGTTTGTGTAAATTGAGTGTTTGTGTGATCGCCCTGAAAGGCAAATAAACTCTCACCACGTGGACAATAATGGCTAAGAATAAGATTTGCGTTTTGAAGAAGAATGAAAGTAAATGAAGATAATAGGGCTGGGTATTGAGACAAATTTCACAATTTGACTCGCTTTTGATTCACAAGCTTGCAATTCGATTCGATTTCGATTACGATTCGATTCAATATCGATTATTTTGGATATCAGTTACAATAAATGGCAATTTTTCTCAAGGAAATCAAATCTTTTAACTAATGCAAACTATGGGAGTCTAGTTGTAGCCTACTAGGCTTCATTAGCCTAATATGTAGGTAATAATGAATGAATCACTTAAATTACACTTATTTATTTTTATAATAAGAAGATTATATGAAATATAAACATTTAATGGTGGCTGTCATAAAAAAATTTGCCAGTTTTATTCAAATATGCATTAAATATTGAAGAACATTAAGATTATAATGCATATGTAATATGGTGTATATATTTAGCAAAATTCTCCTCTCTGGAGTTATTTTTTCTAGCTGACTAACGAGTTTATGTGGGTTTTCTGAAATAAATATGACGATACATGACATTGATTACAAGCTGTTTAACTGACGTCTTTCCACGGTTGAAACGCTGATTGAGCGAATCAATGTGACATGATACGGATTTGGATAAGTTGTACTCTATCTTTTAACACACTTTCAGATGCTCATTCATGTTTATTTCGCGATGTGACTGGTATTATTAACCCGGAAGTGAGATCAGCGCTGCTGCTTCTCTAGAGCTACGCCAGAGCGATCTCACGCCAAAAGGCTATTTATGTTTTTGAATTTCTAAAGAAAATGGACGTAATTTGAAAATTGAGACTTTTTCATATCAATAGTAACAAAGGACAAAGATAATTGCGATTTTTTGGATGCGCGCAGCCGCGATACAATGTCCCATTCATTCAAATGAAACAGGATGAGTAATCGATTCATGAGATTTAAGAATCGATATCGGTTCGTAAAAATGAGAATCGATTAATATTGAGAAATCGATATATTTATTACCCAGCCCTAGAAGATAAATTTGAAAATGAAAGCTCATAGGTTTGATTCCCAAAGAATTTAAAGCTTTAACTCAATATAACCCAAGTTTAAGGGTAAATGACAAGAGATATAATTCTCACACTCTCCAAGCTGGTGCTGATGTGTGTGTGTGTGTGTGTCCGTGTGTTGACTGCTGTCCTGTGGCCAGCCTTGCTAAGCACAGTTCAAACAGCACAGTAGACTAAAGGTCACCAGAACGTCCTGGTAAAGAGCTTCCTTTGTGGGACCAGTGTGTGTGTATGTGTGTGTGTGTGTAGGGGACTGGCAGTCACTGCTGCATTGACGGTTACATAAATCAAGAAAGATGGGTGTGGACACCAGAACAGGTGACATTGTGTAAAAGAAAATCAACAATGAGGCTAAAAAAAGAGCATCTATTATTTTACAAACACTATCCTTCAATAAATCTAAAGATCCTAAAGCATTTGGTTTAGTGAGGTGATTCAGTTGTATTGACCCGAATCAGATTGTAATGGAATAGCTAAGACAAAAATGTAAAATCCTGTCGATATTTGTTTAATGTCATGTCGCTCCGAATCCAAATGCTGTTATTTTTATGCAGTTAAAACCTCTGTGGAGTCTTTTAAACAGCTCTTTTATATACACAATAAATGTATTACAAAAACATCACAAAAGCACCATATTGAAATAACAAAGGAAGATTTCCTTTTCATTGTAATTTTAGACTGAAATTCCCATGGGTCTCCGAACCATTGTATTTAAGACCGATGATCGTGGACCCACTCAATTTTACTGTAACTCACCGGTTACATCACTTGCTCTCCGAGGCGCAGCCCCCACAATTGTTTGATTTTTTTTTTTTTAATAGTCAGACACTACAATTAAAAACTGAAGGTGTTTCCTCAATGCAGCGTGAGCCGAGAGTCTCGTAGCACAGATCAGCAGCAGGAGTCAGATTTCATTTCTCACGTTACGAGAGTGACAGACAAGACGATGGCGGAAGATTTGGTTTCAATGCAAAATGTAAAATCGCCTATTTGGCAATATTTAGGATTTAAACCCAATGCAAAGAAATAGTTGTTGTGCATCCCTGAATTGGTGCTAACTCTAAAGCAAAGGTAAAGTGAAAACGCTCACTCGCTGTTATGAATGGCAGTGCACATTTTACTTTCGCTTTCTGCCCAGAAACCTTAATATTTAAACATGTGTTGTGTTTTAACCGCTGTCCGTCATAGGTAAACGCATAAAGGCGGCATATTTGGTGTAGCCTTTTTCATTTCAACTGAATTTAAATAATTTCGAATTGTTACACTTATTTGCTGTACCAATTAGCTATCAATTACGTATTACTGGCTAATCTTTACATTAGAAGTCATGAATGCTAATTATGATTTATATCTCCTCAGCCATAATTGCTTGTATTAATGATTTCAGTTTTTTCCTCATTATTTTATAACAGGAGTTAATGTTCATTAGTTGCATTTACAAATAAACAACTTAAAATGTATTACAAGCTCCTCTTTCATTTGCTTTTGGAAAATTACATTCTACGTTTTGACTTTACTTAAAAACATCAATGATGCCTTTATAGAGGTTAGTAACTGTATTATCACTCGCAATAAGTGTTTATAAGAACAGAACAGCTATTAATAACAATACAGAATAGTCACTTATTTGACAGAAATAAATATGAATTATTAAAAGGTCATTGTAACTATGATATAATAACATTATAGCAATGCGGGTTGCATCTTTATAAATACATTTAAGTAACCACATAAGACTAATTAATACTTATCAACCAGTGTATAATGGATTATGACCATATGCATTGAAAAAGCAAATGCATGACTTATAAATAATATAAATGATGAAACTATAACTGTTCGTATAATGCAGTATAGGTCTTATTATAAATATATGTTCTTTCTATGACGTCCATGCATTTAAAGAATTATAGCGTTACCCTGACGGACTCTACTTTGATTGCTAACATAGGCATCAGCGCTTGAATCCGAACAATAAACTTATCCCAGTTCTTCTGTGATAATTTGAATTAATTTGACACAGAAATAATGATATGGTGTGGTTGAAAGACTGTGACACTGTTTCATACCTGTATACTTGACAACTGGCTTAGGGCCCTATGATTTCCACGATCACTGAATAGCGGACGGAATTGCGGAATTAGCAAATTAACGTGGAATCTAGTGTTAACGTGGAATCTGCGGAATCTAGTGTTAATGCGGAATCTAGTCTTAATGCGGAATTTATTGTTAACACGGAATTTAGTGTTAACGCGGAATCTAGTGTTAACGCATAATCTGTGGAATCTAGTGTTAACACGGAATTTAGTGTAAACGCGGAATCTAGTGTCAACGCATAATCTGTGGAATCTAGTGTTAACGCTGAATCTAGTCTTTAGGGCTGTAGTCAACCAAAGAAATCCCTAGTCGACCAAAGTCTTGTCCTGCGCAACGATTAGTCGACTAAAAAAAAACCTGATGTTTTGATTTGAACATTTTTTTTAAACAATTGTCATTGAGCATTTATAAAACAACAACAAAAAAACATCACAAATAAATACAACTATAATAATAATACAATTCTTTGAAAATTAAGTGATTTTTTTTAACTGCAAAAAGTGAAGAGCTCTGTCCTAGGTCTATAGAAACAGTCGCAATCGTGCACCTGACCACACCACACGCTCCAAAAAATATAACTGCTATCTGCCACATAATGAAAAATCCTAACAAAAGCTCTCGTTTATACAGGCTTTATATTCTTCTTTACTTTCAAAGCTATGGGTTAACTTTCATCATGACGATCAAGGGGTTTTAAAACAACACATAAAAAAAACAAATAGCCTAAAAAACAATCCTAATAATAGGCTGTAGGACCGCATATAGGTTTATTTTCGTTTTGTTGCATTATTTAGGCTATTTACAAATGTGTCAAGTGTACAAATAAGAACGAAAACATATTAAGAAAACAATCTAATGAACCAGCATGATATAGACGTTAAAAAGGGCTGCTCACGTCTTTTGCGCGCTCAAGTCCGATATCAAATGTAAGTGCGCGACTTGCACGCTCATAATGGAGCAACGCGGTCGCCTCCCTCCACAGTCTCGTCGTCTTTGTTTTAAAATGCAGCCTGACAAAAGATTTAGATTTCCTGGACATTTTGTCAACTAAAGCCAAAACAAGCAGCGTTCTAACTGAATGAATACAGCATCCTACCGACCGCGAAGCAGCAGCTCAGCCAGCCACAGGTGCGGTTCCCGAGTGCTCTATGTGTGTGCGCTAAACTGTGGCTAAAAAAAATAGCCAAAATTAAAGCATTTTAAAGTTGGGGACAAAACATAGGCTAATTATATTTAGAATACAGAAATAAATAACTGCTTATAAAGGAATAAATATCAAGGAGTAAATCATTGAAAAATTCTTTCTATTGGTAAAAAAAAAAAAATTGCGACTGGTCGACCAATAAGAATGTCAGTCGACCAAAACGGCATCGAACGATTAGTCGACTAAACGACTAAAGTTGACAGCCCTACTAGTCTTAATGCGGAATTTATTGTTAATGCGTAATCTAGTGTTAACTCGGAATCTGCGGAATCTACCGTTAACTCGGAATCTAGTGTTAACGCATAATCTGTGGAATCTAGTGTTATTAACATGGTATCTAGTGTTAACGCGGAATCTGCGGAATCTAGTGTTAATGCGGAATCCACTGTTAACGCGGAATCTAGTCTTAATGCGGAATTTATTGTTAACGCGGAATCTGCGGAATCTAGTGTTAACACGGAATTTAGTGTTAATGCAGAATCTAGCGTTAATGCGGAATCTAGCGTTAATGCGGAATCTAGTGTTAACGCGGAATCTAGTGGAATTTTACATATTTGGTTTGAAATTCTGTTTTTGTGTGGGAGAATGCAAACCGGGGGAAGCAAATCTGGGCGAGAGAGAGACAGAGTGTGATTTTATTTAAACTTAATATATAAACTATTATAATTTATTTTCCTGGACAGTTTAAAGCTCATAACCATATTTTGTTGTTACTTGAAGAGTGCAGTGTTATGTTGCATCATGCAGTATTTGTCCTGAAAAGGCTACTGAGTTACCTCAATAAATTTAAGGTCATTCCTATTTTATTTGTATACATTTTAATCATTAACTTTAAAAGCACACTTTTTTACGACACATTTTTTACGACTAAACTAACAGTCAAAGGTAAAAAAAAAAAATGAATTCCCAAAAATTTAAATGAAATTTGAAAAAAAAAAAAAAAAAAAAATGAAACGGAATTTGGGAAAAAAATAAAACGGATTTCATAGGACTCTACTGGCTCATGCCAGCACCAACACAGAACTGAACGTCCACTGTGATCATACTTGTCAAACGTTTAATAGACGTAGCCTAATCACTGCCATTTAGGAATAAGATCGAGATCGCGATCTTTTAACACTTAACCAGGCAGCTGTAGCATATGGGATTAATGCCGTGAAGCCATGAGTACACAATGGCTTTTATTTGTAGCAGAACAAATCCTTTTCCATAGAAGGTACAGGTGTTTTACACAATCAGTGTAGTCAATCAGAGGGAAAGCAAACAAGAGGACTGGAGCAACAATGAAAGCAAACTCTCAAAGCTGGTTCATGCCAATCTTCAGTCTGTTTAAAAAAAAGAAAGAAACGCAAAACAGGCAAAAATGAAATGTGTCAGGACTGGGCTGATCTGCTGGCTTAGAGACTCATGCCCCGATGCTCAATGATGATAAGCAGAGGCTGTCACTGGAGACACACAGAGGCTGATTTGCATCTTCCTGGGCTGTGGTTTACTCCTGCTTTGTTTGTGTGTTCTTCCCGAAAGACAACACGAGTCCAGGCAACAGGTGTGGTTTCAACAACTGAGTCTAAACACTCCCGACAATGTGAAGAAATATTTGACATAAAACAAACAGAGAAAACCACGTCTTCACCTTTCTGTTGTCCTGTGACACTAACACTATCTAATAACGAAAAATAGGGATGAGATGAGAAATACAGTGTGTGTGATCTATTAAAACATACAAATTATATTAAATAAAACGGCAATATGTTGAGTTGACACATATTTGACAGAAACAATAAGACTAAGCTATGTTGAGCTAAATAACAATTAGTTTTCTGTCAATGAATGTATCCAAACACTCACCTGTCCAATTAAACGCATAATATATTAAAGCGTTGTTGGTTTATCCATGGTTTCTAAAAATCCTACAGCACATATTGTGCTTTTAATGGTGCATTGAATCCTTTGTGCCTTTGCATGTGTTGTCTGACTCTTAGCGGTGTGATCATAAATTAAGTGATCTAGGGAAGGAGAAAGACTGTTTTGAGTGAATGCACGGGGTAATATCACAATGCTCTAGGCTTTTTTGAGCACAGAATCAGCCAGGGAATTTCATAGGAAACATAGCATACGAATTCACTTCTCTTTGTCTTTCACACACTCACTAAATACAGATGGTTGAAAACAGCAACTGCGATCGGTCTTTCGCAAACGCAGCAAGAGCAGTTTAGCGTTTGACCACTTTTAGATACACTCTCGCCATTTTGAAGTGCGTTCATTTTGTTTATTTGGACCCTAGACTAGGGATGCACCGAATATTCGGCCAACACCAAAGACTTTTATCACCGAAACAATATGGCCGAAATGTTGTGATGACACAAACAGAAACGTGCTTGTCTGAAGCAACATGTCTGCAGTGTGGACGTATTTCGGTATATCTGATGATGCGTTCACACCAAACGCGAATAGAGTGTCTGGCGCGAATGATTTCAATGTTAAGTCAACGTAAAGAAGTGTTTACATGCGTCTAGAGGTCCTGCGGAGCGAATGAGGTGTTTTGCACGGCGGTAGACGCGAATTGAGCCTCTGGCGCATTATGCGTGAAAGATTTTATTTGCTGCATGCACGCGTTTGTCGCAAATTCGTATCTGACGCCCAAGTTGAATTTTTATTTTTTGGTTACAAGAGGTAAAAAAACGATATAAATACTGTTGGTTTTCTCACATAAACCGCTCGTTTTGTGTCTTAGGCCATCAATGTGTACTTACATTTACGAGTCATTAAATCATGTTTAATTTGGACTTCTAGACCTCCACTATATGACTGACAGACAAGAACGGTTTGACCTAAAAATATCAAAATTGAAACTACAGTGAAAACAAAGACACCTACATCTTGGATGCCCTTGAGGTAAGATTAAACATACCAAAAATTGATTTCAAAGTGAACTATCACTTTAATGGTGTAAACACAAGTGTTGTCTTTGGTGCCACTGGTTAAGAATGGAAGCATCTCCATCTGACACCTGACCTCATTGTCAATCTGTCCGTGACTCTCAAGACTATCTAATGTCAGCTCATCTGCCTGAAGGCGGCTCCGGTTTCGGCTCAACCAAGCAAGAGCTCCAGAGGCTCCAGTCACTGAGGAACACTGGTGACGTGGAGAGCGAGGCCTGCGTTTGGACGTTATCTGCCCGAACAGACGCAAGTTTTGGCTCTTATCGCCTATGGATAGGGAGGGCATTGTGTTAACAACCACTAAGGCAATGTCCAAATGTTACGGCCCTCAAAGGAAAAGGTCAAGGAAAGGTCATCCAGACTACAAGATGAAGGAAAGAAAATCCGTCACTTTGAAGCATGAATGTTGATAAGTGGTACAGACTGGTGTTTCTCAAAGATCTGCACCTTAAGTGTTATTTTCCCTCAGGAACGCCCTTAGGTTTCCCTTAAACTTAATGGTGTTGCAAAAAATAACCCTTAAGTGTTCCTTGGGGTGTATTTCCAAAAAAGTGAAGTATCCCTTTAACAGAAGCTCAAGTGGTGCATAAAGCCCCTTAACTGTAACTTTTCTAAGTATATTTTTTCCAAGTATAACATTAGGTTGGGAATACTTCACCTTAAGTGTTACATGGAGTGAGTAGGCTCAATACAAGTCTTCTAACGAGACGTAATCGGCCGCTTTATATGACAAACACACACATATAAACACATACAGTATACATTTTATATGGTTAACAGAATCTCAAACACACGTGTCACACGCAAGAACAAACCTCATTGGTCTGAGCTCCGGACCAGCCTGAATCATGTGGATTACTTTAATGTCTTTCAATAAATGGGCAGAAATGATGAGCAAATATTAAAAATATCTTTATTTGCATGTAAAGATGAATGAATGACTTATGGGTTTAGACCCACGTGAGGAAATTAAAAATTTTGCACAAACTATATATAGTAAGCAATCAGTGGTTTTTAGATTTATAATGTGATGTTTGTATTTGAACCTTTTTTATGCTTATAATGCACAGGATAGCCTACATCGATACTTTCACTATACTGGTCTGCATAGGCTTTATATTACACATTGTTTGGAGGAGAGCACTCGACAGGATGTGGAATAACAATGCTTAAATTAATGTATAATTATTTTTTAGGTTTTTTGCATCTGATTATGTGAAATTATGAGCCCAGACATTCCCATAATAACTACCAAAGCCCTCACACCATTTCTGCGGTTTGCAGAATGTAAAATATACTGTACGCATTATGAAAATGATCTGTATGCATGGAACATGGTTGGCTTACTATATTTGCCAAACTGTGCAGTAAAAAAGTGTGTGCAATACTATATCCCACAATGCACTTGACCCGACTTAACCTTCCATTTCCAGCTTGACTAATGAAATGGAAATAATATCAGCTTTTTCTCGTTCTTCTCATTATCCTATCAGAGTGCCGAGAGAAAAATAAAACTGGTTTAAAAATGCAAAAATAGAGCAGCCGCAGTTGAAATTATAATATGTTGGCAGAGCGGAGTTTATCCCAGCCAGCATGCACACGAAATCCCTGCATGTGTGATCGTGCGTGACCTTGCAAAGTCAGTCTCCTAATTTTCCCTTGCGAAATAGGAGTACTCGGCTACAATTCATGCAACATGCGCACGAGAGGATCTGGTGGAGTCTCTCAGTCAGCGTCCTGCTGTTCATAAGTCCTGTTCTGGGATGAAGCGGCCCCTAAACAACTGCTGTAGGATCAGTCTACTATATCCTTAAACCTTAACCAATAGCAATTGTGTATCATTTATATCTTACCGTCTGCAGTCTACAGTGCCATGGTCTAAATATTTGTATCGATGTAATGGATGGATTTAAATTAATTAGGTTATGGTAGAATTAAAAGCAAAGATCAAAGTATGTAAGTGAAGCCATGAAATATCCATATTTATAACTTTATTCATCACTGGCTTCAGGTAAGAACTGTACGCGAGGTGCACCCCACATGGTCTCATAAAACCTAGGGGAAACACTGCACTCATATCATGCGTATTATTTTTAAATGACTTCGCATAATAATTCACAATGATTCTATAGCACTACAGAAAGCAATTAGCCTAGCAATTAATGTTTTCAAAATTCAATCTTCAAGGATATTTAAAAAAGCACCACCATGACTAGTACATCCTACAGTACTGAAGTGCCATTAATGACCTACACATTATGCCTGCACGTGAACTGCTAGAGCGCCCCCAGTAATTTCAGAAGCACCCTCAGTAGTAGGGATGTCACCGATACCATTAAAACGGTTACGGTTCTCGGTACCAATTTCGTTACCACAGCAAAATTAGTTTGAACTATTTTCCCAATTTATTTGACTATTTGAAGAAAATATTAAATTAGGGCTGTGCAAAAATTAATTGCGATTAATCGCATCCAAAATAAAAGTCTGTGTTTACATAATATATTTGTGTGTAGTGTGTATAGTTATTTTGTATATATAAATACCTATGCATGCATGTATATACAGTTTCCTACGCCCCACGAGGCCTTGCGTCAAAAGTGGGCGCGACTTCCTGTTCGAAGTAAACAAAGCGCGACTTGACATGCTTGACACTCGTTCATTCAACAGTCGACAGTCATTCAAGTTATAGCGATCCAAACTAGCTAACGATGTGGGAACACAACCTCAACGAAATTCAAAAGCGTGAAATAACGTTACCTTTACCCTCCGCAGTAGTTGATTGGGAGTATTATAATAGCATTATTAATAATCAATACTCATCAAGGCATGCTGACAGACAGTTGTGCGAGCTGACAAACAATTAAAATAAAAAACACACACTTAGTCATTGGTATTGGTATTCGGTATTGGTATTTTGGTATTCTGTCAACACAGGCTTTGATCCTGAGTTTAGGTGTAACATCAGTAGCGAACAGCCAATCACATGCTGATAGAGGTTATAGAATATTAATGATCATCGAATATTCGAAGCTTCGGAACCTCTATATGGTGCAATATAGATAGACAGACGAGATGCGACACGTTCAGAATTAATAAACTTTTAATAAACTACAGAACAGTGCGAGCAGGAAGCGGCGCGTCTGACAAGAGCATAACTTATGCTCCGAGAACGGACACTGCAAAGCACAGCGGCGGGCCTCGCGCAAGCAGGGATTATATCCTCTGAGAACGGACAATGCACTAGTGATATAAAACACACACACAAAAAAGTTGAATAAAACGATTATTCGAATGTCAGATTTTCAAATCGAATACCAACCCACCAAACGAATATTCGAATATTCTGGTCCCAGGAAAGCAATGTACAGCATACAATCAATATCATGATAATAAATTAGTCCACCGTGATAAAATCTTGATATCGTCACATGCGTTCAGACAATCGTTCAAAAAAACACACCACTCAGCATGTGCAATCAAAACCCTGATTTTTCAAACATGACACGAGTCAATAAATGCCATATATCCACCATTATCATGATCTATACAATGTAGGCTGATCCGAACATTAAACTGAAACTTGGGACACGTAACATTCTTTATGACACATTCCTGTATCACAACGTCAGATTATGACCCACGGTTATCTTAACATGATTGAGGAAACAGTGATAATGAAAGATTAAAAGTCTATTTGTTTCTCATTGTTCAGTACTAATGACAACCACATGAACTGAAGTGACTGCTATACCCTAGATGTTTTTTCTTTCTTTCTTTTGTTAACTCTATAACAAAGACACCATATAATCCACTTTAACATTTCCAAACCTCTGCACATGAGCACTGGCACTATAGGAAGAGTAAATGGGAAAAGTGCTCATGCAGTTCTCAATAAAAAGCATTAGCCGTAACTCACCCAGTTCCCTGGACACAGGAGACACGGCTGCGTTCTCCCCGATCTTAGATACGGCATCAAAGTACTGCTTCCCAGCCAGAGTCATGGCTGCAAAGAAGGATAAGAACGTGTGTTATTATACATGCTGCACATTGTAGATAGTTATAAAGGATGATCACCAGTCTTACTTTTCTGAGTCACAGACGTGTCTCGTGTCCATTCAAATACTTTTGAGTATCATATTATTTTGTTTCATCAATCTGCAAGCGTCTCATTTGTTATCACCATATAATAAAAAAGCAATTCAAAAAAGATACTTGGATGAAGCACAATAGTACTCGGATGTCTAGAGACGTTTTTAAAAACCGACACACTGACTATGTTTACATACAATAATCAGATTGAGGACTTCATCACGATAAGACGTTTACCAGACACGAGCAAACCTCTTCACTCCCGTTTACATGCAATTTTCATTATTCTGGTTATTCACTAAGAATTGTAGGTATTTTCCTGGCTTTATACACATTTCCCATATGCCCTACACAAATTATGAAATCGCATACAGTCGACGTGTTACTAGCCACTGTTTTAATCTACTTATATCAAATGCAAAACATTTCTATTGGGTTTTTTCAGTAACAAGCCTTGAATATCTTCATTTCGATGTTTTCGACCATCATCATACTGCATTATTTTTGTCATGCAACGCGAACTCTTCTAGCCTCTTTCTTCATTTGAGATTTTCAAGTCGGTCTTTGTTCTGTTACGAGCTGCTCGAGCTGTTTGTGCGACTAAATCTGCGATCAGAATGCAGGCTGACATCCAGCTGTGTTTTTAATGTTGATCATATTATACGAGCAAGAATGCAATGTTTTCTGAATATCGATTTTATACATTGAAATTGATTGATTTTATACATGAGTTCAACAAACAAAAGGGTAAGAATAAGTGATGTTCTACATTTGTGAACGAATCCGTGGCTTTGAACGAATCGTGAGATTGAATGATCCGTTCATAAACACAGCAACTTGATTCGTTACTGAATGAATGAATGACTCGGTGACTCACTTAAAGCTTTATTTATTTTATAAAGATAAAAAAAAATGAACCGGAAAAATCGATTAAAAGGGCAAATATTGTCCCTTAATGGAAAGGTGTGACTGAAGAAAAATTGGAGAACCACTGAGCTAAGGAAAATAGATATGTAGAATTGCACAAGTGCGCTACTGCTAAAGAGTGCAACGTCAACAAACCGTTTCAATTTCTCATAAGCTTAATTGAATTGGCCTAGAGAGAAAAAATGAAATGACTTTTTTTTTTCTAAATAGTAAAGACTACATATAAATCGCTACCAAAATTAATGTCGGTAACTGCAGTTTGACTAAAACTAATGACTAACGACTAACTAAAACTAGACTAAAACTATGAAAGACAAAATGACTGAAATATAAATAAGACCAATAAACATTTTCGTCTGAAGATGAAGACTTAGATCAAATCAAAAATGGGTGCCAAAATTAACACTGCTCTGACCCATCGTTGTCTTCATCGTCTAATTTTCTATCGCTCTACATACGTCATTTGGTATCATTGAACCGATTGGCTATGAGCTACGTACAGGCGAATTAATAGACATTCGTAGCACCCAATAATACGGCTCTGGGCATTCGTAAACCTCGCCTCAAATACGAGTAAATGAACATGTGGTTCCCAGACCAAGTCTCATTCTCAATGATATGTGGTTCAGGCTAAAGTTTAATCGCAATATGATCTAAATCTCAATATAAGTGCATGAAAACGTAGTCAACGCCTTCCCACCAGTTTATAGCAGAAGAGGGAAAACCACTGGAAGACCAGTCAGTCTATAGGCACAACAAGCCGTAAGAGGTGTTTTGTTTAGTCTGGGATTATGGTTATTTTGTCTAACCCGATTCCTCAAACAGTGATACACTGGTTCAAGGTCTGATGAAACCTACAGTTTGCTCAGTAGACCTACTTTTTCAGATTGACATGTAACTAAGCAAGCAATCTGAAGAAAGGCTATATGTGGGAGTGAGAGATGATGATACACAAAAAAGGAAAGAGAAGTCAAAGCTCGATCCTTTCTATAATTCATCTTGATGTTTTAGATGTCTTGCATCAATCGTTAGGTCTGGCCTTCGTTTAGATTTCCACTTGATTGCCATTAAAAGCTTCATAAATTGGAATTATTTTTACTTAAAAACAAGTGACGTGAATATTGGATGTGTCATATCAAGGATTTCTGAAGGATCATGTGACACGGAAGACTAGAGTAATGATGCTAATAATTCAGCTTTGAATCACAGGTTCAAATTACATTTTAATATGCAATTAGATGATTAGTTTTTACTTTACTTCTGATCCAATAAATGACCTGGTGAGCAAGGAACTTTTGACCAGACATGTGTTTATAATGCCATAATCTGTCAGTCTGCTCTCTAGATATCAGCATTAAAAACTCTAATAAATAGACTGTAGAAATAACCAAATGCTTCATAACACAATGCCAAAAATATAGACTAATGCTATATGGAAGCTGCTGAGTAAGGCTCACCTGAAACAGCTTTCTCGTAGCTCTTTCCCAGGTTTATGAGGTTACGTAACCCCGGGTTGAACTGATCCATAACATTCTGCGAAGAGAAGATTTCAAACAGAGGAACTGGTTAAAAAGTTGGCATGAGCAATCCTGATGTAATCATTCGCAATCATGACATTGCGTGTATTGAGGCAGTTCTGTCCATGAAACAACCTCTTCAGTGCCATTGTAAAGTGTCTCTGGTTTAATGTACGATGAACGCAGGGGTATTTCAAGTAAGTGCAAAATGCCTCTGCTTTGGCACATACAGTAACAACATATTTAGGTATGATAGTGTGCTGTCTACTAGAGCCCGACCGATAAAGGATTTTGAAGGCCGATACAAATATTTTTTGGTTTTAAAATCCGATATATCGGCCGATATTATTTATTTTTATTTCAGAAACGTGCAACAAAACATGACATGGTTCAAGAACTCATGACATGGTTCAAGCATGTTTTGTCCGTTTTTATTTTATTTTTAAAGTATTCATTTATCGGCCATTAAAACTGCCGATACCGATAGTTTGGAAAATATCGGCCGATAATATCGGCCCGCCGATATATCGGTCTGGCTCTACTGTCTACCCAACCATCAGGAGACTCGACAAACTACAAACTATTGAGTTCCAACCTGGTTCAGGTCCGATTTTCATGGATAACTTTGGTTTGTGAATAATTAGTTGTTAAATATATTGCGTCTTCAAATCACAGTAACTCATTTTATCCAAGAGTCCACCAATGAGTCAGAATAAACTGTTGGACTAACTTCCACATTTTATTGAATGCCTACTAGATGAGAGACTGCAATTTTTTTTCCATTTTTTGCAATTCAGTTATTTTGCTTTATTTACAGATTCAATCGTAGACTCACTTATACACACTAGAGGACAAACGCACATGCGCACTCTTCAAAAGGGCACTCTAAATCTCTTGACAAACTAAAAGACATGATTTACATGTGAGTTTATTCGAGATAAAAGATACAGACTGAACTGAATGTCAGCTTGCTTTAAAGGGACATTTCACCCATTTGCATTGAGTGTTGTCTCTTTAGAAACACAGTCATATTTCTGAATGGTCATGGTTTATTCCCTTATTTTCCCCTGAGATCGGAGAAATAAAGATTTAAGTGTTTTACTTCCTGCTTATTATGACGTAACAATTGCAATTTTGCGTCATATTAAGCATTGAGTCACATTTCATTGAAATGACGGAGACTACAAACATTAGCTCATTATTATTCAAGGGTGTGGGACCCATTCACCCTACAGGCCTATTACAGATCAGTGGGTGGGACATCGCTTATACTGAAATCAATCTGCCATCTTGTTTGGAAGCTAAGCTGACAAGTGCTGTGGAGATAGTAAGTTATGAAAATGATGGAAACTAAACATGATCTGGAATAAGAGGATTTGTAAATTCTGTTGCTTGAATTCGATGTTTGTGGCTATCTTTACGAGTCGCAGTATAGTGAAGAGCAGCTGAGGCTGATGGAGGGACAGGAGGCGGCTGCCTGTCGCGGTCGAGGAGCCCGGTCTGGCTCGAGCTGAGGCGCACTGCTGGTGCCCGTGCTCACGCTGCAGAGAATTTCAACAATGGCAATTTCTCCTGAACGAAATCTCTGAATCAGACGAGCACGCACGGACGTTTGTGTTGTGATCGTATTGTGAACAATCATAGTTTTGCCTGACTGAACATCCAGGTATCATGCAGCAATTCACCATTTAGAAAGAAATAAAAACGAGGATTAACTCACTAATGAGTTTGCCAATATAACGTTAACAGGGTTTGTTGTTGTGGGAAGGAGGAGGCGGGAACCGGCGAACATTTAAACATTTTAATAGTAAAATGAACAAATACAAAACGAAAGTATAAGCAAAAAGCCCCTCATTGACGACTGATGTCCACGCACAACATAAAATCTGGCCTGTTTCTCTCTCGATCTGCCGTTTATGCTCCCGCTCCTCTGTGAGAGATGCGAGACCGGTCGATGCGTCTCTTGTCTTTCATTATCACTCACGCCACCGGCCTCGCACCGTCCTGCTCGCCACAGCCAACTAACAACAAATTTTGCGTGAAATGAATTTCAAATTCTGGTGGCAGCTAACATTAGCCTTGTTGACGAAAGAATGATTTCTCTGATGTGCGCGCAGTTCCGGATTAGTGGGTGTGGCTTGCTGAGCAGTGCTATGTGGTGCATTGTGGGAGTTGTTGTCTTACATACAAAGGCGCTCCTCGGTTATTTTCTGTCTTTTCTCAGTCAAGAGGGCACCAAATTCAAAAATTCTTTTACATTTTGACTATATATACGATCCACTTTCAATAAAGATTAATGTTGCAATGCTCCTTTAAAAATTTATTGCGTCCACATGTCACTCAAACAAGAAACTGTGCTTCTAACCACAGGTCGAGAGCTGTCGTTCCAACCACACAACTTTGCGATGCCGTTATGCATGTTTATGCGCAAATGTTTTGGGAAACAGACTTAAGCTATGCTGATGATGACAAAACTCGCGACCATACTTGGGAAAACGCACCCATCCGCTTACAAAGCACGTATCCGATTCATGTTAGATTTGCTCCCACATAAAAATGAGGCCTGAAACCAAACGGAGACTATCGTAATTCTGCTTACACGTCCCCGGGTCATATCCGATCCATGCCACGTGGAAGGACAATATAAATAAATAATCGGAATTAGGGCACTTGAACCATGTAATGTAAAAGCGGCCAATCCTCAGCTTCACATAACTCTGTACACACATCATCTGAGAGACATTGAATTAGAAATTGAGAGTGAAATATCCAGTCATGACTTGACCCGCATGAGTTTCTCACAGGTTGCCCATCTCAGGGTTTGAGGTGCTGTGCCTGTTCCTCCTCTGTCAGGAGCGAGAGTGTGTGTGGAATAACTCTCGCATTCAAATTCATACGTGTCAATATTGCGAACTGCCTCGAGTAAGTCTGGTAGTGACATAATGGGAATGACAAAGTTTGGGAGAATGAAGTTTGGACAAGTTGAGAACTGCAATAAAACTACTGCTTTCCACAACAAGACCAGTTTCTGAGCAAAAGCCCCATGTGTTTTAGTGGTTGCCAAAGCAGCATTACGAAGAGTGGAAGCAGAGATGTGAATGAGTCACTAGTGAAGACTTGGGCTTGGTTATATTTACTGAACTTTAAGCGGCACACATGTGCTTACTTAATGCTTACTAATCCTCACTTCAGCCCACTCCTCTCCACTCCCTGACACGTATCGAGCCGCCTGAGACTCCGGATGACAGGAGGCGCAGCTCATATTATACTGGAATCAAACTATAATGGAGTGACGCACTTATGGACAGATCTGACGTGGGAGAGGGTCTCTGGTAATAAACCTCCTACCAATGAAAGCGTTCATTCGGTGCCACAGCTATACTGTAAAATCAGGGGCAACAAACTAGTCTAAACCCATGTTAGACCAACAGAATTCACAATAATGTTGTCCAACACACAGTTGTCTGAACAAAGAATTTCAAAATGATTAAGACTTACGGAAACATTAAAGGGATAGTTCACCCAAAAATTTTAATTCTGTCATTTGCTCACCCTGATGTTGTTCCAAACCTGAAGGACCACAAAAAGTCAAACATTTCGAAGAATGTTGGTAGTCAAACACTTTCGGTTTCCATTGACTTCCAATATATTTTTGACCATACTATGCAAATCAATGGGAAACGAAACCGTTTACCAACAATCTTCACAATATAACGTCTTTTGTGTTCCACAGAGTAAAGTTAGGGTTGTGTTCACACTAGTTTGGTTCTCTAGGTTCCTTTGGTCCGGAACGAAAAACTTAATGATACAATTAGCCCTGGTTCACTTAGTGTTCACACCTCATTTTAACACCAAACCTAAAGATAAAAACAAAAACAAAGACGTATATATTTTGCAACAGAACTTGTTGAACGTAAAAAACAATGCTGTGTTGTGGGCTAAATGTGCTCGTTGTAAATGCGTAGCTACATATGATGGTATTTTGACCTGCAGATAACTCATGAAGAGCTTATAAAATGTGTAAAGGAGTCAAAATAGCGTCAGGAATCCCCCCGTCACACACACACACACACACACACACACAATGATCTGCTGCGAGGACACGCGGTTCTGATGCCTGTACTGAACTGAGATGGGCAACATCACGATTGAAAAACAGGTATGCTTGAGCATCTACCCTTTTTATGGACACACTTTGTGACATAATTTCGTGTTTTTGGTTTGTTTACATGTCTTTGGTCCGTGTTGTGTTTCATATTTCACTCGAATCGTACCAAAGTTTGTTTGGAAGGGGACAGAGACCCATGTTTTCTGCGTTTTCGGTCCTCTTGTTTGGTGCGCACCAGGGTTCAGATGGCAAGGTTCACACTTATTCAAATGAAACACACTAACAAAGTGATCGCACCAGGGATCATTTTAATCAAACCAAACATGCCGAGTGTGAACACACCTAAGTCATACAGCAGTGGTCCTCAACAAGGGGCCGGGGCCACAATGAGGCCTCAACTAACTTCCAAGGGGGCCTCAAGATTACTTTATTTAAAATAAAACAAAACAAGCATTAAAACAAATAAAAAATATAAGTATTTATATATATATATATATATATATATAACAAAGATACATCATTCAAGCAATGTAAAGCTCAAAAATATTGTATATATGTCAAAAAGGTTGAGATCCACTGCCATACGGGCTAGGAATGACATGAGGTTGAATAAATTATGATTTTTAATGAATTTTCTGACTGTTTTCTGATTGTTTTACTGGTTGCTGTCTTTATTTGTGTTTTTGATGTTTAGTCATTATTTGTTGTGTTGTGATGTATAGTGCTCATCTTTCTAGATTTGTTCACAATTTTCACTGAGGATTATGTGTCACATGTTGTGGTCTGTGTACAACCTTGAACACTATTTCTCAGATATCTTTGCATTGTAGGATGATTACTCTTTCAGAGATAAAAAAGCATAGTTCACTTCACATATTAAAGGAATAGCTCAGCCAAAAATTAACATTAGCCCATGATTTACTCACCCTCAAGTCATCAAGTCATGTGTATGACATTACCCTATAAGATGAATACAATCAAAGTTAAATTAAAAAAAATCTCCTGGCCTTTTCCAAGCTTTATAATGGCAGTGAAAAGCCATTTCTGTTTTGAAGTCCATAAAACTGCATCCATGATCCATCATAAAACTGCATCCATCCATGATAAAAGTGCACCTCTCCATGATAAAAGTGCTCCACACAGCTCTGGGGGGTTAATAAAGGGCTTCTGAAGAGAAGCGATGCATTCGTGTTAGAAAAATATTCATATTTAACATGTTACAAAGTAAAATTCTAGCTTCTGGCCAAACACAGTCAACTTGCACCTAAAAAAAGCCATTTGGAGCACTTATGATGATCAATGCAAGAATGCAGTTTTATGATGGAAAGATGCATTTTTATGGACTTCAAATTTATGGACTTTATGGACCTAGGATGACATGGGTGAGTAAATCATGGGCTAATTTTCATTTTGGGAGAACTATCCTTTGAAAGTGACCATGAAATTAAAATCAACAATTCCTTCCTATTTTTGTGGAATATTGCAGTAGGCTATTTATTATAAACTATTAGCCTAATCCGGACACATAATGTTTTTATCAGTGTCCTCTCATAATCTAAAATCAAAATAACTTCCCATGCAGCTCTTCTCTTCTCTGATGATGTTGACTGGCGTGAAGGCGGGGCAACCTGTCACTCACCTGAGATCAGAGCCAATAGCAAACCACAACCATCCAATCAAATCCCCGTGGACAAAATCAGCTACTGAATTAAGTGTCCTATAAAACTATAAGTAAGCCTACCAAAATTAAAAATTTTAAAATATTTAAGAAAGCAGTTGAGAGAATTTAAAATTCATCACATTGCCTTGACTTTTTAACTTTTGTCAACACTTCCCCACACGGTAAAAGGGATTTACTGCATGTCTCTACAATTACTTATTCAATATCAGTTGATTTGTTATTAAAAAAGTCAAGAACAACCTTGGGTCATAATCCAACCCATAATAATATTAATTATTAAGGCTTTTATTCCTTTTTTATTATAAAGAAAATGAAAGGGTAGATTTCAGGATTAGGGCATAACTGCAGAATACCAATATATATATATATATATATATATATATATATATATATATATATATATATATATATATATATATATATATATATATATATATATATATATACACACACACGTGAGTGTGTGTGTGTGCGTGTGTGTGTGTTGTGACGTCACGTTTAACTCACTTTGATTCAGACAAATTAAATTAGGCTATATGCTATCTAGTTGTGGCAACAATAAGGCTGTTTTTGGCTAGTTTTAAAGGGAAAATAAAGAAAATGATTCACGCAAGGGTGAAGAGATAATAAAATAGGCCTATATACACAATAGGCAAAAAAATAAAAATAAAAAAAATACCAGAATACGTGTGTGACTAAAACCCAGGATGATTTAATCTAGGATTCAGATCTGACTCATCTGGGTGTGTCAATAAATCTTTTGACAACCATATGTGCTGTGGTTAAAACCCACCTGTTGCTCAAATGTAAACCCGAAAATTTGAATAACCTTTAGAGAATAGTGTTTGTCCTCTTCAGCAAACGACCCAGTTTGATAAAAAGTTTCCTGACCTGGTTAAAAGTTTCTCATCCAGCAAATTGACCACCTAAATCCAGAAACGTCCTACCTGTCAACCTGTTATCGACGGCGTGTTTGAAATGTCCTATGGATGTTTCACACTTAAGCAAGCCACAGTGGTCTCAACAGGTGAATAATATCGGTGTTTTTGTCCTGAGGTAAGCGTCATTTCTCTCACCTTGTAAGTGCTCTCGGTCAGTTTATTCACCTCCTCCGGGTCGCGCGACATTCTTCTGCGACGAGCGCGCGCACTCAAATGTCGACAAAGACTCTCCTCTCAGTCGAAAATTACTCCAAAATAACTCGTTCAGGACAGCACGCTTATCGCCTCCCGACAGTCCTCATAGCAAGACGCTCGTCTACAAGAGCTGTGCTGTAGATTTCCTTGAGAAAGTGTCTGCAGTGTTACTCAGTAACGGACAGGTGGAGTTGAGCTGATAGTCGAGGCTTTGCTTCAAACTTATGAGCGCGTGAATGAATTGTGTGTCTGCGACGTCAGGGGCGGGACGGATAAGGTGAGGTGTGGGACGTCACGCACGGCCCTCTGACAGGTGCACTCGGACAGAAACGACAGATAAATGCTGACATCTGCTGCTTATTTTCGTTATTGCAGACTGAACATTCACAGAGTCTGTACTTGCTTCAAGAGAAACAACGAGATTAAAACAAAGTGAAACATGCACTGAAAAACCATAGAAGCTGAGTGCAAAAAGTTTTTTTTTTTTTTTTGAAGCAAAAAGTTAACACTCAGTTTTTTTTCCAAGTGAATGCAATTTTTATATTTATTGACCTTTTTACTTTTTATGCACGTGGCATTTTGATGCACTTTCCTATTTTTATGTTCATATTTAGCCTATAATTATACATGTGTAAATTTACATAAGTATACATTTACACACACACTATAAAATATACAAGTATAGTTTCAATAAAGACCCAATTAATACTGTGGAAAATCAAAAATATAAATGTGCTAAATGTTTTATTTTATTGTGCTATTGTTTTTTCTACTAGTACTTTACTATTAAAGGCATATGTGTTTTTTAGGTCAAATTTATTTACTTAGATTCGCAAATGCTATTAATTTTAATCAAATGTTTTGTTTAATTATTTATTTAGTTATTTGCTTGTTTAAATCAATGTGTGTTCTTTTATATTAATCAATTTATTATTTTAATAAAAATGTGTTTGTGTACTTAATTTAATTTTTTTTTCTATTATTTTATTCATTTTGTTAAGTGCTGTCAAATCGATTAATTAAAGTTTGTGCTATATATATATATATATATATATATATATATATATATATAATGTTTGTGTTTTTGAAACATCTTGCAAAGGGTGGCAAGACCAAAGCAAACGCACATGCATAGTTTTATTGTGGATTTTATTGTGGATTTGTGGCCTGAAATATTCATGTGTTCATGAATGTGCATTGGGTGTTGTCCAGCCAAAACAAACTTTGTTGATTTATTTTATTATAATTATATTTAGATATTTATAATATTATCACTGCAGCTTTGAAACAATCTGCACCATAACAAGCACTATATAAATAAAGGTGACTTGACATGATGAATATGTGAATAAAACAACAGCATTATCACATAGTAATCTGTTTTAAAATTCAATAAAAGTCAATCATTTATCCCTTAAGACTCACCTTTGATCACCAAGTTGACACATTTAAACATTTACATTATTCATGCCTTAAAATAGCTTGAATTTAACTCTACACCCTTGCCTCATTTAGTATCCAAGGTTCTATGAATATGCAAATGAGCCCCGCCTCCACTCACTCACTCACTCAGCTCAGAGATCCACTGGTTGACGATCACACGTTGATCTGATTGGTTACAAGGTAATATGTGACGTCAGAAACACCAGCGATTTCACGCAGTGTGTTTGACACTGTCTTTGGTTCACTGCAGTTTTAAGCAGAAAATACTCTGCAATGCTGTCGACTTATGAATTTACAGGTTACTTGGATGATATAAATCTTAGGGCCACAAAATCTTGTTCATTTGCTAACATTAGAACGAAATAACCTAAAAATAGGACTAGTAGTAATAGTTGTGTTTGCAATAATTATAATTTAATTTCATTGTAAATATTCTGCTAATATTTTATATCTCAGTATAATCCCTGCAGAAATGCACAGAGTTTGCCATCATTCTGATTTCAGTGAGCTTTTATCAGTTTTGAAAGCATGTGTTAGCACTGGAAAAATCTGCTGCAAATATATTGTGTTTTGGAGATAGTGAAATATGAATGACAAAAGTGTTCATGGATTTTGGGAAATGTGGTCATTGAATGCATTCTGTGTGAAAGCAATGAAAAAATATAGCTCCAAGCAGCAAGTACCGGGGCCAAGCACATAAGCAGCTGACAAGACATCCCAACATGGCTGCGAGTTTCAGACCAACTGCAGCAAGGAGCAATTTAAGACATTTAAAGATGAATTTAGACAAAATGGCTGAAAAATCACACACATTGACTAAAAATGTGAATAAATGAATTATCACTTTCGACCAATAGGTGGCGTGGTTGCAAAATTGATGTGATGTGGTCAGAGTTTGGTGACGATGAAAAAACCTTCAGACCAGTGGCATTAAAATACCCAGATTATTCAAATGATTCAAAAGTTAAGAGTATTATTCGAAATTTTGTTATAACTTTGACCAAAAGGTGGCACGGTCTTGAAATCTTAGGAGTACCTTCAGGGGATGGTGCTGATGGCACAAACTGAGTTTCCTAATGTTACACCAATGCATTCGTTAAGTATAGCATGTTATGTTCTATTATAGCACCACCAAGAGGCTCAGTCACACAATTTTTTTTACGTCCTCAGAGAGTGAGCCCATACATCTGTGTGCCAATTTTGGTAGAAATATCTCAATTCATTTCGGAGTTATAGACATTTATGTGAAAAAAAAAAACATAAAATAGGACTGACACGTGACTTTGATTGAGTTTTACTACCCAATGCTATCAATATTTTTGCATTTGGGCATTAGTACATAGCCAGAGATTTACGTTTCCAATTTTCTGGCAGTGGTTTTGTCTCGATCGGAAAAGCGTTTTTTTTTTCGCACTAAATCACAACGCTACACAAAGCGTAAGACAAATGTCTTATGTGTCTTATGCATATGTGGTATCGTTGGACTCGGCAACGATTCAGGACCTCAAGGAGATGACTCTCGTGAAAATAAGTATACCACACCCAAAGTTATAAGCATTTGAAATTTTTATTTTACCACTAGGTGGTGCTGTTTCAAAACTTCTCAGGCTCCTTCAGGGCATCGTACTGATGACCCATACCGAGTTTCGTAACAATTCGTTCAAAAAAATACAGCATTTTAGCACATATTTCAAAATGGCCGACAGCTAAAATGGCCGATCTGGGAAAATCGGATATCAGTCGACTCGGCACGATGCCCTGAATCTAACAAGACCACTTTTATGATTTTTGGACAAACCGTTCAGAAGTTACAAAACGCAGCATGTAGCCTTAGGTCATGCTTGTGAATTGTGATTAGTACCAAGTTTGATCTAAATAAGTAAAAGCGTTGCGGAGATACTGCCTTATGTTTGTTTTCGCAAGCTTTACCTAAAATTAATTTGCGCAGTATTCAAAAACGGTTAAGCGAATCGACTTGAATTCCATAACTTTTGGTCAGCATAGCCTGGAGAGGATCTTGTGCAATTTTGGTGAAAATCGGACAAACCGTCTTGGACAAGAAGGCCATTTTTGATTACAAAAAATGGCGTCATAGGATGCGATAAAATCGTCATGAGCTCGGGAATCAGAAGGAAAAAGAGAATTTTGTTGATAGGCCTTATGGCTCAAAAGTTATTAGCATAGAATTTTGGAAATTTTGGACAGGTGGTGGCGCTACAGGGATTGATTTGGAGACTCCAAATTTGCTATGGAGACTTTTCAGACTGTCCTCTATCAGTGTACCAAATTTCATAACTTTTCCCCAAGCGGTTCTATGGGCTGCCATAGACTCCCAGAGCGGAAGAAGAAGAAGAATAAGAAGTACGGGAATGGATTCGGTGCTTGGCCCCTAAGGATTCAGTTTGGCAGAGACTGGTTCTTCAGTATCGACCGATGCTTGTTAGCAAATGAGAAAACTGTAATATACACATTTATTATGACGTGTTATTTCAGTAGCAGACGTTCAGATATATTAATGAAAATTATATATAAGAGTCTCTGTAATATCTCGCTGTTACTGATTTGTCATACAGCTCATTATGGGTAAAATCTCTCTACAGTCCATTCTGAAACATCAACACAGTTTCACTGATGATTTATTACCAACATTAAACCCAGGATAGAGCGGCTGAGTGAATGTGGTCTGGACTGTGTGGATGAGGCTCATTGTGTCAGAGACGCTGTAGAAGGACAGAGTTCCTGCACTGTGATCCACATACACTCCTATTCTTCTGCTGATGGACTTTACAGGGAGAGGAGTCTCTATGTTATTGTGCCAGAATGAGTAACTGGAGGAAGAGCAGAACAAACTCCAGGACTGATCATTACCTCCAAACACACACTTATAACCCGATCTCTTCCTGCTTATGCTCTTATATGACACTGATATATCAACATCATTTCCAGTCCACTCAATCTCCCAGTAACAGCGTCCACACACACTCTCTCTACACAACACCTGAGGATAATAATCAAATCTGTCTGGATGATCAGGATACGGCTGCTCTGTGTCAGTGTAAGTAATAACTCTGTTCCTCTCAGACAGACGGATGCATTCATTCACTGTGTTCAGATCCAGAGTGAGCTGATGGGAATCTGATGGAGAGAAAACACATCAGAAACAGGAATTATGAATCTGTCTGATATTTTAATGTCTCTGAACTATTTGTGGCGGGTGCTTGTTATTTCGGGACACAAGCTCAAGTTGAATTATTAATAAAGAGATCCGACTCCCAGGGAAAATACTCAAATACTGAGCAGAGCACACAGGTTCGGTTCCCTCATAAAGATAGACAAGAGAGACGCGAGTACAAAATACAAATTGATTAAAAAAAAAAATGTTGGACACTGAAGTCCACCACAAACACTGACACCCCACTTTAGATCAAGGAAACACACAAAATATAGCAATGATATACCAAATAACAGCAGGGCTGAGGCTCTCAGCAGAGAGGAACCACTGTGGAGTTTGGTTTTACAGGGCACACGTTCACTTTCCACAGGAACTAGGAACTTTGAGGTGGTACTCGGTGTGGGTAGAGCTTCCTTTTACAGTCCAGTTTCCCATGTAAATATTATATACTTATTTTAGTAACTACAATTACTGGGTAATAACTAGTACAAACCCTGAACCTACCCCTAAGCCTATCCCTGTTCCATGTACTTACCTTATATTAGCAGTACTTTCTAGGTAAGTAAACTATAAGTAGACTGTAAGTATGTGTGTTTACACCGCAGGAACCAGGGTCAAAATGTCAAAAAATCAAAACTCAAAACGCACTCAAAACTCAAAACAAACATGCCGACTGGGAGGAGTCACTATATAATCTTCCCGCCCCGGACCGGTACTGTAAACGCAGTGAGGAAGCGGTATGGGGCTCATCAATCCTTAAATGGGAAGTATCACTTGCTGATAGGCCAATATTGCTGTCAATCACCTAAAGGCCCGTACACACCAGGACGATTATCAGCGCGCGTTATTCGTCAGCGTTTTTCGTGTTCACACCCAAGCGTTTTTCGCTGACGATGAGCCGAGTGAACATGCAAATTCATTCCCTGACATTAGATGGTGCTTAATGTAAAACAGAAATAATAATAGAATACTATACTAGGGTGATCGTATTCATGTCTCAATGTTTTATTATGACAGATTAAAAAAAAACGGGTAACACTTTGCAATAAGGTTCGTTAGTTAACGTTAGTTAACTACATTACTTAATATGAACAAATAATGAATAGCACATATACGGTATTTGTTAATCTTTGTTAATGTTATTTTCAACATTTACTAATACTTGATTAAAATCTTGTTAACATAATTAATGCACCGTGAACTAACATGAACAAACAATGAACAGCTGTATTTTCATGAACTAACATTAACAAAGATGAACAAATGCAGTCACAAATGTATTGCTCATGGTTAGTAAATGTTAGTAAATACATTAACTAATGTTAACTAATGAACCTTATTGTAAAGTGTTACCAAAAAACGAATGAAATAATGATAGAAATAATGTCTTATGTATTAGAAAAATAAATATATAAATAATAAATAACTAAAAGAAATGCCTCCAAATGAAACAAAAAATAGCTCTCACAAACTTACATAAACAAACTAACAAAATCTACTTATATCTTGAGTTTTCATCCTCTTTATCCTGTTTTTCTTCCTCATCCACCTTATTTGCCCATCTTTTGCTGTAGAACTGATCTTTCCAAGCAGTTTTTTTGAAAACCAGGACATTTTTATCACTTAAAAACAGCCAGGACGGCCAGGACAAGACGTGGAAACAGGACACGTGTAACGCATAGTTGAGATGTTGCACAGAGATAAAAAACATAGCACTAGTTGTTGGATGAACAGATCCACGAGAGACGAGAGTTGTCGTATTTCCCCACGTTTAATAAAACCACTCAAGCGTTACACTCGTCCTCAAACATGGGGATCGAGTGAGAAAAAACCCCACAAACAAATATCTGGTCACAATAGAAAAATAAAATAAAAGAAAGAATACAAAGAGTCGGCAGAGCGGTTATCTCCTCTCCTCACTTGTCAAAATCTAACTGACACTACACACAATGCGCAGTTCTCATCTCAACTCAGATTTCTAGAAAGCACAAAGTGACCGTTTTACACATATCCTGGAAAAACAGGACTGTTGGTCACCCTATACTATACTATTATAACAGAAATACTAATATAAATATTATCATATAGCTCTTTATGCTCCGAGACCAGCAGCTCGACATTCATCTTGCCCATAGGTCTCTTGCCTTGTAGTAGGCTATCTCTCCTTCGCCGTGTGTGCTCGGCAAGACCGTTTTGCATTTGAGCGCCCCCAAGTTGTGTTTTACTGTAACTTCAGAAGTACCAGACACGTGAGCGAACCTATGGAAAGCCTTTAGGGCCAAATACACGCGAATTTTAACGCGTATTTCACGCGTAAAATACACGTGAAATACACGTGAAATACGCGTTGATTATGTCACGCGTATTTCACGCGTATTTCACGTGTATTTTACGCGTATTTTACGTGTATTTTACGCGTGAAATACGCGTTGATTATGTCACGCGTATTTCACGCGTAAAATACACGTAAAATACGCGTGAAATACACGTAAAATACGCGTGAAATACGCGTGACATAATCAGTATGAACGGGTCGGTGTCATTGGCTGCTGAAGACTTAGGTTTAACCATTTCTGTGAGCTTAGAGGGGTGACTAGGCTACCACCAGATTACATTCTATAGATCAGTTTATTCCGGTTTTGTGTGTGTGTGTGTGTGTGTGTGTGTGTGAGAATAACCTATATGAATAATAGGCTATATTTAAATAGCGGTTTTATGACAATTTAGATAAAAATAAAATTAACTTGTTTTTCTCCTCTCATGCCTTTTTGTAAATAAGCACATTATTGGAGATTTTAGCTTTAACATCAAAGCATTAACGTGTGTGGGGAATTCAGTTACAGTGGAGGTAACCAGGTTTATGATCACTGCAGGTTTAAGATACAGACCACTGTTATCAATATCTGTCTTTGGAAAACAACGTGAGCTTTTGTTGTGCTTACATTTACAGCTAAAGCAAGCAGGGGGCGCTTATTCAAACCTTTTTGTTCTGAAACAAGGCACTCAGACAAACTGTAATTAGGTATACACGTGCTATTATCAATTTAAAGAAATTTAATGGCTTAACATATATTTAAGGCTTTGAGGATTAGAATGGGAGCTTGTGCTCAGGTCAGGACAGGTGTAAGAACCTTGGTATGTCACCTTGGTATTGGTATTAAAGCAATTTATCTGTAAAAATTATTAGACACTTTGGTAAAACACCATATAACATTTAAGTAAACATATAAACATAAAAATCAGTGATGTAACTTTGTTTTAAAAAGTGGGTGGGACAGGTGGGGTGGGGGTTGCTAATAAAATGCTAAATCAGATTTATGTAGACCACAATAACATTACGACGTCCAGCAATCGATTTAAATAGTAGGCTACATGGGGTTTAATTTGTCGTTTAATGAGATAAAGTCCCCTATAATGTATAATGTATGTTAGCAGTGCCATGTTGTCTCTAATATTTAATGTTAGAATATTTACTCTGCATTTTCTGTTTCTGAGTTGTTGTGGTGACAAATAAACAGGTTACTCTCAAATTTCCAACATCTTTTCACCAAGTCTCTTACCGGACACCATGTGGCATATACCTAACCAGCAGTTTACTGAAATGAGACTGTGCTATAAAGCCAATTTGTCTGAGTGCCCAATTTCAGAATAAAAAGGTTTGAATAAGCGCCCCCTGCTTGCTATAGCTGTCAGTGTAAGCACAACAAAAGCTTACGTTGTTTTCCAAAGACAGACATTGATAACAGTGGTCTGTATCTTAAACCTGCAGTGATCATAAACCTGCATTGGTTACCTCCACTGTAACTGAATTCCCCACACACGTTAATGCTTTGATGTTAAAGCTAAAATCTCCAATAATGTGCTTATTTACAAAAAGGCATGAGAGGAGAAAAACAAGTTAATTTTATTTTTATCTAAATTGTCATAAAACTGCTATTTAAATATAGCCTATTATTCATATAGGTTACACAAAAAAAAAACTGAATATAGAATGTAAACTGGTGGTAGACTAGTCTATGAAAGGTACACCCCTCTAAGCTCACAGAAATGGTTAGACCTAAGTCTTCAGCAGCCAATGACACCGACCCGTTCATACTAATTTTTAACGCGTATTTTACGTGTATTTCACGCGTATTTTACGTGTATTTTATGCGTGAAATACGCGTGACATAATCAACGCGTATTTCACGCGTAAAATACACATAAAATACACGTGAAATACGCGTGAAATACGCGTTAAAATTCGCGTGTATTTGGCCCTAAAGGCTTTCCATACGAACCCGCCAATCTCGTTGGTCGGATAGGTTTTGACGCGCCGCATCAAACCCAAAAAACAAACCTGAGGCGTTTTTTTAAAAAATGCCGCTTTTACGCGTGGCGTTTTTCGCGTCGGTGTGAACACTCACATTGGCGCCCATTGTTTAGTCACGAAATTCATCCCGGTGTGAACAGGCCTTAATCCTGTTACATCTTAATGACTCAATGTTCAATGTATCATCAGTGTCTCAGTACAGATGATCAGATATCCCGAGCAAATCCTCATTTACATGATCAATTATAAAACTCTTCTATCATGATTTATTTCTCCTTCTACAGGAAGAACATGAACACACTCAGTGAGTTGTTCTGCTTGTTTTCTAGTGACTCACATTGTAGGAAGTCGTTCCTGGTCTTGGGATTCACGTTGGTGAAAGTGACTGTGGAAATAAACAGACATGAACAGTGTGAAGAGAAATGACAGATCAAATGGATTTCTAAGACGTTTCTAATCTGATATCAGATGATGTAGGACTCGTTTCTGAGAACAGATTCATCTCCAGACGCCTCATATATAAAACACTCGTATCGGATTCAATCCTAAATCCCAATGGACTTCATCCTACAGTACGACCATACATTTTATGGATGTTTTATAAATCACAAGAACATTTCAGAAACTGTTGTAGGTTCAGATTTGGGATCATTCCACACACGTGTGTATAAAGGAGGCGCAGGACTTTACCTCCGTCTGAGATCTTCTTGATCTTTTCTTTGCAGAAATCCTCCAGTTTGTCTCTCAGCTGACGGACAGATTCTCTCACGCCATCAAAAGAGGAGAGAGAACCGAAGGGAACGTCGGGTTCGTCTGTAGATTCAGGAGGAGCTGAGAGAGACTTGAAACTCTACAGAAAACAGAAATCAAAACTCATCATCTCCACACTTCAGCCAATAACCTGCACTATATCAGATCTGTGCGGCTCTTGTAGACTTGACTTCTCTTCAGTGACTCGCTTCAATCCAGCACTTTCACACAATCAGAAACTTTCTTCTCATATTCATTATACAGTAATATTCATTACAAAAACTCCAGTATCGGTCACTTACACTCCTTGAGAAAAAGAAAGTGAACTTTTAAAAAGAATATCGTACTTATGACAGAAATAACATTGGCCTACTTTAAAAATATATAAATGCAGATTGGATGTAATGTTTTAAGAAACTTAATTGCATGTTATTTACAGTTAAATGAATGTGTATAGTTTGATTTTTATATTAAATGCAAATATCTGAATGTGGTGGGGGGGGGGGGGCGTGGTTCAGCACCGTCTGCGGCAAGAGAGTGGAGGAAGAGCCGAGCGGGAGGTAGGTGGGTCAAGTTCAAATGATAAACACCTGTCTGTGATTGCAGTGATTGGCGTTGGGAGAGCGTACTTAAGCGGGCCAGGTGGACGATACATAGAGAGAGACTGGAGCTTGTGTGCAACTGTCTGGGACTGGAGCTGAAACTGATCGTGTAATCTGTGATCGTGTCAGAGAGAGAAGCTGTGAACAGCGGAAAGAGTTTTGTTTATTTGTGACTGTTTTGTGATGAGTGCTGAGACACTGTGGAAAGAGTATACTTGTAAAAATAAAGCACACGAGCTCCAGCATTCGCCGATCCCTTGTCTTCTTCCATCACCCTCGTTTTCTGAACCTCATCACACTGGTGCCGAAACCCGGGATGGAAGGAGAGACCGCTGCCAGAGGTCCTGTGACGACGCCATTTGCGGAGATCATCCAGGCGCTCGCGGGACTACATCAGCAACATCAAGCGGCCCTGTTGAAAATGGAGGAGCAGCAGGAACGAAGACTCGACACGCTCCTCCAGGAACAGAGGGCCTCCCGCGAGCAGTTCCGGAGCTGGGTGGACCAGGGGGTCCGGCTCCCGGCCTCGGCTCCAACCCTGCACAAGTTGGGTCCCCTGGACGATCCAGAGGCATTCTTGGACCTCTTTGAGAGGTCGGCCGAGGCGGGGAAATGGCCGGAAGCTGACTGGCCGACGCGCCTCATCCCTTTGCTGTCGGGGGAGGCGCAGCTCGCAGCTCAACAACTGCCGGTCAGCAGCCTCCTGGTTTACAAAGACCTCAAGCGCGCCATCCTACAGCGGGTCGGCCGGTCGCCAGAGCAAAGTCGACAGCGTTTCCGCTCCCTCGAGTTGGGGGAAGCCGGTCGGCCCTTCGTCTTCGCGCAGCAGCTCCGGGACGCCTGCCGCAAATGGCTGGTGGCCGAGGGACGCGACGTCGAGGGAGTCATCGAGCTGGTGGTACTGGAACAATTCATCGCGAAGCTGCCGAAGAGGACTGCGCAGTGGGTCCAGTGCCACCGGCCGACGTCGCTGGACCAGGCCATCACATTGGCGGAGGACCAGCTGGTGGCGTGTCCTGGGGTCGGCGAGCCCCTTCCAACATCTCTCTCTCTCCCTTCTCCCTCTCTCTCTCGCCCTATCCCTGCTCCCAGGTCCCGAGGCGGCATTCCACCGCGACCGGCGCCCCGTTGGAGGTCTGGACCGAACATCGAGCCGGTTCCGGCGCCGCGTGCACCGCCCCGGGGAGGAATACCAGCCGGGAGTAGTTCTCCGTCCTCTGGCCCCGCGTTCTCCACGCGCCAGTCCCTTGTCCCACTTCCCGCCGCCGGGGTGGCGGGGAAGCCTGGGCCGGCCTGCTGGCGCTGTGGGGACCCGGGCCATTTTATTGATAGGTGCCCGGTGATGGAGGTGGACACCTTGATTCGGGTCCCCAATGCGCCACAGGCCGCCCCCGATCAGACTGGGCTGTATCAGATACCTGTGAGTATTAAGGGGGATATGTATCATGCTTTGGTGGATTCGGGTTGTAACCAGACCTCAATCCATCAAAGTTTGATTCAGCCAGTGGCATTGGATAAGAGCCGCGAGGTTATGGTGCGGCGTGTGCACGGCGAGGTGATGGGTTATCCTGTCGTGCCAGTCATGATCCAATTTAGGGGACAAAAACATAGTGTGGAGGTGGCAGTTAATCCGCACCTCCGGCACCCGCTAATTTTGGGGACCAATTGGCCGGGTTTTCAATCCTTATTGGCATGTTTGTGTGCGGGTGCTCCTGGGCAAAAACAAGGGCGCCGGACGGGAGCGACTGTTCAGGCTGGTGAAGCTGTGCCGGGACCGTCGGAGGCTGTTTCGGAGGAATCGAGCGTGGCCGAAAATAACATCTTTTCGGACCGCGATGACTTTCCTCTGGAACAGTCCCGAGATGACACGCTAAAAAATGCGTTTGAGCAGGTCCGAGTCATCGACGGTCAGTGGGTCCGGCCAGATCAGCCGCTCACGTATCCGTATTTTGCCATGATTAAGGATAGGTTGTATCGGGTGACCCAGGACACCCAGACAAAGCAAGATGCAACCCAATTATTAGTTCCGAAGAGCTGTCGGGAAATGCTATTCCAGGCGGCTCATTGTAATCCGATGGCTGGGCACCTCGGGCAGGCAGCCACATTAAATCGTCTAATGACCCGATTTTTCTGGCCGGGCATTCATGAGAACGTGCGCAGGTGGTGCGCGTCTTGTCAGGAATGTCAGCTGGTAAATCCTCCGGCCCATAGTAAAGCACCATTGTGCCCCCTTCCGTTAGTCGAGGTCCCCTTCGAACGAATTGGCATGGACCTCATCGGGCCATTAGAACGATCAGCGCGGGGGCATCGCTTTGCATTAGTCCTGGTGGATTATGCAACGCGATACCCCGAAGCAGTGCCACTTCGCAACATCTCGGCTAAAAGTGTTGCGAGTGCACTGTTTCAACTAATCTCCCGGGTGGGAATTCCAAAAGAAATTCTCACCGATCAGGGCACGGCGTTTATGTCACGTACTATACGCGAACTGTATGAGTTATTGGGCATTAAATCGATTCGCACCAGCGTCTATCACCCACAAACAGACGGCTTGGTGGAACGATTCAATCGCACATTAAAATCCATGATTCGTAAGTTCGTGCGGGAAGACGCCAAAAATTGGGATAAATGGTTAGAACCCCTCTTGTTCGCTGTACGGGAGGTCCCCCAAGCCTCCACGGGGTTTTCCCCCTTCGAGCTTCTCTATGGTCGCCAGCCCCGCGGGGTTCTGGATGTTCTTAGAGAGGCTTGGGAGGACGGACCTTCAAGTAGTAAAAACGAAATTCAATACGTCCTGGACCTGCGAACAAAACTCCACACGTTGGGGCGGCTCTCTATGGAGAATTTGTTGCAGGCGCAGGAAAAACAAAGTCGGTTGTACAACAGGGGGGCTAAACTACGTAAATTTGCAACGGGAGATAAAGTACTCGTATTAATTCCCACATCCAGCTCAAAATTACTCGCCAAGTGGCAAGGACCATTTGTGGTCACACGGCGGGTCAATGATCTTAACTATGAGATTGCTCGCTCAGATAGGGGGGAACACATCAAATTTACCACCTGAACCTCCTTAAAAAGTGGAATGAGGTGGAGTCAGCGATGGTGGCGACGGTGGTGAGTGGGGAGGAGGATCTCGGGCCAGAGGCGAATATAAAAGTACAATCCTCTCCTCTGGCCGTTTGTGGAGATCACCTCTCTCCGTCCCAGATCGCTGACGTGCGACATCTGCAGGCGGAGTTTGCGGATGTGTTCTCGCCTCTCCCTGGGCGAACAGATCTCATACAGCACCATGTTGAGACTGAGCCGGGCGTGGTTGTTCGCAGCCGGCCGTATAGATTGCCGGAACACAAGAAAAAAAGTGGTTCAGGATGAATTAGCGGCGATGCTGGATATGGGAGTAATAGAGGAATCCAACAGTGACTGGGCAAGCCCGATAGTTTTAGTACCTAAAACAGACGGCACCGTCCGGTTCTGTGTGGATTATCGCAAGGTGAATGCTGTATCGAAATTCGATGCATATCCAATGCCAAGGGTTGACGACTTACTTGATCGGCTAGGCACGGCTCGTTTTTATTCGACACTGGATTTGACGAAGGGATATTGGCAGATCCCCTTATCTCCAATGTCCAAAGAAAAGACTGCTTTCACGACGCCGTTCGGATTACACCAATTTGTCACACTTCCGTTTGGTTTGTTCGGGGCACCCGCTACCTTCCAGCGCTTGATGGACCGGATCCTACGGCCGCATGCTGCATATGCCGCGGCATACTTGGATGATATTATCATCTACAGTAATGACTGGCAGCGGCATATGCAGCATTTGCAAGCGGTTCTCAAATCGCTGAGGGGGGCGGGGCTCACGGCTAACCCAAAGAAGTGTGCGATTGGGCGCGTGAAAGTTAGGTATCTGGGCTTCCACTTGGGTCATGGACAGGTGCGTCCCCAAATTGATAAGACAGCAGCGGTTGCGACCTGCCCGAGACCCAAGACCAAAAAGGAGGTTAGACAGTTCCTGGGGCTAGCAGGATATTATAGAAGGTTTGTGCCTAATTATTCGGACCTTGCTAGCCCGCTGACTGATCTAACTAAAAAGGGGGCGCCAGATACCGTCCAGTGGACGGAGCAGTGTCAGCAGGCTTTCACCCAGATAAAGGCAGCCCTGTGTGGTGGCCCGCTCTTACAGGCTCCTAACTTTTCTCTCCCTTTTTCTCTGCAGACGGACGCGTCAGACAGGGGGTTGGGTGCGGTCTTGACCCAGGAGATGGAGGGTGAGGAGCGGCCGGTGCTGTACATCAGTCGTAAGCTCTCTAAGAGAGAGACGATGTACAGCACCATTGAGAAGGAGGCGTTAGCCATCAAATGGGCCGTTCTCACTCTCCGCTATTATCTGAGTCGGGCGGTGGGGGTATGTGGTGGGGGGGGCGTGGTTCAGCGCCGTCTGCGGCGAGAGAGTGGAGGAAGAGCCGAGCGGGAGGTAGGTGGGTCAAGTTGAAATGATAAACACCTGTCTGTGATTGCAGTGATTGGCGTTGGGAGAGCGTACTTAAGCGGGCCAGGTGGACGATACATAGAGAGAGACTGGAGCTTGTGTGCAACTGTCTGGGACTGGAGCTGAAACTGATCGTGTAATCTGTGATCGTGTCAGAGAGAGAAGCTGTGAACAGCGGAAAGAGTTTTGTTTATTTGTGACTGTTTTGTGATAAGTGCTGAGACACTGTGGAAAGAGTATACTTGTAAAAATAAAGCACACGAGCTCCAGCATTCGCCGATCCCTTGTCTTCTTCCATCACCCTCGTAATCTGAACCTCATCACACTGAACTTTAGAGTGTTTTGTTGCTCTGCTGAAGTTGGTCTCATTCTGCTCTCCTGAAATGTTTCTCTGTGAGTCTCTTGCTCAAGTCCACTATGATCCTGTTCTCCTAGATCTCTGTTACCTGCAGGAACTGGATGTGATCTTGTGTGTGTGAAAGCTGCTCCAGCTCAGCGTCTCTCCTCCTCAGATCATTGATCTCCTGCTCCAGTCGCTTCAGTCGTCCTTCAGCTCGACTCACTGAAGTCTTTTCCTGATCTCTGATCCGCTGTGTGACCTCAGAGCGGCTTCTCTCAATGGAGCGGATGATCTCAGTGAAGATCTTCTCACTGTCCTTCACTGCTGTCTGTGCAGAGCGCTGTTACACACACATCACAATCACACAGTGAGTTCAGTGAGTCCAAACTTACCCCTTTTCCACCGAAAAAAGAACTGGTTTGGAACTGGTGCTGGTTCAAAGTTGGTTCGGAGCTGGTTCAGCTTGCGAACCCGTTCAGAACCTGTTTGCTTTTCCATTGACTAGAGCGCCCAGGGAACGACGTCGTTACGACACTATTGTACGTCGCTTGCAAGTACATTGCTTTGGGATTATCTCTAACTCGTGTACCGAGAAAACTTTAAAAACAATTGAAATGTGTAAGTCTTTTAATCTTTTCTTTTGATATGTAATCTTTTTTGATAAGTTATGTACCCCTGCCTTGTGTCTTTTTTCTTTCCATTTATTTGTTCTATATCGTGAATGTTTTCTTCTTTGCTTATGTTTAAAAAAATAAATAAATAAATAAATAAATAAATAAAACGCTTGCGTGTTTCTGCAGTTTCTCCTGGCTTTGCGATGGTCAGAAAATATGTTTAAAAGAACTGAGAAGAACGCGTCTAACCCCGCCCCGTAAACATGACGTGTTAAAAGAACGGTTCTAGTCCAGCAAAGAGTTGGTGCCGCTTTGGAACCAGTTCTCGCGGCCGCGAACCGGTTCTTTGGCTGTCGAAACACAAAGAACTGGTTCGCGCGCAGGCACCGGCTCCAAACCGGCTCTCAAAATCCTTTGGTGGAAAAGGGGCTACTGAGACGTCTCACACTTCTCTTCTTCTCCAGACTCACCTTATGAGACTTCACATCCTCTCTCAGCTGATGAAGATCTTTCTGTCTCTGCTGGATTCTCTGAAGGATCTTCATCTGCGTCTTCTTCAGCTGTTTCTGGAGGACAAACCAATGACAGCGAATGATGACACATAAAACTACTAGCACACAATAAGGGTTAAAGATCATGGCAAGTTTACAGATCAGTGAAGTTTAATCTTATTGACGTCATCATCTTTGATTTGGGCTCTGCGTACATGAGTTGATCAATGATTTGATTTGATTTGATTTGTGAATAAAAATTGGTCCTTTAAAAAAGAAGTACTTTTAAAAGTAGCATTCCTTTAAAAAGTGCATGTAAATAATATACTTTAAAAGAATTTACTTTAGTGTGAACTGAATGTAATGTTTACAGACACAGTTGCAGGTTAATTGCCATTAAATGAAAATGTATTAAAGTTTAAATTTATATTTAAACCAATTAGCTGAACATATGATAATATAAGATTATATTCATCTACATATGAATATAAGATTACATATGAACTTACTTCATATGTAATTTCATAATTACTTCTATTGTCTTTAAAATATAGTTAAGTGTAGTCATTTACAGACAAGCATAATAAAGAAGTTGAACATTAAAAATGTATTAACTTTATATCAAATAACACATTACAGTTGTAATTATAATCAAGTAGCCCACACTTACTTTAGTATGGACACATCAAAATAAGTGCACTTCTTTAAAGCACGGACCAAAAGAGTCACATTAAAATATTAAAAATTATTAAAAGGAACTTTAAAGTAAAACCTTTAATTTGACATTACAATGTGTATTTATTAAGTGAAAGAGCCATGAAAATTTACTCTCTTTAAGTGCACTTAAATGGTCTTTCATTTCATTAATATTATATTATCTGCAAGTACTGTTTTTTTTTTTAAATATACTTTTAATTTGAAGTACACTACAAGTGCACGTTGATACAGTTAATCACACTTCGTTTTAAGACCACTAGATGTTAAGATTACTCTTTTGTATTTTTCTCTTTTTTGGAGCTTGGAACTTTTGTTCCCCATTGACTTTCAATAGAGTAAAATAAATTAGACATTTTTCAAAATTTCAGAAGAAAGTGAGCCAAACAGGTTTGTGACAACATGAGTAAATGAGTGAGTAAATAAAGACACTTTCACTTCTGCGTGATCAATCTCTCTCAGTTCATACCTGTTTCTCTGTCCTCTGTGCTGCAGTTGATACAGTGTTGTGGTTTTTATGTTCACTCTCTTTACACCACACACAGATGCACTGTTGATCAGTGATACAGAACATTTCTAGCTCTTTATCATGTTTACGGCAGATCATGTCCCGCAGTCGTCCAGTGGCATCAATCACTTTGTGTGGTTTACGAGAGTGAAATTCCTCATGACGGTCAAAATGAGTTTGACAGTAAGACTCCTGACACACCAGACAGGACTTGACGGCTTTGTGTTTTCTTCCAGTACAGACGTCACACTCCACGTCTCCAGCTCCAGCGTAACAGTCAGCAGGAAGTTTAGTCTTCTTCAGTTTCTCCACCACTTCAGCCAGAATGGTGTTTTTCCCTAAAGCAGGTCTTGGACTGAAGGTCTGTCTGCACTGAGGGCAGCTGTAGACGCTCTTCTCATCCTCCCGATTCCAGCAGTCTGTAATACAGATCTTACAGTAACTGTGTCCACAAGGAATGGCCACTGGCTCCTTCAGGAGATCCAGACACACTGGACACAAGAAATCATCCTGAGAAACTCTGGCTTCAGCCATTTTACCGCACGAATACAGACAATCCAGGTCGTGTTTGCGTTCACACAAGGCGTTCTAGAGGGACTAGAGAGACACAAACACACACCAGCTCAACAATACTTCAGTTTCTCTGAACTCACTGAGGAGTTGAAGTAGTTTCCCGCTTCTGTGTTTGAGTGACGTGGTAAAATAGGCGTGTCTGAAAAGCAGCTTCCTCCTCGCGCACACGCACACTTTACTTCAGAGACCAGACACATCCGTTATTGTGTTTAGTGCCCTTCAAGTTCCGAGCTCATGAATGACAGAGCGAAGATATGAAAATGAGCGAAAAAATGTAAAGTTGTAAGATAATACAGATCATGCAGTTAGCTAACCTCATATATTAATTTAGCCAGAGATGAGCTCATTAACCCTTTCCCCACCAGAGTCTTTAAAAAAAAAAAATGCCAGCAACTGCCCGCGTTGATCATTTTCACAAAACTTTCATGGCCCCCAGAATATTTAGTTTTATGGATAATAAATAACAGAACCTTTGCTTTTAAACAGCATTTTTTTTAAATGTGGTTAAGTTTCATAAAAAACAACAATTTAAACAAAGCTTTTTAATCTGAGAAATATTGTTTATTTTAAAAGGCTAAAATGTGCATACGCAATGCTTTTATCTCCTTTGTTTCTGCTTTTTTTTCCCTGTGTTTTGATCAGGAGATTCTGTACTCTTTCAGTGACCATTTCTCCATTTCAAATCCCTCTGAAGATTGCTGATGATGTGAGGGAAGAACATTTGTTATAATCTAAACCTGAAACATAGCTACTAAACTTTATTATTCTGAATCCTCTAGTGAGCAATTCTGTCTGTGGCCATGTGTCTGCATTAATAAAAAAATGAAGTTACAAAAAGACTTGAGGTTGTTTGTATTTCAGAGAATTTAACCTTTCATTTTGTTATTTAAAATAAGCAATCATTTGGTTTAGCTGCTAATAGGCTATATGCACGCATAAGTTCCGCATTTGACGCAAGGATTCTCGTCCATTTCCGGTTGTATAGATTAAAGCAAAGGAAAACTGAGGAAAACGGGATTATGGCAGAGTCTTCAAAATTTACTGTCCTCCCGTCTTTGAAACGAAACGTACATACGTTTAGAAGTAATTTAATATATAATTATGTTTATTTTATATAATTTTAAAAAGAAGCATAAAAACAACGAGGGGTGTCTGTTTTATCTGTTTTTGTGACTAACGTTCCTTCAGTGTAACCATGAAGTATAAAATTCAAAATAAATTCTCGGTATTGCATTGGATTCTACGATCGGCGGAAGTTATCGAGCATCCTTATACCTTAATACCGCTGTGCATAGAGCCCATAACATGCCCTCATATGTTAATGTATTGTATTCCACGTAGTAAAGAATCAATGACTTTCACCTGTGACATATTGATTGAGCAAATTGCCAGGTGCAGGTGGAGCCATTCTGATTTACATCTGCATAAATTTGGTTGGTAGCACCCTAACGTGTCATTGAAACAAGCTTAGCAATAATGGGGTTTTGGCAGGTTGGATTTGGCTTGGTGTTTATTCTTGCACTTGGATTTTCTGAAGCACAATGGAGAGCAAGAGCAGCACAAAATCAGAGTCCAAGCGAGTTTAGGCCTAGAACATTAGCTCAAGCTTCTCAACAGTCTGAATCCTGGATGTCTTTGGTTCCCGGTAACAATGCATTTGCACCACAAAGGTTTCCCGCTCAGGTTCCTGTCCAGACACCAGTCAGCACTGACTTAGGAAAGTCTTCTCAAGATCTTATGGGTGTTCAATTAAAAGAGCTGTTGCAGGGTCCAGTGGCAAAACTGACGTGGAGCTTTCCGAGTCTACCAGAGGAACCACGGCAGCCAGATGTTCCTTTTGAGTTGCCTAATCCTGTCCCTGCCAACAGTGTAGCTGCTCAGTGTAGAGAGAATTCAGTATATGTGGAAGTGATGAAGGACTTTTTTGGGACTGGGCACCCACTGTTGTCCTCTGGTTTTACACTGGGAGGCTGTACTGCAACTGGAGAGGATTCTTCTGCTCAAGTGCTGATCTTTGAGTCTGAACTGCATGGATGTAGCAGCACATCAATGGTAAGGTTCTGATGTGACCATAATCATACAGTAGGTGTTCTGAACTGTCCATGTGACTGTAATTCTTTTAATCTGTTCTTCTATTAACCGTTTAGGTGACTGAGGATGAGCTTGTCTATAGGTTCAACATTATGTACACTCCACAAGACGCTTCATTTGGTGTTCCTATTGTCAGGAGCAGTAGTGCGGTGGTTGCTATTGAGTGTCATTATCCAAGGTGAGGATTCAATTAATTCAGGCTCACCAGATGTTCTAATCCTGCTATTTATGGGCAAGAGATGACCACTTGTTTAACTCCTACAGAACACATAATGTGAGCAGCGACGCCTTAATACCCACTTGGATCCCATATGCCTCAACTGAGGTCGCAGAGGATGTGTTTGTCTTCTCCCTCAAGCTCATGACTGGTTGGTATAGCCCATACAGATTTGTATAATGCTTGTGATTCATCTGTTAAGATTATTTACTTTTTCAGATGACTGGAGATTTGAGAGACCTTCTAACCAGTACTTCCTGGGTGACATGATAAATCTTGAAGCATCAGTCCATTTGTACAGCCATGTTCCCATCCGTGTGTTTGTGGACAGCTGCGTGGCTACTGCAGTCCCTGATGTCGCTTCTGTCCCCAGATACTCCTTTATTGAGAATAATGGGTAAGAGGTGCTACCTCGTGTATCCCAGCTTCCAGAAGGGTTGTGTGATTTCTAACTGGGTTCTTTTCACAGGTGCCTGGTTGACGCCAAGCTCACAGGCTCCACATCTCACTTCATGCCCCGGACTCAAGGTGATAAGCTAAGGTTTCAGCTAGAGGCGTTCAGGTTCCAGCAAGCAGACAGTGGGCTGGTATGTATGTCATGTAGTTGTGCAACTCTTTGTATGATATGCTGCCATGGTGTGCAAAAATTGTCTCTGCAGGTCTACATCACATGCATTTTGAAGGTGGCTGCAACATCAAGTTCTGAACAGAAAGCTTGTTCATTCTCTGCTAATGGGTATGTCTCCTTCTAAATAAGTGTACAGGTGAATTGGTTGCATTAACTTATTTGAGGGTTTGTTTTGTCAGGTGGGTGTCTGCAGATGATTCTGACCAGGTGTGTGGCTGCTGTGACACAACGTGTAGCATCAGAAGTGGAAGTGATCAACTGCTTGCAGGTTTGGATTAACTCTGAGAAGTTGTTATTGGCATACATGACTTTAGTTCTCACTAGTTATTTGTTCCTCAGATCTACGCTGGGAGAAGGCATCTGTCGGCCCCATCAATGTTAAAGAATATGGCCATAGCCAAAAATAACTGGAAATGTCATTTGTCTTCTGATGATTTTTAATAAATGTTGCTAATATATTTGGGGTTTTGCAGTCTTTACTTGGACAAATACTACACTTTTAAACTAGTCAGCATGGTTTCTGGTCAGTCATGTACCACAAATCCTAATTCTACTGGCCTATATGGGAATCCTTATTCTATACTGGCCTACATTTTGCTTAAGTCATTTGTCGGGCTAGGCCTATAACAGCACAAAATTGAGGCTTTTGTACCAGAGGAACCTTTTCCTAGAACTATTGGCGGAGGTAAGTACCTGGATTTTTGGTGTGTTTACACCGCAGGAACTAGGAATGATTTTAGTTCTAGGAACTCTTTTTGCTCCTATTTTTGAATAGGGTCTCAACCAAACAAAACTTTTTTTTTTTTCCTATGGGTCAAGATTCATAAAGTAATCAAAGAAATGTGTAACTACTTTTGAGCAATGCTCTGTTCTATTTATTAAAGTTTCCCTTTACAAAAAGTGTTTATAATGTTTTTTTTTATTAAAAAAATAACTGTACTTACTGCATGAATTTCCCAGTCAGGACCCACACTGGGTTAATGGCTGGATCAGATAATAGATTTGTTGCCCATTAAATAAATTACAAGTCAACATTCAAGACTGCTAGAATTCCAAATCACATGGGCCTTAGTATTAAATTATATAGAGAGGCTTCAATTATGAACTTAAATGGAATAATGGGTATCTCACAGTCTGTATAGATGCTGTTTTTTATTTTCTTTTTTTGTGCGTGTCTTGTATACTTAGTGGTATTCTTCTTGGTGTGTTCTGTGATTTGTGGTGTGTGTGTTAAATTGTGAATAATAATAAAAAAATCTCAACCAACATAAACAATGGTGATAGATGGGCTTCTTAACCTTTAAGCTGAGGAGAGAATTCAACTTCCAAACTGCATTGAAATCACCTTCTTAATTGTACGTGATTTGCTTCAAACTTCATCAGAAAAATGCCAAGATACGAAAGATGTAAACCTGTGAATGGGATTCTTGTTGTCTGGAATACAGTTGTTATGGCAACGCATAAAACTTATATTTTTCTTTTGGGTATTTCTGAGACTCTTAGCATGCTACAAAATGCATGACACACACAAACACACACATCAGAGTTGTCAGCCAGTAGACATGGGCAAAGCCTTAAAAATGGCCATGTAGGAGCGGCTAAGTAGTGTCATATTTAAACAGGGTTGAAAAAAGCCTTGTTGCTGAGAATTTTCAGACATGATTATCAAAAATGTTGAATTTTTGGCTCAACTAACTGGTAAACAGTCTCAAACTCTTGAGAATGTTCGCCAAGTAGATGGAGTCCTCAGAGCATTTTGGCTGAGTTTTATCCCCGAGACTCCAAAAATTTGTCTCACTTCCTTCCTAAAATTAACCTTTATAAAGGTCAACCTGATGTGATCAGACACATTTTGTTTAAAGTGAATGACAATATCCTATGCAACAACACGCTTTAAAATGTTTAAACGGTACAGGGAATCAGAGCCTTCATAAAACAATCATCAATTATCTTTTAACAGCCAGTTAGTTTCCCAGGTGAACAATGTTTCATGTAATTAGTTATTTGCCCTAATTGGACTGATGAAGGCCTATAAAATACACTTATCTCCAGTTCAGTATGTTTGCAATTTTAGTGTCTGTGTGGTGGATTGAGAAAGTGAATGTTGGGGCTTTGGCGTGCTCTAGGTTTTTGTTTGCCATGGATAACGGGTGGACACAGTGAGTTTATTCAATCAACCTCAGTTTGTGAATGATTTGGCAAATTGATTTACCTAATGTATTTACTTTTAGGTTACACTTGTTTGTAATCTTCCTGCTCTTTTTGAGTAATACTCTTGGATTTAAAGGTAATGTTTTTTTTTTTGTTGTTGTTTTTCTTCTTGCAAAGGATTTTAAATTGTTTGTCTAGAAATTTTCTATTTCGTCTAATTCACAGCTCGTGTTAATTCAGATGCCAACCACTGGTGGGGCCAACCTTCAGACAAAACTTTCTCACCTCGTGCAGTCCAGTCTTCTGTGTCAGAGGTCCCTGTGACTGGGATTTTGCCTGAAGAAGTGGGCTCTAGTTTATTCACTAACAGACCCCTGAAAAGGTTGAACTTACTCAAATTTGTTAAAGGTGGTGTTTCCAGCACGCATGAATCAATGTCCCATGCCCAGACCACTCCAAGCAGCTCTGTTTTAGATTCCTTGCCTATACCCTTAAATGAACTGAATGCAGGCCCTTTGACATCGCTCCAGGGTTCCTCTGGATCAGCTGCTACAGATACTACTAGTGTTTCTACGCAAGGAGAAAGTAGCATCCCTGCCACACTTGACAATTCTGGCTTGTCCACCAGTGATCAAAGTTCCCCTAGTTTGTACATGTCCAGTTCCCTGGAAACCTCTGGTGCCTCGGGTCAATATAAACCGGGCTCCTATAATGTGCTCAGTTCTTCATCTGTTTCTAGTCAGTCTACCACTGACCAGAGTACCCCCAGTTTGTATAGTTCTAGCTTTCAGGGAAGTTCAGGCAGTTTGTTGGAAGCTTCTGGCTCTTTTCAAGGGGAAGTGGCAGGGCTTAGCTCTCATGTTGACTTGTCTCCCCAATCACAAGACAACTCCAGTCAGCTTCTACCCTCACCCTTGGAGGTCTCTAGCCAGTCTACTAATGGTCAAAGCACTCCCAGCTTGTTTATGCCTGGCTCTGACAGCAGTTCAGGATCACAGTCAGTAGGTCCTACTTCACCTCTAGACACTCAGGGCAGTCTCTCTCAAAGCATTTCTAGCCAGTCCACAAGCGTTCAGAGTTCACCTAGTGTGTCTACAAGCACCCATAGCAGGTCTGCCACTCAATTGACTTCCAGAAACTTATTCCCTGTGCGGGGAGGTAGTAGTTCTACTTCTAGCTTATATCTGAAGCCTCAGGGCACTCTTGGTCTGTATGCCCCTGCGTCCCATACCAAATATGTGAGTTTACCCATGTCGTCACTCCTATCTATTTATAGCCAGTCAAAAAGTAACTCTGGTCCTTGGTTTGGGGGCTCTACTGGCTTTGCCTCCCAGGGAATGAGTAGCACTTACAGTGGTTCTGTACAGTCTCAAGGTACCACAAGTCAGTTTGCCTCTGGGTCTCCATCCTCCTATCCAATTGTAACACTATCTTCACCCCAAGGTTCTGCCAGTCAGTCCGCTACAGCCCAGAGTTCACGGAAGCAGTTTCCCTCTAGCTATGGCACCCAGTTAGTGTCCTCTAAGCCAATCACTCTGCAGGGAAGCACAACCTATGGTGGGTCACTCCAGCCTCAAGGTACCACAAGTCAGTTTGCATCTGGGTCTCCATCCTTTCCAAGTGTATCACTATCCTCGCCCCAAGGTTCCTTCAGTCAGTCTGCTGCAGTTTTGAGTTCACGGAAGCAGTTTGCCTCTAGCTATGGCACCCAGTTAGTGTCCTCTAAGCCAATCACCCTGCAGGGAAGCACAACCTATGGTGGGTCACTCCAGCCTCAAGATACCACAAGTCTGTTTGCATCTGGGTCTCCATCCTATCCAAGTGAATCATACTTCTCACCCCAAGGTTCCTCCAGTCAGTCTGCTGCAGTTTTGAGTTCACGGAAGCAGTTTGCCTCTAGCTATGGCACCCAGTCAGGGTCCTCTAAGCCATTAACCCTGCAAGGAAGCACCACCTATGGTGGGTCACTCCAGCCTCAAGGTACCACAAGCCAGTTTGCATCTGCGTCTCCATCCTATCCAAGTGTATCACCATCATCGCCCCACGGTTCCTCCAGTCAGTCTGCTGCAGTTTTGAGTTCACGGAAGCAGTTTACCTCTAGCTATGGCACTCAGTTAGTGTCCTCCAAGCCAATAACCCTACAGGGAAGAACTTCTGGGGGAACACTCCAGCCTCAAGATACCACAAGTCTGTTTGCCTCTGGGTCTCCATCCTATCCAAGTGAATCACACTTCTCACCTCAAGGTTCCTCCAAGCAGTCTACTGCAGTTTTGAGTTCACGGAAGCAGTTTGCCTCTAGCTATGGCACCCAGGCAGGGTCCTCTAAGCCATTCACGCTGCAAGGAAGCACCACCTATGCTGGGTCAATCCAGCCTCAAGGTACCACAAGTCTGTTTTCCTCTGGGTCTCCATCCTATCCAAGTGAATCACGCTCCTCGCTCCAAGGTTCCTCCAGTCAGTCTGCTCCAGTTTTGAGTTCACGGAAGCGGTTTACATCTACCTTCACAGGCAACTCTGGCACCCAGGAAGGACCCTCCACTCCCTTCATATGGCAGGGAAGCACTACCAATAGTGGGACACTCCAGCCCCAAGGTACCACAAGTCAGTTTGCATCTGGGTCTCCATCCTATCCAAGCGTATCACCATCCTCGCCCTCCAGTCAGTCTGCTGCAGTTTTGAGTTCAAGGAAGCAGTTTGCCTCTAGCCATGGCACTCGGTTAGGGTCCTCCAAGCCAATCACCCTGCAGGGAAGCACGTATGGTGGATCACTCCAGCCTCAAGGTACCACAAGTCAGTTTGCCTCTGGGTCTCCATCGTCTGATCCAAGCGCATCACTATCCTCGCCCCAAGGTTCCTCCAGTCAGTCTGCTGCAGTCCAGATTTCACGGAAGCAGTTTGCCTCTAGATATGGCACCCAGTCAGGGTCCTCTAAGCCATTCACCCTGCAGGGAAGCACCGCCGATGGTGGGTCACTCCAGCCTCAAGGTACCACAAGTCAGTTTGCCTCTGGGTCTTCAACCTCCTATCCAATTGTAACTCTATTGTTGTCCTCATCCCAAGGTGTTGCTGACCAGTCCAGCCAAGCAGTCCAAAGCTATTCTGGGTCCCAAAGCCAAAAGTCTCAAAGATGGCAGCCTTCACAAGGTATTCATGCCTCAGGTGGAGCTGCATCACAGGGTAGCTCTCTGTCTCAAAGCTCTTCAATGCAGAGTTTCTCTTCTTCCTTGTCGTCAGCAGGAGGCTCATCTTCAGCATATCCTGGACCAATTGTTTCTGCACATGGTGGTAGCAGCGGTGGCTTTTCTCTTCATTCTCAAAGCCCCTCTAGGAAGTACACTCCTGGGTCTCATGCACATGCCAAGCTTGGTTCCTCTCCCCTAGCTGTTTCTAGCCAGTCTACCAGTGATAAGCGGTCAAATGGCCTGTATAGCTCAGACTCTCTGCGAACCCAAGGTCTCATTGGTGTAATTGAAAGACCCTCTAGGCTCTCATCTCAAGCTCCTGACTCTACAAGCAGTAACCAAATATCTGAGCATTTTGGGACCATGAAACGCCCCACAGGTTCAAACCTAACTCCATCTCTAGGCTCGAGTGCCCTAGAATCATCTGTTGGCATGTTCTCTAGTATCCCACAGACTGCACATGCACTACATAACTCTGGGTCAGATGTCCAGCTAAACAATCAACCATTCCTCAATCGGCGATACTCCGTAAAGGGCTAAGGGACTCTATAAAACAGCTATGTTATGCGAATTGTCTTCCAGAATAAAAAAGTCAAATGTTTAACAGTGATTTTTTTTTTCTTGTGCTTTTTTTGTTTATTGTACATTGAAAGGATAGAAATCCTTTTTAGTTGAGTTTAACTTGGGAAAAGGGGTGCCATATAGGGTTTTGAGCACCAAATTGGTTGGTTTTTAGACAGTTGCTGTTTAAATCACGTATTGTTAGCATTGACTGAATAAAATTTGCATTTAAAAAAGGAGATATCATCCATCAGTATATGGCTGATTTTAGTCTTAAAATACTGATGACTGGTACCTGCCTCAATCTTGATAGGTGCAATACTATTTTCTAGACAAAGCTTTAATTTTCTAAAAAAAAAAAAAATTGACTTTGGAATTTTCACTTTAAATGTTTTGCACTGGTGCCAGATCTGTTCATGTTTCATTGGTTTGTCCTTTGATTCAAATGAAGAAATTAATACATGGTTTATCAAATTTAAAGATTATTGGGCAAGTGAAAAACCATTGCAAAAATGAACTACTGGCCAGAGATTCAAATTAACTTTACTGACCTTAACCTGAGGTTAAGAAATTAAGATAAAAATGGCTTTTAGGCTAAAAGATTTGTTATAAACTGAATTCTTTGTAGTAGTTGATGGGGCTACAGGGTTTAAGTGGGAGAACATAAAATAAATTTGGGCTTATTTTAGGTTCATTTTCTCATTCCACTGTTGTATTTCATTTGTCCACTGCTTTAGACTGTTATGAATAGCTTGTAAATGACGTTCAGCATGCTACCAGAGAGGGGCGCAGTGATCATTAAAACCAAGAACCATGAATAAAGAACCCATTTCTCATTTGGCTGTCTTCCCCTTTTGAGACCATTTCTGAGACATTTTAGTGGGCAAAAGCGTGGATAAAAAACATGGCATTGTACTTAAGAAGTTCAGTGTTTGAGATACTTTGCCGATAGTATTTTACCTCACGTCCATTAACTTATTTCCATAAACAATGAAACCCAGCACTATAACATCAATAATTTAGGTATGAACGACTTTGCAGACTTACAAATGTGTACAAATCCTTATTTATGAATATTAGAATTGTGGCATTGATATCTTGATTCTATTGTATTCAATTGTCATTTCAAAGACATTATGTTTTCAGTCCCATTTATGAGAAACTGTTTTCTCATCCACTTAAATTGGGGCCCTTAACCTGCTCAAAAACACTTTGCATACGTTGAAATTGTCGGCCATCAGGGTCACTGAGCTAAAATTAATAAAAAAAGGAAGACACAAAAAGACTTGAGGTTGTTTGTATTTCAGAGAATTGAACCTTTCATTTTGTTATTTAAAATAAGCAATCATTTGGTTTAGCTACTAATAACATGCCCTCATATGTTAATGTATTGTATTCCACGTAGTAAAGAATCAATGATTTTCACCTGTGACATATTGATTGAGCAAATTGCCAGGTGCAGGTGGAGCCGTTCTGATTTACATCTGCATAAATTTGGTTGGTAGCACCCTAACGTGTCATTGAAACAAGCTTAGCAATAATGGGGTTTTGGCAGGTTGGATTTGGCTTGGTGTTTATTCTTGCACTTGGATTTTCTGAAGCACAATGGAGAGCAAGAGCAGCACAAAATCAGAGTCCAAGCGAGTTTAGGCCTAGAACATTAGCTCAAGCTTCTCAACAGTCTGAATCCTGGATGTCTTTGGTTCCCGGTAACAATGCATTTGCACCACAAAGGTTTCCCGCTCAGGTTCCTGTCCAGACACCAGTCAGCACTGTAAGACTTGAAAACTGGTTCCAATGCCCTCTGAAGACAAATGGCATTGCTTGTGAATTTACAACGACACCCTACCCCCTTTCCTCTGAACTACATCCCTCTCTCCCCCTCTTTTCAGTCAATGACACTGAAAACTCACAAGAATATGGTTCTTAATGTGAATGTGATAATCTTTTAGGAGTGTTTGGAATCATTTTGATGGTCTCAGGGTGACTGGTAATAATGTCTCATTCCCAAAGTAATAAAAGAAAAGGTAATAAGGGTTTTAAGAATATAGAAATATCTTGCACACAAAGAAGGAGGTGGCTTTGACTTCACACCTTCTGGCCTTTTGTCTGAGTGCAACTTACAACCAAACAAATGGTCTGTCCCCAATAAACATGGTAGGGGGATTCAGTAACTTTCCATTGTATCCTGGTGATTTACATATCAGGTGAGGTCTGATTATAAAGGGAGATGTAACTAGAGTTCGTGGCTGCCTTTCTGTATTCAGATCAGCCCATGATGTTGTGTCTTCTCAGCTCATGTAATATGTTGGGTAAAGTTCTTTGTTCTTTGAAACATTTGATGATTTGCATTGATTATCTTGTGGAATTCCAATGATACATTTACCTGACATAATAAATTGTTACATTTGGCTATTCTAACAGACTTTGACTTTATTTTCATTAGAGTTAAAAGCAATAGTCAAGCATTAACATATTAAATGATGCACAGATATCATTGATAAACCCTTTTCATTTTATGGAGTCAGATGAAACGAGTTAATACGTAAGATTAAATGTGTTGCATTTAACTAAAAATACTTTGCCATGGAAAAGACGGAACACGCTTGAAGCCTTCACCACGAATCGTACCCCGCGATTTGGATCGATTTCGTGGCCCTTTTTACAGTGGTGACACGCCTCCGTGATCGCAACATATGGATTTCGCGAACAACGTCTTTTCCAGCAATTTATGGGGATCTTAAAATCAACAAGAGGTTTGAACTTCTCTTTCTTCTGCTGCTCTGGTAAGTCAACTTTTTCTATCCTTTTGAAAAGTGTTGAGAAAATGTTGTTTGCCATGTTTGCGGGTCGGAAAGCCCTTTGTTTAGTCCGAAACTAAAATGTGAGAACATGAAAACAGCCGCGGTGCGCAGATAAAAGAGTGAAACCCTTGTTTAATAGATTTTAAAGAGATCTTTGTTTGATTAGGCAAAAAGAAACGAAATCTAAATTTGAAATAACATTTTTCAGATGATTTTTGGGTAGACTTAACGTTACTCGAGGAGCGCCAAAACAAAACTTGCATGTTTGTCTTCATTATTGTAGTGGCTTTGTTGAAACAAAGCAGCACGTGAAGAGAATCGACAAACAACAGAAATAAAATCTAAGTTTGTAAATGATCGGAAAACACGTGATTTTATAAATGAGGCAGACGATGCATTGTTTATGAAAGGAAAACCTTGAAAAAACACAATGATATGATTTATAGGCTAAGAAGCAGTTTAGCAGAGAAATGCTAGTATTGCCCATGCTGCAACAGGCTAATGGTAAATTCTAAACCTATGCTGCTTAAACAATGATGCTAAAGCTAATGCTAATGCCATGCGGCTTCTAGGCTAATGCTAATGCTAAGGACATGCTGCGTTCAAAAACGCTTACCCTTTGTTTGACCAGGCCATAGGCCCGAGGCCACATTGAATAAGATTCTAAACATAAACTAATCTTGACAAACTTTATATTGAATTTGAAAGCTTCCACTGTAACACAGATGGGAAAGCAATAATGCAATAGTTTGTATTTTCAAATTTGGGGTTGTGCTTCACACAATGTAACGCACTCATAGAACACACTGTATAGTTGTTTGTGCTACTAGTGCACATAGGCTAAATGTAAGTTTATTCTTTAAACACAGGATTGCTTTGCTGTAAGTGTTTGGAACACTTAGGTAAAGGCTGTTGATGTTTTATTCAAGGCCATATGTATCCTGTGTGAACTGAATTAAATGTGTGTGTGTGTCTATTCTGAATGCGGTTATAATGTAATGTAATTGACAATGCTCATTAATTCTTGAAAAGAATGAGAAGAATTTGAGACAGAAATACTTTCCATATTCGGAAAATGAAATATTGCCACGTTTGAACTCATTCTGATATGATTATTTTCCCGAGTAGAGATCGGATTCGTATATTTCCACAGTTTTTGCGTCAGTTTAGCGATGGCTAACATCCGGGATCATTTTACGTGTACTTAAACGAGGAGGCGTTTAAGGGGACTTACATATGTCTTTGATTGTGTCCGTATGGATACGGCAAATCCTAGATATTTAGTCAAATTACCTCTGATTTGATGACCGGACCTGACGAGAGTGTGGCATGCGGACTTTAGGGAAGGGCCGCAGAGTGATATAGTTTCCTAATCTAAAACGGGGAAAATATAACTAAAGAACGAAAAGAATTATCAAACTTTAAAATGACTTTGCTTCATATAGTCCTTGGTGGAAAACTCCCATAACTGCGGAAAAACCACACAAAGGAACATAACTGAGAATCAGAAACTGTGAGCGCGAATCTCGTGAATCATAAAACAGAAACCTTTTTATATTCAAAACTTCAGGGAAAGAAATTTCCCCAAATATAAATTGGAACATGTATAAAGATTCTATCCTGTTTACACTATGGGCCGAAAAGGTCGAGCCTACGCTGCATAAACTCACTAAAATAGGTCTTAAAATGGACGCTATTGACAATGAAATTCTCACTTGGTGGAAAACAGTGGGTAGTAAACAGAAGAAATCAAAACATGATGAGATAATTGAGGCTTTAAACTTCATAAGCTATAAACGGCTAGATAAATCAACAAAATTTCTATCCTCGCTTATGGATGTTAAATGTGAAGAAGTGCATTCTAAAAATGCAGAGGCAAAATTGTCTGAGGCAAAGATCCAAGATCTTCAGACACAGCTAGACAGATTAACAGCTGAACAGTTAGTCCTGACTGAAAAGTGTAAAAATCACAAACACACCATTGCAGATCTTAAGACTAAACTAATGGTTGAAAAGTCCATTTCTCCCAAAACGCTCAAAAGCGATGGAGCTAAAAATGTGCGCTTCCTTGACGAGTCATCCTGCTCTAATAACCCTGTACCTTTTCAGACAGATGAAGCAGGCGATAAAATTTTGAACAAAGTGCCTGTTTCAGCCTTTAAGGTGATACGGCACCCAAACGGCACAGAGTCAACCATTCGGCGTCCTCTAACGGTAACTGAATGTAGCTCGTTTAAAGTAGAGATCGGACCATTCCCTTTGAAAGGGCCATTCGAACCTTGGTGGAGACGCATTGTTAGCCTAAAACATGCATTTCAGCTTGAACCAAAAGATATTTGGCAAATTGTTATCAGCTCAATTCCAGATGTCCTGAACTATAAGATACCACCGGCTTTGATGACAGGCACCATTGTGCAATCAATGCATCAAAACGAGCCTGAGAGTGAAATCTTAAATAGATTAAAACAATGTCTGCGCGATCTACGTGGCTCTAGTCCTGTTGGATGGGATTTGATTTTCAATCGGAAACAGAGAACTGAAGAATCGTTTGAGACATATGCAGAAAAAATGTTTGAACTGTTCGAGGAGTATTCTGGAATTGAGGGTGTTAACCACAACAATGCAACTTTCCTTGAATTACTACTTACAAATGCAGGGCCGCGTATACAGCAATCGCTCACGTACGGTGCTTCTCCAGCAAAAAATACATTCGAAGGTATTGTTAGCTGGGCAACAAGAATTGAATCACGAAAACAAATACATGGTGAGATAGCTGTGTTAGAATGTCATGAAAATCCCCCATTTGCAGGAAAATTCAGAAAGCCACACGGTGGCAAACTGATCAGATTCTGTAATTCCTGTCACAAAACAGGCCATGCAGAGGAAAAGTGCTGGTCGTTGGGCAGAGGCAGACCTCCACCCTATTTCAAAAAACGCAGACAATCACAATCTGATGACACAAACCAGCGCCCTGCAAGGAACCAAAGATCAAATGCATCTAAACCCCCCACTGAGCTAACAACTTTGGTCACTCAAGGCCTTAAGCTATTAGCGACATTTGCTAGTCGGGTAGCAGCCCAATAGCAAATAGCTTAATAGTTTTGACATCTAAATTGAACAAATCTGTAACATTTTTTTCCAGAGACCAGAAATAATAATTTCATTTACATTCTTAAATTCTACTATACATTATATTATAATCGCCAAGCAGGCATCAATTGGAGAAGTGTGAAATTAATCCTTACAGTTTGATTTTGTTGACCTGATACCTGGTGCCAAAAGGGCGGAAAACACTCACTGAAGTGTGGTGTGGCACAGGTAATTGCCAACTGACCAAAGAAGAAAATTTACAAGGAGGGTGTGAACTAAACATCAGAGGTAACGAGAGACCACCACTAACCAAATGTGTGAATGACACCATGAAATAATTCATGCCCACAGATCTGGCTGAAATGAAAGCAATTTGAAGTTTAAAACCCGAAGACTGGGATCTCTATTGCTGTGAGAGCAGACTGTGAAGGCTGACTGCAAGAGCAGTGTTTAGGTGTCACACACTGAACCAACAACAGCAATAATTCAGACCTGGTCAATGAAACTCGGTTTCATGTGACAGCTGGAATTAAAATTGCAATGGACAAGATAATGGAGCAACAAACGAATGTGTCCACATGTCTGAATTTGAAACTGTTGAAAACATCAAAATTAACTGTGGTTCTCTCTGCATGTGTTTCTGTCAGGTTAACTTCTACAATTCCTCGGAGGATGGACGCTGGGATGGCCGGACTTCATGATTGTTAGAACATAACCTGAGATTCGGGAGATGGGTGAAAAGACCATTCAAGAGGCCTTTACATCTTACAACAGCACATCACTACATTAGATGGCCTCCCAGTTTAGAAATGGAACTAAAATTTGCAACACAATTGTTATACAATAGATTCCACCCATCTCCTAGACATGAACACTGACTGAACACACCCCTCCATCACTACACCCTCACAGCATCATCACATGGAATAGATCAAGTCTATCCAGTCTGAACACTACACATCATAAGATGAAGATGACATAGAGTCCAATAGTGTCACTTCACTAAGATCTATTGTGCATCTTCACACTCACAGATCCGGATAGCTTCACACACATAAGGATGGGAAGCTGATCCCATGACATATCACATGCTATTCACCACACCCTGCAAACTCATGGAAAAACACTGGAAAACACATATTAATGGTTACAGTCACAAATCAATGTAATGCATCAAAAGCAGTGGCAGACTTGCCATTAAATTTCAAAATGTTTAAACTTTCTAATTGTTATTGGGGTGGTTGGAAAATCAGAGGGCCCCTGATTTCTCAACTAACTGCTAATAACAGAAACATCATAACTAAATAGATCTGAAGTGTGAGCGCTTCAATCAATTACAGAATTCACAATTCAACCCTGGCATTGATTTTGACTTAGCCAACAACAACACACACACACACACACACACACACACACACACACACTCTTTCCCCCTCTTTCTCTCACACAAACACTCAAACTCACACTCACAGATGCACTCATACCCTCACAAAAACACACACTCTCACACCTGTTGCAAGGAATGGACAATCTCCATTGTTGAATACATTTAAACGTGGTCCAAGTCACTTCCTAGATTTGCTTAAGTGGCTTGCATTGGAAGATTCCTGAACAAACACTGGTTATTATGTTTTATTATTCTTTATTACATGATTGAACATTGATTGTTTTTATTACATGATTTTTAGAATCTGTTTGATTATTTTGAATACCCTGACCTCTTGCTGCATTTCCTTCTATAATTCAGACCAAAAAATTATATTTAGGAATTGGATATTTGATATGAGACATCCTTACCATTCAATAACCTGAGAAAATATGAGCAGTCTTGCTGAAAAGAACATGGTATTTGATATTGAACATGACATGATTTTGTTTTGTTGCATTATGCGTTTCTATGCATTTCTTCTTGAGTTCAAGTTCATATGTGTTTCAATCACGAAGCGGACATTTAAGATGCTTTTCAGACGTCTCACAGAGAGCCCATTCACCCACTGAGGTCTGTCCAGACAACCGCACCGCTGGAGGTGACAGGATTGGTCGAGAAGGGACAGATTATCGTTATGGGGAAGGTGCCAGGGAAACGTGAGTGTCTTCATGAAGGAACGACACGCCAACCGGAAAAGTCAAGAGGTCCAGATTGACTCTATGAACTCTGCTCACATCACCAGAAGAAAGCCTGAACGCCTCATCCACCTGCTGGACTCAAGCTACATACACCTGATGAGAACAGGTGTTCTGCAGGTGAACAAAGCCCTCTGAGCTTCTACAGATGCCAGCATTGCCAAGAGACAATTGCTGAATTACACCAAGGATTACAAGAAACGTCTTACTCTGTGACCCCTAAAGTGTCTGAATCTGACCCATTGGGGTCAAGGAGGGAATTTGTAAGACTTGAAAACTGGTTCCAATGCCCTCTGAAGACAAATGGCATTGCTTGTGAATTTACAACGACACCCTACCCCCTTTCCTCTGAACTACATCCCTCTCTCCCCCTCTTTTCAGTCAATGACACTGAAAACTCACAAGAATATGGTTCTTAATGTGAATGTGATAATCTTTTAGGAGTGTTTGGAATCATTTTGATGGTCTCAGGGTGACTGGTAATAATGTCTCATTCCCAAAGTAATAAAAGAAAAGGTAATAAGGGTTTTAAGAATATAGAAATATCTTGCACACAAAGAAGGAGGTGGCTTTGACTTCACACCTTCTGGCCTTTTGTCTGAGTGCAACTTACAACCAAACAAATGGTCTGTCCCCAATAAACATGGTAGGGGGATTCAGTAACTTTCCATTGTATCCTGGTGATTTACATATCAGGTGAGGTCTGATTATAAAGGGAGATGTAACTAGAGTTCGTGGCTGCCTTTCTGTATTCAGATCAGCCCATGATGTTGTGTCTTCTCAGCTCATGTAATATGTTGGGTAAAGTTCTTTGTTCTTTGAAACATTTGATGATTTGCATTGATTATCTTGTGGAATTCCAATGATACATTTACCTGACATAATAAATTGTTACATTTGGCTATTCTAACAGACTTTGACTTTATTTTCATTAGAGTTAAAAGCAATAGTCAAGCATTAACATATTAAATGATGCACAGATATCATTGATAAACCCTTTTCATTTTATGGAGTCAGATGAAACGAGTTAATACGTAAGATTAAATGTGTTGCATTTAACTAAAAATACTTTGCCATGGAAAAGACGGAACACGCTTGAAGCCTTCACCACGAATCGTACCCCGCGATTTGGATCGATTTCGTGGCCCTTTTTACAGCACTGACTTAGGAAAGTCTTCTCAAGATCTTATGGGTGTTCAATTAAAAGAGCTGTTGCAGGGTCCAGTGGCAAAACTGACGTGGAGCTTTCCGAGTCTACCAGAGGAACCACGGCAGCCAGATGTTCCTTTTGAGTTGCCTAATCCTGTCCCTGCCAACAGTGTAGCTGCTCAGTGTAGAGAGAATTCAGTATATGTGGAAGTGATGAAGGACTTTTTTGGGACTGGGCACCCACTGTTGTCCTCTGGTTTTACACTGGGAGGCTGTACTGCAACTGGAGAGGATTCTTCTGCTCAAGTGCTGATCTTTGAGTCTGAACTGCATGGATGTAGCAGCACATCAATGGTAAGGTTCTGTTGTGACCATAATCATACAGTAGGTGTTCTGAACTGTCCATGTGACTGTAATTCTTTTAATCTGTTCTTCTATTAACCGTTTAGGTGACTGAGGATGAGCTTGTCTATAGGTTCAACATTATGTACACTCCACAAGACGCTTCATTTGGTGTTCCTATTGTCAGGAGCAGTAGTGCGGTGGTTGCTATTGAGTGTCATTATCCAAGGTGAGGATTCAATTAATTCAGGCTCACCAGATGTTCTAATCCTGCTATTTATGGGCAAGAGATGACCACTTGTTTAACTCCTACAGAACACATAATGTGAGCAGCGACGCCTTAATACCCACTTGGATCCCATATGCCTCAACTGAGGTCGCAGAGGATGTGTTTGTCTTCTCCCTCAAGCTCATGACTGGTTGGTATAGCCCATACAGATTTGTATAATGCTTGTGATTCATCTGTTAAGATTATTTACTTTTTCAGATGACTGGAGATTTGAGAGACCTTCTAACCAGTACTTCCTGGGTGACATGATAAATCTTGAAGCATCAGTCCATTTGTACAGCCATGTTCCCATCCGTGTGTTTGTGGACAGCTGCGTGGCTACTGCAGTCCCTGATGTCGCTTCTGTCCCCAGATACTCCTTTATTGAGAATAATGGGTAAGAGGTGCTACCTCGTGTATCCCAGCTTCCAGAAGGGTTGTGTGATTTCTAACTGGGTTCTTTTCACAGGTGCCTGGTTGACGCCAAGCTCACAGGCTCCACATCTCACTTCATGCCCCGGACTCAAGGTGATAAGCTAAGGTTTCAGCTAGAGGCGTTCAGGTTCCAGCAAGCAGACAGTGGGCTGGTATGTATGTCATGTAGTTGTGCAACTCTTTGTATGATATGCTGCCATGGTGTGCAAAAATTGTCTCTGCAGGTCTACATCACATGCATTTTGAAGGTGGCTGCAACATCAAGTTCTGAACAGAAAGCTTGTTCATTCTCTGCTAATGGGTATGTCTCCTTCTAAATAAGTGTACAGGTGAATTGGTTGCATTAACTTATTTGAGGGTTTGTTTTGTCAGGTGGGTGTCTGCAGATGATTCTGACCAGGTGTGTGGCTGCTGTGACACAACGTGTAGCATCAGAAGTGGAAGTGATCAACTGCTTGCAGGTTTGGATTAACTCTGAGAAGTTGTTATTGGCATACATGACTTTAGTTCTCACTAGTTATTTGTTCCTCAGATCTACGCTGGGAGAAGGCATCTGTCGGCCCCATCAATGTTAAAGAATATGGCCATAGCCAAAAATAACTGAAAATGTCATTTGTCTTCTGATGATTTTTAATAAATGTTGCTAATATATTTGCGGTTTTGCTGTCTTTACTTGGACAAATACTACACTTTTAAACTAGTCAGCATGGTTTCTGGTCAGTCATGTACCACAAATCCTAATTCTACTGGCCTATATGGGAATCCTTATTCTATACTGGCCTACATTTTGCTTAAGTCATTTGTCGGGCTAGGCCTATAACAGCACAAAATTGAGGCTTTTGTACCAGAGGAACCTTTTCCTAGAACTATTGGCGGAGGTAAGTACCTGGATTTTTGGTGTGTTTACACCGCAGGAACTAGGAATGATTTTAGTTCTAGGAACTCTTTTTGCTCCTATTTTTGAAGGGTCTCAACCAAACAAAACTTTTTTTTTTTTTTTCCTATGGGTCAAGATTCATAAAGTAATCAAAGAAATGTGTAACTACTTTTGAGCTATGCTCTGTTCTATTTATTAAAGTTTCCCTTTACAAAAAGTGTTTATAATGTTTTTTTTATTAAAAAAAAAATAACTGTACTTACTGCATGAATTTCCCAGTCAGGACCCACACTGGGTTAATGGCTGGATCAGATAATAGATTTGTTGCCCATTAAATAAATTACAAGTCAACATTCAAGACTGCTAGAATTCCAAATCACATGGGCCTTAGTATTAAATTATATAGAGAGGCTTCAATTATGAACTTAAATGGAATAATGGGTATCTCACAGTCTGTATAGATGCTGTTTTTTATTTTCTTTTTTTGTGCGTGTCTTGTATACTTAGTGGTATTCTTCTTGGTGTGTTCTGTGATTTGTGGTGTGTGTGTTAAATTGTGAATAATAATAAAAAAATCTCAACCAACATAAACAATGGTGATAGATGGGCTTCTTAACCTTTAAGCTGAGGAGAGAATTCAACTTCCAAACTGCATTGAAATCACCTTCTTAATTGTACGTGATTTGCTTCAAACTTCATCAGAATAATGCCAAGATACGAAAGATGTAAACCTGTGAATGGGATTCTTGTTGTCTGGAATACAGTTGTTATGGCAACGCATAAAACTTATATTTTTCTTTTGGGTATTTCTGAGACTCTTAGCATGCTACAAAATGCATGACACACACAAACACACACATCAGAGTTGTCAGCCAGTAGACATGGGCAAAGCCTTAAAAATGGCCATGTAGGAGCGGCTAAGTAGTGTCATATTTAAACAGGGTTGAAAAAAGCCTTGTTGCTGAGAATTTTCAGACATGATTATCAAAAATGTTGAATTTTTGGCTCAACTAACTGGTAAACAGTCTCAAACTCTTGAGAATGTTCGCCAAGTAGATGGAGTCCTCAGAGCATTTTGGCTGAGTTTTAACCCCGAGACTCCAAAAATTTGTCTCACTTCCTTCCTAAAATTAACCTTTATAAAGGTCAACCTGATGTGATCAGACACATTTTGTTTAAAGTGAATGACAATATCCTATGCAACAACACGCTTTAAAATGTTTAAACGGTACAGGGAATCAGAGCCTTCATAAAACAATCATCAATTATCTTTTAACAGCCAGTTAGTTTCCCAGGTGAACAATGTTTCATGTAATTAGTTATTTGCCCTAATTGGACTGATGAAGGCCTATAAAATACACTTATCTCCAGTTCAGTGTGTTTGCAATTTTAGTGTCTGTGTGGTGGATTGAGAAAGTGAATGTTGGGGCTTTGGCGTGCTCTAGGTTTTTGTTTGCCATGGATAACGGGTGGACACAGTGAGTTTATTCAATCAACCTCAGTTTGTGAATGATTTGGCAAATTGATTTACCTAATGTATTTACTTTTAGGTTACACTTGTTTGTAATCTTCCTGCTCTTTTTGAGTAATACTCTTGGATTTAAAGGTAATGTTTTTTTGTTGTTGTTGTTTTTCTTCTTGCAAAGGATTTTAAATTGTTTGTCTAGAAATTTTCTATTTCGTCTAATTCACAGCTCGTGTTAATTCAGATGCCAACCACTGGTGGGGCCAACCTTCAGACAAAACTTTCTCACCTCGTGCAGTCCAGTCTTCTGTGTCAGAGGTCCCTGTGACTGGGATTTTGCCTGAAGAAGTGGGCTCTAGTTTATTCACTAACAGACCCCTGAAAAGGTTGAACTTACTCAAATTTGTTAAAGGTGGTGTTTCCAGCACGCATGAATCAATGTCCCATGCCCAGACCACTCCAAGCAGCTCTGTTTTAGATTCCTTGCCTATACCCTTAAATGAACTGAATGCAGGCCCTTTGACATCGCTCCAGGGTTCCTCTGGATCAGCTGCTACAGATACTACTAGTGTTTCTACGCAAGGAGAAAGTAGCATCCCTGCCACACTTGACAATTCTGGCTTGTCCACCAGTGATCAAAGTTCCCCTAGTTTGTACATGTCCAGTTCCCTGGAAACCTCTGGTGCCTCGGGTCAATATAAACCGGGCTCCTATAATGTGCTCAGTTCTTCGTCTGTTTCTAGTCAGTCTACCACTGACCAGAGTACCCCCAGTTTGTATAGTTCTAGCTTTCAGGGAAGTTCAGGCAGTTTGTTGGAAGCTTCTGGCTCTTTTCAAGGGGAAGTGGCAGGGCTTAGCTCTCATGTTGACTTGTCTCCCCAATCACAAGACAACTCCAGTCAGCTTCTACCCTCACCCTTGGAGGTCTCTAGCCAGTCTACTAATGGTCAAAGCACTCCCAGCTTGTTTATGCCTGGCTCTGACAGCAGTTCAGGATCACAGTCAGTAGGTCCTACTTCACCTCTAGACACTCAGGGCAGTCTCTCTCAAAGCATTTCTAGCCAGTCCACAATGGTTCAGAGTTCACCTAGTGTGTCTACAAGCACCCAGAGCAGGTCTGCCACTCAATTGACTTCCAGAAACTTATTCCCTGTGCGGGGAGGTAGTAGTTCTACTTCTAGCTTATATCTGAAGCCTCAGGGCACTCTTGGTCTGTATGCCCCTGCGTCCCATACCAAATATGTGAGTTTACCCATGTCGTCACGCCTATCTATTTATAGCCAGTCAAAAAGTAACTCTGGTCCTTGGTTTGGGGGCTCTACTGGCTTTGCCTCCCAGGGAATGAGTAGCACTTACAGTGGTTCTGTACAGTCTCAAGGTACCACAAGTCAGTTTGCCTCTGGGTCTCCATCCTCCTATCCAATTGTAACACTATCTTCACCCCAAGGTTCTGCCAGTCAGTCCGCTACAGCCCAGAGTTCACGGAAGCAGTTTCCCTCTAGCTATGGCACCCAGTTAGTGTCCTCTAAGCCAATCACCCTGCAGGGAAGCACAACCTATGGTGGGTCACTCCAGCCTCAAGGTACCACAAGTCAGTTTGCATCTGGGTCTCCATCCTTTCCAAGTGTATCACTATCCTCGCCCCAAGGTTCCTTCAGTCAGTCTGCTGCAGTTTTGAGTTCACGGAAGCAGTTTGCCTCTAGCTATGGCACCCAGTTAGTGTCCTCTAAGCCAATCACCCTGCAGGGAAGCACAACCTATGGTGGGTCACTCCAGCCTCAAGATACCACAAGTCTGTTTGCATCTGGGTCTCCATCCTATCCAAGTGAATCATACTTCTCACCCCAAGGTTCCTCCAGTCAGTCTGCTGCAGTTTTGAGTTCACGGAAACAGTTTGCCTCTAGCTATGGCACCCAGTCAGGGTCCTCTAAGCCATTAACCCTGCAAGGAAGCACCACCTATGGTGGGTCACTCCAGCCTCAAGGTACCACAAGCCAGTTTGCATCTGCGTCTCCATCCTATCCAAGTGTATCACCATCATCGCCCCACGGTTCCTCCAGTCAGTCTGCTGCAGTTTTGAGTTCACGGAAGCAGTTTACCTCTAGCTATGGCACTCAGTTAGTGTCCTCCAAGCCAATAACCCTGCAGGGAAGAACTTCTGGGGGAACACTCCAGCCTCAAGATACCACAAGTCTGTTTGCCTCTGGGTCTCCATCCTATCCAAGTGAATCACACTTCTCACCCCAAGGTTCCTCCAAGCAGTCTACTGCAGTTTTGAGTTCACGGAAGCAGTTTGCCTCTAGCTATGGCACCCAGGCAGGGTCCTCTAAGCCATTCACGCTGCAAGGAAGCACCACCTATGCTGGGTCAATCCAGCCTCAAGGTACCACAAGTCTGTTTTCCTCTGGGTCTCCATCCTATCCAAGTGAATCACGCTCCTCGCTCCAAGGTTCCTCCAGTCAGTCTGCTGCAGTTTTGAGTTCACGGAAGCGGTTTACATCTACCTTCACAGGCAACTCTGGCACCCAGGAAGGACCCTCCACTCCCTTCATATGGCAGGGAAGCACTACCAATAGTGGGACACTCCAGCCCCAAGGTACCACAAGTCAGTTTGCATCTGGGTCTCCATCCTATCCAAGCGTATCACCATCCTCGCCCTCCAGTCAGTCTGCTGCAGTTTTGAATTCAAGGAAGCAGTTTGCCTCTAGCCATGGCACTCGGTTAGGGTCCTCCAAGCCAATCACCCTGCAGGGAAGCACGTATGGTGGATCACTCCAGCCTCAAGGTACCACAAGTCAGTTTGCCTCTGGGTCTCCATCGTCTGATCCAAGCGCATCACTATCCTCGCCCCAAGGTTCCTCCAGTCAGTCTGCTGCAGTCCAGATTTCACGGAAGCAGTTTGCCTCTAGATATGGCACCCAGTCAGGGTCCTCTAAGCCATTCACCCTGCAGGGAAGCACAGCCGATGGTGGGTCACTCCAGCCTCAAGGTACCACAAGTCAGTTTGCCTCTGGGTCTTCAACCTCCTATCCAATTGTAACTCTATTGTTGTCCTCATCCCAAGGTGTTGCTGACCAGTCCAGCCAAGCAGTCCAAAGCTATTCTGGGTCCCAAAGCCAAAAGTCTCAAAGATGGCAGCCTTCACAAGGTATTTATGCCTCAGGTGGAGCTGCATCACAGGGTAGCTCTCTGTCTCAAAGCTCTCCAATGCAGAGTTTCTCTTCTTCCTTGTCGTCAGCAGGAGGCTCATCTTCAGCATATCCTGGACCAATTGTTTCTGCACATGGTGGTAGCAGCGGTGGCTTTTCTCTTCATTCTCAAAGCCCCTCTAGGAAGTACACTCCTGGGTCTCATGCACATGCCAAGCTTGGTTCCTCTCCCCTAGCTGTTTCTAGCCAGTCTACCAGTGATAAGCGGTCAAATGGCCTGTATAGCTCAGACTCTCTGCGAACCCAAGGTCTCATTGGTGTAATTGAAAGACCCTCTAGGCTCTCATCTCAAGCTCCTGACTCTACAAGCAGTAACCAAATATCTGAGCATTTTGGGACCATGAAACGCCCCACAGGTTCAAACCTAACTCCATCTCTAGGCTCGAGTGCCCTAGAATCATCTGTTGGCATGTTCTCTAGTATCCCACAGACTGCACATGCACTACATAACTCTGGGTCAGATGTCCAGCTAAACAATCAACCATTCCTCAATCGGCGATACTCCGTAAAGGGCTAAGGGACTCTATAAAACAGCTATGTTATGCAAATTGTCTTCTAGAATAAAAAAGTCAAATGTTTAACAGTGATTTTTTTTCTTGTGCTTTTTTTGTTTATTGTACATTGAAAGGATAGAAATCCTTTTTAGTTGAGTTTGTTTAACTTGGGAAAAGGGGTGGCATATAGGGTTTTGAGCACCAAATTGGTTGGTTTTTAGACAGTTGCTGTTTAAATCACGTATTGTTAACATTGACTGAATAAAATTTGCATTTAAAAAAGGAGATATCATCCATCAGTATATGGCTGATTTTAGTCTTAAAATACTGATGACTGGTACCTGCCTCAATCTTGATAGGTGCAATACTATTTTCTAGTCAAAGCTTTAATTTTCTAAAAAAAAAAAAAAAATTGACTTTGGAATTTTCACTTTAAATGTTTTGCACTGGTGCCAGATCTGTTCATGTTTCATTGGTTTGTCCTTTGATTCAAATGAAGAAATTAATACATGGTTTATCAAATTTAAAGATTATTGGGCAAGTGAAAAACCATTGCAAAAATGAACTACTGGCCAGAGATTCAAATTAACTTTACTGACCTTAACCTGAGGTTAAGAAGTTAAGATAAAAATGGCTTTTAGGCTAAAAGATTTGTTATAAACTGAATTCTTTGTAGTAGTTGATGGGGCTACAGGGTTTAAGTGGGAGAACATAAAATAAATTTGGGCTTATTTTAGGTTCATTTTCTCATTCCACTGTTGTATTTCATTTGTCCACTGCTTTAGACTGTTATGAATAGCTTGTAAATGACGTTCAGCATGCTACCAGAGAGGGGCGCAGTGATCATTAAAACCAAGAACCACATAATAAAGAACCCATTTCTCATTTGGTTGTCTTCCCCTTTTGAGACCATTTCTGAGACATTTTAGTGGGCAAAAGCGTGGATAAAAAACATGGCATTGTACTTAAGAAGTTCAGTGTTTGAGATACTTTGCCGATAGAAATGGACAACATGTTCTCATGAGTATTCGTATGTATTTTACCTCACGTCCATTAACTTATTTCCATAAACAATGAAACCCAGCACTATAACATCAATAATTTAGGTATGAACGACTTTGCAGACTTACAAATGTGTACAAATCCTTATTTATGAATATTAGAATTGTGGCATTGATATCTTGATTCTATTGTATTCAATTGTCATTTCAAAGACATTATGTTTTCAGTCCCATTTATGAGAAACTGTTTTCTCATCCACTTAAATTGGGGCCCTTAACCTGCTCAAAAACACTTTGCATACGTTGAAATTGTCGGCCATCAGGGTCACTGAGCTAAAATTAATAAAAAAAGGAAGACACAAAAAGACTTGAGGTTGTTTGTATTTCAGAGAATTGAACCTTTCATTTTGTTATTTAAAATAAGCAATCATTTGGTTTAGCTACTAATAACATGCCCTCATATGTTAATGTATTGTATTCCACGTAGTAAAGAATCAATGATTTTCACCTGTGACATATTGATTGAGCAAATTGCCAGGTGCAGGTGGAGCCGTTCTGATTTACATCTGCATAAATTTGGTTGGTAGCACCCTAACGTGTCATTGAAACAAGCTTAGCAATAATGGGGTTTTGGCAGGTTGGATTTGGCTTGGTGTTTATTCTTGCACTTGGATTTTCTGAAGCACAATGGAGAGCAAGAGCAGCACAAAATCAGAGTCCAAGCGAGTTTAGGCCTAGAACATTAGCTCAAGCTTCTCAACAGTCTGAATCCTGGATGTCTTTGGTTCCCGGTAACAATGCATTTGCACCACAAAGGTTTCCCGCTCAGCTTCCTGTCCAGACACCAGTCAGCACTGACTTAGGAAAGTCTTCTCAAGATCTTATGGGTGTTCAATTAAAAGAGCTGTTGCAGGGTCCAGTGGCAAAACTGACGTGGAGCTTTCCGAGTCTACCAGAGGAACCACGGCAGCCAGATGTTCCTTTTGAGTTGCCTAATCCTGTCCCTGCCAACAGTGTAGCTGCTCAGTGTAGAGAGAATTCAGTATATGTGGAAGTGATGAAGGACTTTTTTGGGACTGGGCACCCACTGTTGTCCTCTGGTTTTACACTGGGAGGCTGTACTGCAACTGGAGAGGATTCTTCTGCTCAAGTGCTGATCTTTGAGTCTGAACTGCATGGATGTAGCAGCACATCAATGGTAAGGTTCTGATGTGACCATAATCATACAGTAGGTGTTCTGAACTGTCCATGTGACTGTAATTCTTTTAATCTGTTCTTCTATTAACCGTTTAGGTGACTGAGGATGAGCTTGTCTATAGGTTCAACATTATGTACACTCCACAAGACGCTTCATTTGGTGTTCCTATTGTCAGGAGCAGTAGTGCGGTGGTTGCTATTGAGTGTCATTATCCAAGGTGAGGATTTAATTAATTCAGGCTCACCAGATGTTCTAATCCTGCTATTTATGGGCAAGAGATGACCACTTGTTTAACTCCTACAGAACACATAATGTGAGCAGCGACGCCTTAATACCCACTTGGATCCCATATGCCTCAACTGAGGTCGCAGAGGATGTGTTTGTCTTCTCCCTCAAGCTCATGACTGGTTGGTATAGCCCATACAGATTTGTATAATGCTTGTGATTCATCTGTTAAGATTATTTACTTTTTCAGATGACTGGAGATTTGAGAGACCTTCTAACCAGTACTTCCTGGGTGACATGATAAATCTTGAAGCATCAGTCCATTTGTACAGCCATGTTCCCATCCGTGTGTTTGTGGACAGCTGCGTGGCTACTGCAGTCCCTGATGTCGCTTCTGTCCCCAGATACTCCTTTATTGAGAATAATGGGTAAGAGGTGCTACCTCGTGTATCCCAGCTTCCAGAAGGGTTGTGTGATTTCTAACTGGGTTCTTTTCACAGGTGCCTGGTTGACGCCAAGCTCACAGGCTCCACATCTCACTTCATGCCCCGGACTCAAGGTGATAAGCTAAGGTTTCAGCTAGAGGCGTTCAGGTTCCAGCAAGCAGACAGTGGGCTGGTATGTATGTCATGTAGTTGTGCAACTCTTTGTATGATATGCTGCCATGGTGTGCAAAAATTGTCTCTGCAGGTCTACATCACATGCATTTTGAAGGTGGCTGCAACATCAAGTTCTGAACAGAAAGCTTGTTCATTCTCTGCTAATGGGTATGTCTCCTTCTAAATAAGTGTACAGGTGAATTGGTTGCATTAACTTATTTGAGGGTTTGTTTTGTCAGGTGGGTGTCTGCAGATGATTCTGACCAGGTGTGTGGCTGCTGTGACACAACGTGTAGCATCAGAAGTGGAAGTGATCAACTGCTTGCAGGTTTGGATTAACTCTGAGAAGTTGTTATTGGCATACATGACTTTAGTTCTCACTAGTTATTTGTTCCTCAGATCTACGCTGGGAGAAGGCATCTGTCGGCCCCATCAATGTTAAAGAATATGGCCATAGCCAAAAATAACTGAAAATGTCATTTGTCTTCTGATGATTTTTAATAAATGTTGCTAATATATTTGCGGTTTTGCTGTCTTTACTTGGACAAATACTACACTTTTAAACTAGTCAGCATGGTTTCTGGTCAGTCATGTACCACAAATCCTAATTCTACTGGCCTATATGGGAATCCTTATTCTATACTGGCCTACATTTTGCTTAAGTCATTTGTCGGGCTAGGCCTATAACAGCACAAAATTGAGGCTTTTGTACCAGAGGAACCTTTTCCTAGAACTATTGGCGGAGGTAAGTACCTGGATTTTTGGTGTGTTTACACCGCAGGAACTAGGAATGATTTTAGTTCTAGGAACTCTTTTTGCTCCTATTTTTGAAGGGTCTCAACCAAACAAAACTTTTTTTTTTTTTTTCCTATGGGTCAAGATTCATAAAGTAATCAAAGAAATGTGTAACTACTTTTGAGCTATGCTCTGTTCTATTTATTAAAGTTTCCCTTTACAAAAAGTGTTTATAATGGTTTTTTTATTAAAAAAAAAATAACTGTACTTACTGCATGAATTTCCCAGTCAGGACCCACACTGGGTTAATGGCTGGATCAGATAATAGATTTGTTGCCCATTAAATAAATTACAAGTCAACATTCAAGACTGCTAGAATTCCAAATCACATGGGCCTTAGTATTAAATTATATAGAGAGGCTTCAATTATGAACTTAAATGGAATAATGGGTATCTCACAGTCTGTATAGATGCTGTTTTTTATTTTCTTTTTTTGTGCGTGTCTTGTATACTTAGTGGTATTCTTCTTGGTGTGTTCTGTGATTTGTGGTGTGTGTGTTAAATTGTGAATAATAATAAAAAAATCTCAACCAACATAAACAATGGTGATAGATGGGCTTCTTAACCTTTAAGCTGAGGAGAGAATTCAACTTCCAAACTGCATTGAAATCACCTTCTTAATTGTACGTGATTTGCTTCAAACTTCATCAGAATAATGCCAAGATACGAAAGATGTAAACCTGTGAATGGGATTCTTGTTGTCTGGAATACAGTTGTTATGGCAACGCATAAAACTTATATTTTTCTTTTGGGTATTTCTGAGACTCTTAGCATGCTACAAAATGCATGACACACACAAACACACACATCAGAGTTGTCAGCCAGTAGACATGGGCAAAGCCTTAAAAATGGCCATGTAGGAGCGGCTAAGTAGTGTCATATTTAAACAGGGTTGAAAAAAGCCTTGTTGCTGAGAATTTTCAGACATGATTATCAAAAATGTTGAATTTTTGGCTCAACTAACTGGTAAACAGTCTCAAACTCTTGAGAATGTTCGCCAAGTAGATGGAGTCCTCAGAGCATTTTGGCTGAGTTTTATCCCCGAGACTCCAAAAATTTGTCTCACTTCCTTCCTAAAATTAACCTTTATAAAGGTCAACCTGATGTGATCAGACACATTTTGTTTAAAGTGAATGACAATATCCTATGCAACAACACGCTTTAAAATGTTTAAACGGTACAGGGAATCAGAGCCTTCATAAAACAATCATCAATTATCTTTTAACAGCCAGTTAGTTTCCCAGGTGAACAATGTTTCATGTAATTAGTTATTTGCCCTAATTGGACTGATGAAGGCCTATAAAATACACTTATCTCCAGTTCAGTGTGTTTGCAATTTTAGTGTCTGTGTGGTGGATTGAGAAAGTGAATGTTGGGGCTTTGGCGTGCTCTAGGTTTTTGTTTGCCATGGATAACGGGTGGACACAGTGAGTTTATTCAATCAACCTCAGTTTGTGAATGATTTGGCAAATTGATTTACCTAATGTATTTACTTTTAGGTTACACTTGTTTGTAATCTTCCTGCTCTTTTTGAGTAATACTCTTGGATTTAAAGGTAATGTTTTTTTGTTGTTGTTGTTTTTCTTCTTGCAAAGGATTTTAAATTGTTTGTCTAGAAATTTTCTATTTCGTCTAATTCACAGCTCGTGTTAATTCAGATGCCAACCACTGGTGGGGCCAACCTTCAGACAAAACTTTCTCACCTCGTGCAGTCCAGTCTTCTGTGTCAGAGGTCCCTGTGACTGGGATTTTGCCTGAAGAAGTGGGCTCTAGTTTATTCACTAACAGACCCCTGAAAAGGTTGAACTTACTCAAATTTGTTAAAGGTGGTGTTTCCAGCACGCATGAATCAATGTCCCATGCCCAGACCACTCCAAGCAGCTCTGTTTTAGATTCCTTGCCTATACCCTTAAATGAACTGAATGCAGGCCCTTTGACATCGCTCCAGGGTTCCTCTGGATCAGCTGCTACAGATACTACTAGTGTTTCTACGCAAGGAGAAAGTAGCATCCCTGCCACACTTGACAATTCTGGCTTGTCCACCAGTGATCAAAGTTCCCCTAGTTTGTACATGTCCAGTTCCCTGGAAACCTCTGGTGCCTCGGGTCAATATAAACCGGGCTCCTATAATGTGCTCAGTTCTTCGTCTGTTTCTAGTCAGTCTACCACTGACCAGAGTACCCCCAGTTTGTATAGTTCTAGCTTTCAGGGAAGTTCAGGCAGTTTGTTGGAAGCTTCTGGCTCTTTTCAAGGGGAAGTGGCAGGGCTTAGCTCTCATGTTGACTTGTCTCCCCAATCACAAGACAACTCCAGTCAGCTTCTACCCTCACCCTTGGAGGTCTCTAGCCAGTCTACTAATGGTCAAAGCACTCCCAGCTTGTTTATGCCTGGCTCTGACAGCAGTTCAGGATCACAGTCAGTAGGTCCTACTTCACCTCTAGACACTCAGGGCAGTCTCTCTCAAAGCATTTCTAGCCAGTCCACAATGGTTCAGAGTTCACCTAGTGTGTCTACAAGCACCCAGAGCAGGTCTGCCACTCAATTGACTTCCAGAAACTTATTCCCTGTGCGGGGAGGTAGTAGTTCTACTTCTAGCTTATATCTGAAGCCTCAGGGCACTCTTGGTCTGTATGCCCCTGCGTCCCATACCAAATATGTGAGTTTACCCATGTCGTCACGCCTATCTATTTATAGCCAGTCAAAAAGTAACTCTGGTCCTTGGTTTGGGGGCTCTACTGGCTTTGCCTCCCAGGGAATGAGTAGCACTTACAGTGGTTCTGTACAGTCTCAAGGTACCACAAGTCAGTTTGCCTCTGGGTCTCCATCCTCCTATCCAATTGTAACACTATCTTCACCCCAAGGTTCTGCCAGTCAGTCCGCTACAGCCCAGAGTTCACGGAAGCAGTTTCCCTCTAGCTATGGCACCCAGTTAGTGTCCTCTAAGCCAATCACCCTGCAGGGAAGCACAACCTATGGTGGGTCACTCCAGCCTCAAGGTACCACAAGTCAGTTTGCATCTGGGTCTCCATCCTTTCCAAGTGTATCACTATCCTCGCCCCAAGGTTCCTTCAGTCAGTCTGCTGCAGTTTTGAGTTCACGGAAGCAGTTTGCCTCTAGCTATGGCACCCAGTTAGTGTCCTCTAAGCCAATCACCCTGCAGGGAAGCACAACCTATGGTGGGTCACTCCAGCCTCAAGATACCACAAGTCTGTTTGCATCTGGGTCTCCATCCTATCCAAGTGAATCATACTTCTCACCCCAAGGTTCCTCCAGTCAGTCTGCTGCAGTTTTGAGTTCACGGAAACAGTTTGCCTCTAGCTATGGCACCCAGTCAGGGTCCTCTAAGCCATTAACCCTGCAAGGAAGCACCACCTATGGTGGGTCACTCCAGCCTCAAGGTACCACAAGCCAGTTTGCATCTGCGTCTCCATCCTATCCAAGTGTATCACCATCATCGCCCCACGGTTCCTCCAGTCAGTCTGCTGCAGTTTTGAGTTCACGGAAGCAGTTTACCTCTAGCTATGGCACTCAGTTAGTGTCCTCCAAGCCAATAACCCTGCAGGGAAGAACTTCTGGGGGAACACTCCAGCCTCAAGATACCACAAGTCTGTTTGCCTCTGGGTCTCCATCCTATCCAAGTGAATCACACTTCTCACCCCAAGGTTCCTCCAAGCAGTCTACTGCAGTTTTGAGTTCACGGAAGCAGTTTGCCTCTAGCTATGGCACCCAGGCAGGGTCCTCTAAGCCATTCACGCTGCAAGGAAGCACCACCTATGCTGGGTCAATCCAGCCTCAAGGTACCACAAGTCTGTTTTCCTCTGGGTCTCCATCCTATCCAAGTGAATCACGCTCCTCGCTCCAAGGTTCCTCCAGTCAGTCTGCTGCAGTTTTGAGTTCACGGAAGCGGTTTACATCTACCTTCACAGGCAACTCTGGCACCCAGGAAGGACCCTCCACTCCCTTCATATGGCAGGGAAGCACTACCAATAGTGGGACACTCCAGCCCCAAGGTACCACAAGTCAGTTTGCATCTGGGTCTCCATCCTATCCAAGCGTATCACCATCCTCGCCCTCCAGTCAGTCTGCTGCAGTTTTGAATTCAAGGAAGCAGTTTGCCTCTAGCCATGGCACTCGGTTAGGGTCCTCCAAGCCAATCACCCTGCAGGGAAGCACGTATGGTGGATCACTCCAGCCTCAAGGTACCACAAGTCAGTTTGCCTCTGGGTCTCCATCGTCTGATCCAAGCGCATCACTATCCTCGCCCCAAGGTTCCTCCAGTCAGTCTGCTGCAGTCCAGATTTCACGGAAGCAGTTTGCCTCTAGATATGGCACCCAGTCAGGGTCCTCTAAGCCATTCACCCTGCAGGGAAGCACAGCCGATGGTGGGTCACTCCAGCCTCAAGGTACCACAAGTCAGTTTGCCTCTGGGTCTTCAACCTCCTATCCAATTGTAACTCTATTGTTGTCCTCATCCCAAGGTGTTGCTGACCAGTCCAGCCAAGCAGTCCAAAGCTATTCTGGGTCCCAAAGCCAAAAGTCTCAAAGATGGCAGCCTTCACAAGGTATTTATGCCTCAGGTGGAGCTGCATCACAGGGTAGCTCTCTGTCTCAAAGCTCTCCAATGCAGAGTTTCTCTTCTTCCTTGTCGTCAGCAGGAGGCTCATCTTCAGCATATCCTGGACCAATTGTTTCTGCACATGGTGGTAGCAGCGGTGGCTTTTCTCTTCATTCTCAAAGCCCCTCTAGGAAGTACACTCCTGGGTCTCATGCACATGCCAAGCTTGGTTCCTCTCCCCTAGCTGTTTCTAGCCAGTCTACCAGTGATAAGCGGTCAAATGGCCTGTATAGCTCAGACTCTCTGCGAACCCAAGGTCTCATTGGTGTAATTGAAAGACCCTCTAGGCTCTCATCTCAAGCTCCTGACTCTACAAGCAGTAACCAAATATCTGAGCATTTTGGGACCATGAAACGCCCCACAGGTTCAAACCTAACTCCATCTCTAGGCTCGAGTGCCCTAGAATCATCTGTTGGCATGTTCTCTAGTATCCCACAGACTGCACATGCACTACATAACTCTGGGTCAGATGTCCAGCTAAACAATCAACCATTCCTCAATCGGCGATACTCCGTAAAGGGCTAAGGGACTCTATAAAACAGCTATGTTATGCAAATTGTCTTCTAGAATAAAAAAGTCAAATGTTTAACAGTGATTTTTTTTCTTGTGCTTTTTTTGTTTATTGTACATTGAAAGGATAGAAATCCTTTTTAGTTGAGTTTGTTTAACTTGGGAAAAGGGGTGGCATATAGGGTTTTGAGCACCAAATTGGTTGGTTTTTAGACAGTTGCTGTTTAAATCACGTATTGTTAACATTGACTGAATAAAATTTGCATTTAAAAAAGGAGATATCATCCATCAGTATATGGCTGATTTTAGTCTTAAAATACTGATGACTGGTACCTGCCTCAATCTTGATAGGTGCAATACTATTTTCTAGTCAAAGCTTTAATTTTCTAAAAAAAAAAAAAAAATTGACTTTGGAATTTTCACTTTAAATGTTTTGCACTGGTGCCAGATCTGTTCATGTTTCATTGGTTTGTCCTTTGATTCAAATGAAGAAATTAATACATGGTTTATCAAATTTAAAGATTATTGGGCAAGTGAAAAACCATTGCAAAAATGAACTACTGGCCAGAGATTCAAATTAACTTTACTGACCTTAACCTGAGGTTAAGAAGTTAAGATAAAAATGGCTTTTAGGCTAAAAGATTTGTTATAAACTGAATTCTTTGTAGTAGTTGATGGGGCTACAGGGTTTAAGTGGGAGAACATAAAATAAATTTGGGCTTATTTTAGGTTCATTTTCTCATTCCACTGTTGTATTTCATTTGTCCACTGCTTTAGACTGTTATGAATAGCTTGTAAATGACGTTCAGCATGCTACCAGAGAGGGGCGCAGTGATCATTAAAACCAAGAACCACATAATAAAGAACCCATTTCTCATTTGGTTGTCTTCCCCTTTTGAGACCATTTCTGAGACATTTTAGTGGGCAAAAGCGTGGATAAAAAACATGGCATTGTACTTAAGAAGTTCAGTGTTTGAGATACTTTGCCGATAGAAATGGACAACATGTTCTCATGAGTATTCGTATGTATTTTACCTCACGTCCATTAACTTATTTCCATAAACAATGAAACCCAGCACTATAACATCAATAATTTAGGTATGAACGACTTTGCAGACTTACAAATGTGTACAAATCCTTATTTATGAATATTAGAATTGTGGCATTGATATCTTGATTCTATTGTATTCAATTGTCATTTCAAAGACATTATGTTTTCAGTCCCATTTATGAGAAACTGTTTTCTCATCCACTTAAATTGGGGCCCTTAACCTGCTCAAAAACACTTTGCATACGTTGAAATTGTCGGCCATCAGGGTCACTGAGCTAAAATTAATAAAAAAAGGAAGACACAAAAAGACTTGAGGTTGTTTGTATTTCAGAGAATTGAACCTTTCATTTTGTTATTTAAAATAAGCAATCATTTGGTTTAGCTACTAATAACATGCCCTCATATGTTAATGTATTGTATTCCACGTAGTAAAGAATCAATGATTTTCACCTGTGACATATTGATTGAGCAAATTGCCAGGTGCAGGTGGAGCCGTTCTGATTTACATCTGCATAAATTTGGTTGGTAGCACCCTAACGTGTCATTGAAACAAGCTTAGCAATAATGGGGTTTTGGCAGGTTGGATTTGGCTTGGTGTTTATTCTTGCACTTGGATTTTCTGAAGCACAATGGAGAGCAAGAGCAGCACAAAATCAGAGTCCAAGCGAGTTTAGGCCTAGAACATTAGCTCAAGCTTCTCAACAGTCTGAATCCTGGATGTCTTTGGTTCCCGGTAACAATGCATTTGCACCACAAAGGTTTCCCGCTCAGCTTCCTGTCCAGACACCAGTCAGCACTGACTTAGGAAAGTCTTCTCAAGATCTTATGGGTGTTCAATTAAAAGAGCTGTTGCAGGGTCCAGTGGCAAAACTGACGTGGAGCTTTCCGAGTCTACCAGAGGAACCACGGCAGCCAGATGTTCCTTTTGAGTTGCCTAATCCTGTCCCTGCCAACAGTGTAGCTGCTCAGTGTAGAGAGAATTCAGTATATGTGGAAGTGATGAAGGACTTTTTTGGGACTGGGCACCCACTGTTGTCCTCTGGTTTTACACTGGGAGGCTGTACTGCAACTGGAGAGGATTCTTCTGCTCAAGTGCTGATCTTTGAGTCTGAACTGCATGGATGTAGCAGCACATCAATGGTAAGGTTCTGATGTGACCATAATCATACAGTAGGTGTTCTGAACTGTCCATGTGACTGTAATTCTTTTAATCTGTTCTTCTATTAACCGTTTAGGTGACTGAGGATGAGCTTGTCTATAGGTTCAACATTATGTACACTCCACAAGACGCTTCATTTGGTGTTCCTATTGTCAGGAGCAGTAGTGCGGTGGTTGCTATTGAGTGTCATTATCCAAGGTGCGGATTCAATTAATTCAGGCTCACCAGATGTTCTAATCCTGCTATTTATGGGCAAGAGATGACCACTTGTTTAACTCCTACAGAACACATAATGTGAGCAGCGACGCCTTAATACCCACTTGGATCCCATATGCCTCAACTGAGGTCGCAGAGGATGTGTTTGTCTTCTCCCTCAAGCTCATGACTGGTTGGTATAGCCCATACAGATTTGTATAATGCTTGTGATTCATCTGTTAAGATTATTTACTTTTTCAGATGACTGGAGATTTGAGAGACCTTCTAACCAGTACTTCCTGGGTGACATGATAAATCTTGAAGCATCAGTCCATTTGTACAGCCATGTTCCCATCCGTGTGTTTGTGGACAGCTGCGTGGCTACTGCAGTCCCTGATGTCGCTTCTGTCCCCAGATACTCCTTTATTGAGAATAATGGGTAAGAGGTGCTACCTCGTGTATCCCAGCTTCCAGAAGGGTTGTGTGATTTCTAACTGGGTTCTTTTCACAGGTGCCTGGTTGACGCCAAGCTCACAGGCTCCACATCTCACTTCATGCCCCGGACTCAAGGTGATAAGCTAAGGTTTCAGCTAGAGGCGTTCAGGTTCCAGCAAGCAGACAGTGGGCTGGTATGTATGTCATGTAGTTGTGCAACTCTTTGTATGATATGCTGCCATGGTGTGCAAAAATTGTCTCTGCAGGTCTACATCACATGCATTTTGAAGGTGGCTGCAACATCAAGTTCTGAACAGAAAGCTTGTTCATTCTCTGCTAATGGGTATGTCTCCTTCTAAATAAGTGTACAGGTGAATTGGTTGCATTAACTTATTTGAGGGTTTGTTTTGTCAGGTGGGTGTCTGCAGATGATTCTGACCAGGTGTGTGGCTGCTGTGACACAACGTGTAGCATCAGAAGTGGAAGTGATCAACTGCTTGCAGGTTTGGATTAACTCTGAGAAGTTGTTATTGGCATACATGACTTTAGTTCTCACTAGTTATTTGTTCCTCAGATCTACGCTGGGAGAAGGCATCTGTCGGCCCCATCAATGTTAAAGAGTATGGCCATAGCCAAAAATAACTGAAAATGTCATTTGTCTTCTGATGATTTTTAATAAATGTTGCTAATATTTGGGGTTTTGCTGTCTTTACTTGGACAAATACTACACTTTTAAACTAGTCAGCATGGTTTCTGGTCAGTCATGTACCACAAATCCTAATTCTACTGGCCTATATGGGAATCCTTATTCTATACTGGCCTACATTTTGCTTAAGTCATTTGTCGGGCTAGGCCTATAACAGCACAAAATTGAGGCTTTTGTACCAGAGGAACCTTTTCCTAGAACTATTGGCGGAGGTAAGTACCTGGATTTTTGGTGTGTTTACACCGCAGGAACTATGATTTTAGTTCTAGGAACTCTTTTTGCTCCTATTTTTGAATAGGGTCTCAACCAAACAAAACTTTTTTTTTTTTTTTTTTCCTATGGGTTCCTATGGGTTATTTTTTTTTCCTTTTTTTTTTCCAAGATTCATAAAGTAATCAAAGAAATGTGTAACTACTTTTGAGCTATGCTCTGTTCTATTTATTAAAGTTTCCCTTTACAAAAAGTGTTTATAATGTTTTTTTTATTAAAAAAAAATAACTGTACTTACTGCATGAATTTCCCAGTCAGGACCCACACTGGGTTAATGGCTGGATCAGATAATAGATTTGTTGCCCATTAAATAAATTACAAGTCAACATTCAAGACTGCTAGAATTCCAAATCACATGGGCCTTAGTATTAAATTATATAGAGAGGCTTCAATTATGAACTTCAATGGAATAATGGGTATCTCACAGTCTGTATAGATGCTGTTTTTTATTTTCTTTTTTTGTGCGTGTCTTGTATACTTAGTGGTATTCTTCTTGGTGTGTTCTGTGATTTGTGGTGTGTGTGTTAAATTGTGAATAATAATAAAAAAATCTCAACCAACATAAACAATGGTGATAGATGGGCTTCTTAACCTTTAAGCTGAGGAGAGAATCCAACTTCCAAACTGCATTGAAATCACCTTCTTAATTGTACGTGATTTGCTTCAAACTTCATCAGAAAAATGCCAAGATACGAAAGATGTAAACCTGTGAATGGTATTCTTGTTGTCTGGAATACAGTTGTTATGGCAACGCATAAAACTTATATTTTTCTTTTGGGTATTTCTGAGACTCTTAGCATGCTACAAAATGCATGACACACACAAACACACACATCAGAGTTGTCAGCCAGTAGACATGGGCAAAGCCTTAAAAATGGCCATGTAGGAGCGGCTAAGTAGTGTCATATTTAAACAGGGTTGAAAAAAGCCTTGTTGCTGAGAATTTTCAGACATGATTATCAAAAATGTTGAATTTTTGGCTCAACTAACTGGTAAACAGTCTCAAACTCTTGAGAATGTTCGCCAAGTAGATGGAGTCCTCAGAGCATTTTGGCTGAGTTTTATCCCCGAGACTCCAAAAATTTGTCTCACTTCCTTCCTAAAATTAACCTTTATAAAGGTCAACCTGATGTGATCAGACACATTTTGTTTAAAGTGAATGACAATATCCTATGCAACAACACGCTTTAAAATGTTTAAACGGTACAGGGAATCAGTGCCTTCATAAAACAATCATCAATTATCTTTTAACAGCCAGTTAGTTTCCCAGGTGAACAATGTTTCATGTAATTAGTTATTTGCCCTAATTGGACTGATGAAGGCCTATAAAATACACTTATCTCCAGTTCAGTATGTTTGCAATTTTAGTGTCTGTGTGGTGGATTGAGAAAGTGAATGTTGGGGCTTTGGCGTGCTCTAGGTTTTTGTTTGCCATGGATAACGGGTGGACACAGTGAGTTTATTCAATCAACCTCAGTTTGTGAATGATTTGGCAAATTGATTTACCTAATGTATTTACTTTTAGGTTACACTTGTTTGTAATCTTCCTGCTCTTTTTGAGTAATACTCTTGGATTTAAAGGTAATGTTTTTTTGTTGTTTTTCTTCTTGCAAAGGATTTTAAATTGTTTGTCTAGAAATTTTCTATTTCGTCTAATTCACAGCTCGTGTTAATTCAGATGCCAACCACTGGTGGGGCCAACCTTCAGACAAAACTTTCTCACCTCGTGCAGTCCAGTCTTCTGTGTCAGAGGTCCCTGTGACTGGGATTTTGCCTGAAGAAGTGGGTTCTAGTTTATTCACTAACAGACCCCTGAAAAGGTTGAACTTACTCAAATTTGTTAAAGGTGGTGTTTCCAGCACGCATGAATCAATGTCCCATGCCCAGACCACTCCAAGCAGCTCTGTTTTAGATTCCTTGCCTATACCCTTAAATGAACTGAATGCAGGCCCTTTGACATTGCTCCAGGGTTCCTCTGGATCAGCTGCTACAGATACTACTAGTGTTTCTACGCAAGGAGAAAGTAGCATCCCTGCCACACTTGACAATTCTGGCTTGTCCACCAGTGATCAAAGTTCCCCTAGTTTGTACATGTCCAGTTCCCTGGAAACCTCTGGTGCCTCGGGTCAATATAAACCGGGCTCCTATAATGTGCTCAGTTCTTCATCTGTTTCTAGTTAGTCTACCACTGACCAGAGTACCCCCAGTTTGTATAGTTCTAGCTTTCAGGGAAGTTCAGGCAGTTTGTTGGAAGCTTCTGGCTCTTTTCAAGGGGAAGTGGCAGGGCTTAGCTCTCATGTTGACTTGTCTCCCCAATCACAAGACAACTCCAGTCAGCTTCTACCCTCACCCTTGGAGGTCTCTAGCCAGTCTACTAATGGTCAAAGCACTCCCAGCTTGTTTATGCCTGGCTCTGACAGCAGTTCAGGATCACAGTCAGTAGGTCCTACTTCACCTCTAGACACTAAGGGCAGTCTCTCTCAAAGCATTTCTAGCCAGTCCACAAGCGTTCAGAGTTCACCTAGTGTGTCTACAAGCACCCAGAGCAGGTCTGCCACTCAATTGACTTCCAGAAACTTATTCCCTGTGCGGGGAGGTAGTAGTTCTACTTCTAGCTTATATCTGAAGCCTCAGGGCACTCTTGGTCTGTATGCCCCTGCGTCCCATACCAAATATGTGAGTTTACCCATGTCGTCACGCCTATCTATTTATAGCCAGTCAAAAAGTAACTCTGGTCCTTGGTTTGGGGGCTCTACTGGCTTTGCCTCCCAGGGAATGAGTAGCACTTACAGTGGTTCTGTACAGTCTCAAGGTACCACAAGTCAGTTTGCCTCTGGGTCTCCATCCTCCTATCCAATTGTAACACTATCTTCACCCCAAGGTTCTGCCAGTCAGTCCGCTACAGCCCAGAGTTCACGGAAGCAGTTTCCCTCTAGCTATGGCACCCAGTTAGTGTCCTCTAAGCCAATCACTCTGCAGGGAAGCACAACCTATGGTGGGTCACTCCAGCCTCAAGGTACCACAAGTCAGTTTGCATCTGGGTCTCCATCCTTTCCAAGTGTATCACTATCCTCGCCCCAAGGTTCCTTCAGTCAGTCTGCTGCAGTTTTGAGTTCACGGAAGCAGTTTGCCTCTAGCTATGGCACCCAGTTAGTGTCCTCTAAGCCAATCACCCTGCAGGGAAGCACAACCTATGGTGGGTCACTCCAGCCTCAAGATACCACAAGTCTGTTTGCATCTGGGTCTCCATCCTATCCAAGTGAATCATACTTCTCACCCCAAGGTTCCTCCAGTCAGTCTGCTGCAGTTTTGAGTTCACAGAAGCAGTTTGCCTCTAGCTATGGCACCCAGTCAGGGTCCTCTAAGCCATTAACCCTGCAAGGAAGCACCACCTATGGTGGGTCACTCCAGCCTCAAGGTACCACAAGCCAGTTTGCATCTGCGTCTCCATCCTATCCAAGTGTATCACCATCATCGCCCCACGGTTCCTCCAGTCAGTCTGCTGCAGTTTTGAGTTCACGGAAGCAGTTTACCTCTAGCTATGGCACCCAGTTAGTGTCCTCCAAGCCAATAACGCTGCAGGGAAGCACTTCTGGTGGAACACTCCAGCCTCAAGGTACCACAAGTCTGTTTGCCTCTGGGTCTCCATCCTATCCAAGTGAATCACACTTCTCACCCCAAGGTTCCTCCAAGCAGTCTACTGCAGTTTTGAGTTCACGGAAGCAGTTTGCCTCTAGCTATGGCACCCAGGCAGGGTCCTCTAAGCCATTCACGCTGCAAGGAAGCACCACCTATGCTGGGTCAATCCAGCCTCAAGGTACCACAAGTCTGTTTTCCTCTGGGTCTCCATCCTATCCAAGTGAATCACGCTCCTCGCTCCAAGGTTCCTCCAGTCAGTCTGCTGCAGTTTTGAGTTCACGGAAGCGGTTTACATCTACCTTCACAGGCAACTCTGGCACCCAGGAAGGACCCTCCACTCCCTTCATATGGCAGGGAAGCACTACCAATAGTGGGACACTCCAGCCCCAAGGTACCACAAGTCAGTTTGCATCTGGGTCTCCATCCTATCCAAGCGTATCACCATCCTCGCCCTCCAGTCAGTCTGCTGCAGTTTTGAATTCAAGGAAGCAGTTTGCCTCTAGCCATGGCACTCGGTTAGGGTCCTCCAAGCCAATCACCCTGCAGGGAAGCACGTATGGTGGATCACTCCAGCCTCAAGGTAACACAAGTCAGTTTGCCTCTGGGTCTCCATCGTCTGATCCAAGCGCATCACTATCCTCGCCCCAAGGTTCCTCCAGTCAGTCTGCTGCAGTCCAGATTTCACGGAAGCAGTTTGCCTCTAGATATTGCACCCAGTCAGGGTCCTCTAAGCCATTCACCCTGCAGGGAAGCACCGCCGATGGTGGGTCACTCCAGCCTCAAGGTACCACAAGTCAGTTTGCCTCTGGGTCTTCAACCTCCTATCCAATTGTAACACTGTTGTTGTCCTCATCCCAAGGTGTTGCTGACCAGTCCAGCCAAGCAGTCCAAAGCTATTCTGGGTCCCAAAGTAAAAAGTCTCAAAGATGGCAGCCTTCACAAGGTATTCATGCCTCAGGTGGAGCTGCATCACAGGGTAGCTCTCTGTCTCAAAGCTCTCCAATGCAGAGTTTCTCTTCTTCCTTGTCGTCAGCAGGAGGCTCATCTTCAGCATATCCTGGACCAATTGTTTCTGCACATGGTGGTAGCAGCGGTGGCTTTTCTCTTCATTCTCAAAGCCCCTCTAGGAAGTACACTCCTGGGTCTCATGCACATGCCAAGCTTGGTTCCTCTCCCCTAGCTGTTTCTAGCCAGTCTACCAGTGATAAGCGGTCAAATGGCCTGTATAGCTCAGACTCTCTGCGAACCCAAGGTCTCATTGGTGTAATTGAAAGACCCTCAAGGCTCTCATCTCAAGCTCCTGACTCTACAAGCAGTAACCAAATATCTGAGCATTTTGGGACCATGAAACGCCCCACAGGTTCAAACCTAACTCCATCTCTAGGCTCGAGTGCCCTAGAATCATCTGTTGGCATGTTCTCTAGTATCCCACAGACTGCACATGCACTACATAACTCTGGGTCAGATGTCCAGCTAAACAATCAACCATTCCTCAATCGGCGATACTCCGTAAAGGGCTAAGGGACTCTATAAAACAGCTATGTTATGCGAATTGTCTTCCAGAATAAAAAAGTCAAATGTTTAACAGTGATTTTTTTTTCTTGTGCTTTTTTTGTTTATTGTACATTGAAAGGATAGAAATCCTTTTTAGTTGAGTTTAACTTGGGGAAAAGGGGTGCCATATAGGGTTTTGAGCACCAAATTGGTTGGTTTTTAGACAGTTGCTGTTTAAATCACGTATTGTTAGCATTGACTGAATAAAATTTGCATTTAAAAAAGGAGATATTATCCATCAGTATATGGCTGATTTTAGTCTTAAAATACTGATGACTGGTACCTGCCTCAATCTTGATAGGTGCAATACTATTTTCTAGTCAAAGCTTTAATTTTCTAAAAAAAAAAAAATTGACTTTGGAATTTTCACTTTAAATGTTTTGCACTGGTGCCAGATCTGTTCATGTTTCATTGGTTTGTCCTTTGATTCAAATGAAGAAATTAATACATGGTTTATCAAATTTAAAGATTATTGGGCAAGTGAAAAACCATTGCAAAAATGAACTACTGGCCAGAGATTCAAATTAACTTTACTGACCTTAACCTGAGGTTAAGAAATTAAGATAAAAATGGCTTTTAGGCTAAAAGATTTGTTATAAACTGAATTCTTTGTAGTAGTTGATGGGGCTACAGGGTTTAAGTGGGAGAACAAAATAAATTTGGGCTTATTTTAGGTTCATTTTCTCATTCCACTGTTGTATTTCATTTGTCCACTGCTTTAGACTGTTATGAATAGCTTGTAAATGACGTTCAGCATGCTACCAGAGAGGGGCGCAGTGATCATTAAAACCAAGAACCACATAATAAAGAACCCATTTCTCATTTGGCTGTCTTCCCCTTTTGAGACCATTTCTGAGACATTTTAGTGGGCAAAAGCGTGGATAAAAAACATGGCATTGTACTTAAGAAGTTCAGTGTTTGAGATACTTTGCCGATAGAAATGGACAACATGTTCTCATGAGTATTCGTATGTATTTTACCTCACGTCCATTAACTTATTTCCATAAACAATGAAACCCAGCACTATAACATCAATAATTTAGGTATGAACGACTTTGCAGACTTACAAATGTGTACAAATCCTTATTTATGAATATTAGAATTGTGGCATTGATATCTTGATTCTATTGTATTCAATTGTCATTTCAAAGACATTATGTTTTCAGTCCCATTTATGAGAAACTGTTTTCTCATCCACTTAAATTGGGGCCCTTAACCTGCTCAAAAACACTTTGCATACGTTGAAATTGTCGGCCATCAGGGTCACTGAGCTAAAATTAATAAAAAAAAGGAAGACACAAAAAGACTTGAGGTTGTTTGTATTTCAGAGAATTGAACCTTTCATTTTGTTATTTAAAATAAGCAATCATTTGGTTTAGCTACTAATAACATGCCCTCATATGTTAATGTATTGTATTCCACGTAGTAAAGAATCAATGATTTTCACCTGTGACATATTGATTGAGCAAATTGCCAGGTGCAGGTGGAGCCATTCTGATTTACATCTGCATAAATTTGGTTGGTAGCACCCTAACGTGTCATTGAAACAAGCTTAGCAATAATGGGGTTTTGGCAGGTTGGATTTGGCTTGGTGTTTATTCTTGCACTTGGATTTTCTGAAGCACAATGGAGAGCAAGAGCAGCACAAAATCAGAGTCCAAGCGAGTTTAGGCCTAGAACATTAGCTCAAGCTTCTCAACAGTCTGAATCCTGGATGTCTTTGGTTCCCGGTAACAATGCATTTGCACCACAAAGGTTTCCCGCTCAGCTTCCTGTCCAGACACCAGTCAGCACTGACTTAGGAAAGTCTTCTCAAGATCTTATGGGTGTTCAATTAAAAGAGCTGTTGCAGGGTCCAGTGGCAAAACTGACGTGGAGCTTTCCGAGTCTACCAGAGGAACCACGGCAGCCAGATGTTCCTTTTGAGTTGCCTAATCCTGTCCCTGCCAACAGTGTAGCTGCTCAGTGTAGAGAGAATTCAGTATATGTGGAAGTGATGAAGGACTTTTTTGGGACTGGGCACCCACTGTTGTCCTCTGGTTTTACACTGGGAGGCTGTACTGCAACTGGAGAGGATTCTTCTGCTCAAGTGCTGATCTTTGAGTCTGAACTGCATGGATGTAGCAGCACATCAATGGTAAGGTTCTGATGTGACCATAATCATACAGTAGGTGTTCTGAACTGTCCATGTGACTGTAATTCTTTTAATCTGTTCTTCTATTAACCGTTTAGGTGACTGAGGATGAGCTTGTCTATAGGTTCAACATTATGTACACTCCACAAGACGCTTCATTTGGTGTTCCTATTGTCAGGAGCAGTAGTGCGGTGGTTGCTATTGAGTGTCATTATCCAAGGTGAGGATTCAATTAATTCAGGCTCACCAGATGTTCTAATCCTGCTATTTATGGGCAAGAGATGACCACTTGTTTAACTCCTACAGAACACATAATGTGAGCAGCGACGCCTTAATACCCACTTGGATCCCATATGCCTCAACTGAGGTCGCAGAGGATGTGTTTGTCTTCTCCCTCAAGCTCATGACTGGTTGGTATAGCCCATACAGATTTGTATAATGCTTGTGATTCATCTGTTAAGATTATTTACTTTTTCAGATGACTGGAGATTTGAGAGACCTTCTAACCAGTACTTCCTGGGTGACATGATAAATCTTGAAGCATCAGTCCATTTGTACAGCCATGTTCCCATCCGTGTGTTTGTGGACAGCTGCGTGGCTACTGCAGTCCCTGATGTCGCTTCTGTCCCCAGATACTCCTTTATTGAGAATAATGGGTAAGAGGTGCTACCTCGTGTATCCCAGCTTCCAGAAGGGTTGTGTGATTTCTAACTGGGTTCTTTTCACAGGTGCCTGGTTGACGCCAAGCTCACAGGCTCCACATCTCACTTCATGCCCCGGACTCAAGGTGATAAGCTAAGGTTTCAGCTAGAGGCGTTCAGGTTCCAGCAAGCAGACAGTGGGCTGGTATGTATGTCATGTAGTTGTGCAACTCTTTGTATGATATGCTGCCATGGTGTGCAAAAATTGTCTCTGCAGGTCTACATCACATGCATTTTGAAGGTGGCTGCAACATCAAGTTCTGAACAGAAAGCTTGTTCATTCTCTGCTAATGGGTATGTCTCCTTCTAAATAAGTGTACAGGTGAATTGGTTGCATTAACTTATTTGAGGGTTTGTTTTGTCAGGTGGGTGTCTGCAGATGATTCTGACCAGGTGTGTGGCTGCTGTGACACAACGTGTAGCATCAGAAGTGGAAGTGATCAACTGCTTGCAGGTTTGGATTAACTCTGAGAAGTTGTTATTGGCATACATGACTTTAGTTCTCACTAGTTATTTGTTCCTCAGATCTACGCTGGGAGAAGGCATCTGTCGGCCCCATCAATGTTAAAGAATATGGCCATAGCCAAAAATAACTGGAAATGTCATTTGTCTTCTGATGATTTTTAATAAATGTTGCTAATATATTTGGGGTTTTGCAGTCTTTACTTGGACAAATACTACACTTTTAAACTAGTCAGCATGGTTTCTGGTCAGTCATGTACCACAAATCCTAATTCTACTGGCCTATATGGGAATCCTTATTCTATACTGGCCTACATTTTGCTTGTCATTTGTCGGGCTAGGCCTATAACAGCACAAAATTGAGGCTTTTGTACCAGAGGAACCTTTTCCTAGAACTATTGGCGGAGGTAAGTACCTGGATTTTTGGTGTGTTTACACCGCAGGAACTATGATTTTAGTTCTAGGAACTCTTTTTGCTCCTATTTTTGAATAGGGTCTCAACCAAACAAAACTTTTTTTTTTTTTTTTCCTATGGGTCAAGATTCATAAAGTAATCAAAGAAATGTGTAACTACTTTTGAGCTATGCTCTGTTCTATTTAAGTTTCCCTTTACAAAAAGTGTTTATAATGTTTTTTTTTTTATTAAAAAAAAAATAACTGTACTTACTGCATGAATTTCCCAGTCAGGACCCACACTGGGTTAATGGCTGGATCAGATAATAGATTTGTTGCCCATTAAATAAATTACAAGTCAACATTCAAGACTGCTAGAATTCCAAATCACATGGGCCTTAGTATTAAATTATATAGAGAGGCTTCAATTATGAACTTAAATGGAATAATGGGTATCTCACAGTCTGTATAGATGCTGTTTTTTATTTTCTTTTTTTGTGCGTGTCTTGTATACTTAGTGGTATTCTTCTTGGTGTGTTCTGTGATTTGTGGTGTGTGTGTTAAATTGTGAATAATAATAAAAAAATCTCAACCAACATAAACAATGGTGATAGATGGGCTTCTTAACCTTTAAGCTGAGGAGAGAATCCAACTTCCAAACTGCATTGAAATCACCTTCTTAATTGTACGTGATTTGCTTCAAACTTCATCAGAATAATGCCAAGATACGAAAGATGTAAACCTGTGAATGGGATTCTTGTTGTCTGGAATACAGTTGTTATGGCAATGCATAAAACTTATATTTTTCTTTTGGGTATTTCTGAGACTCTTAGCATGCTACAAAATGCATGACACACACAAACACACACATCAGAGTTGTCAGCCAGTAGACATGAGCAAAGCCTTAAAAATGGCCATGTAGGAGCGGCTAAGAAGTGTCATATTTAAACAGGGTTGAAAAAAGCCTTGTTGCTGAGAATTTTCAGACATGATTATCAAAAATGTTGAATTTTTGGCTCAACTAACTGGTAAACAGTCTCAAACTCTTGAGAATGTTCGCCAAGTAGATGGAGTCCTCAGAGCATTTTGGCTGAGTTTTATCCCCGAGACTCCAAAAATTTGTCTCACTTCCTTCCTAAAATTAACCTTTATAAAGGTCAACCTGATGTGATCAGACACATTTTGTTTAAAGTGAATGACAATATCCTATGCAACAACACGCTTTAAAATGTTTAAACGGGACAGGGAATCAGAGCCTTCATAAAACAATCATCAATTATCTTTTAACAGCCAGTTAGTTTCCCAGGTGAACAATGTTTCATGTAATTAGTTATTTGCCCTAATTGGACTGATGAAGGCCTATAAAATACACTTATCTCCAGTTCAGTATGTTTGCAATTTTAGTGTCTGTGTGGTGGATTGAGAAAGTGAATGTTGGGGCTTTGGCGTGCTCTAGGTTTTTGTTTGCCATGGATAACGGGTGGACACAGTGAGTTTATTCAATCAACCTCAGTTTGTGAATGATTTGGCAAATTGATTTACCTAATGTATTTACTTTTAGGTTACACTTGTTTGTAATCTTCCTGCTCTTTTTGAGTAATACTCTTGGATTTAAAGGTAATGTTTTTTTTTGTTGTTGTTTTTCTTCTTGCAAAGGATTTTAAATTGTTTGTCTAGAAATTTTCTATTTCGTCTAATTCACAGCTCGTGTTAATTCAGATGCCAACCACTGGTGGGGCCAACCTTCAGACAAAACTTTCTCACCTCGTGCAGTCCAGTCTTCTGTGTCAGAGGTCCCTGTGACTGGGATTTTGCCTGAAGAAGTGGGCTCTAGTTTATTCACTAACAGACCCCTGAAAAGGTTGAACTTACTCAAATTTGTTAAAGGTGGTGTTTCCAGCACGCATGAATCAATGTCCCATGCCCAGACCACTCCAAGCAGCTCTGTTTTAGATTCCTTGCCTATACCCTTAAATGAACTGAATGCAGGCCCTTTGACATCGCTCCAGGGTTCCTCTGGATCAGCTGCTACAGATACTACTAGTGTTTCTACGCAAGGAGAAAGTAGCATCCCTGCCACACTTGACAATTCTGGCTTGTCCACCAGTGATCAAAGTTCCCCTAGTTTGTACATGTCCAGTTCCCTGGAAACCTCTGGTGCCTCGGGTCAATATAAACCGGGCTCCTATAATGTGCTCAGTTCTTCGTCTGTTTCTAGTCAGTCTACCACTGACCAGAGTACCCCCAGTTTGTATAGTTCTAGCTTTCAGGGAAGTTCAGGCAGTTTGTTGGAAGCTTCTGGCTCTTTTCAAGGGGAAGTGGCAGGGCTTAGCTCTCATGTTGACTTGTCTCCCCAATCACAAGACAACTCCAGTCAGCTTCTACCCTCACCCTTGGAGGTCTCTAGCCAGTCTACTAATGGTCAAAGCACTCCCAGCTTGTTTATGCCTGGCTCTGACAGCAGTTCAGGATCACAGTCAGTAGGTCCTACTTCACCTCTAGACACTCAGGGCAGTCTCTCTCAAAGCATTTCTAGCCAGTCCACAAGCGTTCAGAGTTCACCTAGTGTGTCTACAAGCACCCAGAGCAGGTCTGCCACTCAATTGACTTCCAGAAACTTATTCCCTGTGCGGGGAGGTAGTAGTTCTACTTCTAGCTTATATCTGAAGCCTCAGGGCACTCTTGGTCTGTATGCCCCTGCGTCCCATACCAAATATGTGAGTTTACCCATGTCGTCACGCCTATCTATTTATAGCCAGTCAAAAAGTAACTCTGGTCCTTGGTTTGGGGGCTCTACTGGCTTTGCCTCCCAGGGAATGAGTAGCACTTACAGTGGTTCTGTACAGTCTCAAGGTACCACAAGTCAGTTTGCCTCTGGGTCTCCATCCTCCTATCCAATTGTAACACTATCTTCACCCCAAGGTTCTGCCAGTCAGTCCGCTACAGCCCAGAGTTCACGGAAGCAGTTTCCCTCTAGCTATGGCACCCAGTTAGTGTCCTCTAAGCCAATCACCCTGCAGGGAAGCACAACCTATGGTGGGTCACTCCAGCCTCAAGGTACCACAAGTCAGTTTGCATCTGGGTCTCCATCCTTTCCAAGTGTATCACTATCCTCGCCCCAAGGTTCCTTCAGTCAGTCTGCTGCAGTTTTGAGTTCACGGAAGCAGTTTCCCTCTAGCTATGGCACCCAGTTAGTGTCCTCTAAGCCAATCACCCTGCAGGGAAGCACAACCTATGGTGGGTCACTCCAGCCTCAAGATACCACAAGTCTGTTTGCATCTGGGTCTCCATCCTATCCAAGTGAATCATACTTCTCACCCCAAGGTTCCTCCAGTCAGTCTGCTGCAGTTTTGAGTTCACGGAAACAGTTTGCCTCTAGCTATGGCACCCAGTCAGGGTCCTCTAAGCCATTAACCCTGCAAGGAAGCACCACCTATGGTGGGTCACTCCAGCCTCAAGGTACCACAAGCCAGTTTGCATCTGCGTCTCCATCCTATCCAAGTGTATCACCATCATCGCCCCACGGTTCCTCCAGTCAGTCTGCTGCAGTTTTGAGTTCACGGAAGCAGTTTACCTCTAGCTATGGCACTCGGTTAGTGTCCTCCAAGCCAATAACCCTGCAGGGAAGAACTTCTGGGGGAACACTCCAGCCTCAAGATACCACAAGTCTGTTTGCCTCTGGGTCTCCATCCTATCCAAGTGAATCACACTTCTCACCTCAAGGTTCCTCCAAGCAGTCTACTGCAGTTTTGAGTTCACGGAAGCAGTTTGCCTCTAGCTATGGCACCCAGGCAGGGTCCTCTAAGCCATTCACGCTGCAAGGAAGCACCACCTATGCTGGGTCAATCCAGCCTCAAGGTACCACAAGTCTGTTTTCCTCTGGGTCTCCATCCTATCCAAGTGAATCACGCTCCTCGCTCCAAGGTTCCTCCAGTCAGTCTGCTCCAGTTTTGAGTTCACGGAAGCGGTTTACATCTACCTTCACAGGCAACTCTGGCACTCAGGAAGGACCCTCCACTCCCTTCATATGGCAGGGAAGCACTACCAATAGTGGGACACTCCAGCCCCAAGGTACCACAAGTCAGTTTGCATCTGGGTCTCCATCCTATCCAAGCGTATCACCATCCTCGCCCTCCAGTCAGTCTGCTGCAGTTTTGAGTTCAAGGAAGCAGTTTGCCTCTAGCCATGGCACTCGGTTAGGGTCCTCCAAGCCAATCACCCTGCAGGGAAGCACGTATGGTGGATCACTCCAGCCTCAAGGTACCACAAGTCAGTTTGCCTCTGGGTCTCCATCGTCTGATCCAAGCGCATCACTATCCTCGCCCCAAGGTTCCTCCAGTCAGTCTGCTGCAGTCCAGATTTCACGGAAGCAGTTTGCCTCTAGATATGGCACCCAGTCAGGGTCCTCTAAGCCATTCACCCTGCAGGGAAGCACCGCCGATGGTGGGTCACTCCAGCCTCAAGGTACCACAAGTCAGTTTGCCTCTGGGTCTTCAACCTCCTATCCAATTGTAACACTATTGTTGTCCTCATCCCAAGGTGTTGCTGACCAGTCCAGCCAAGCAGTCCAAAGCTATTCTGGGTCCCAAAGCCAAAAGTCTCAAAGATGGCAGCCTTCACAAGGTATTCATGTCTCAGGTGGAGCTGCATCACAGGGTAGATCTCTGTCTCAAAGCTCTCCAATGCAGAGTTTCTCTTCTTCCTTGTCGTCAGCAGGAGGCTCATCTTCAGCATATCCTGGACCAATTGTTTCTGCACATGGTGGTAGCAGCGGTGGCTTTTCTCTTCATTCTCAAAGCCCCTCTAGGAAGTACACTCCTGGGTCTCATGCACATGCCAAGCTTGGTTCCTCTCCCCTAGCTGTTTCTAGCCAGTCTACCAGTGATAAGCGGTCAAATGGCCTGTATAGCTCAGACTCTCTGCGAACCCAAGGTCTCATTGGTGTAATTGAAAGACCCTCTAGGCTCTCATCTCAAGCTCCTGACTCTACAAGCAGTAACCAAATATCTGAGCATTTTGGGACCATGAAACGCCCCACAGGTTCAAACCTAACTCCATCTCTAGGCTCGAGTGCCCTAGAATCATCTGTTGGCATGTTCTCTAGTATCCCACAGACTGCACATGCACTACATAACTCTGGGTCAGATGTCCAGCTAAACAATCAACCATTCCTCAATCGGCGATACTCCGTAAAGGGCTAAGGGACTCTATAAAACAGCTATGTTATGCGAATTGTCTTCCAGAATAAAAAAGTCAAATGTTTAACAGTGATTTTTTTTTTCTTGTGCTTTTTTTGTTTATTGTACATTGAAAGGATAGAAATCCTTTTTAGTTGAGTTTGTTTAACTTGGGAAAAGGGGTGCCATATAGGGTTTTGAGCACCAAAATGGTTGGTTTTTAGACAGTTGCTGTTTAAATCACGTATTGTTAGCATTGACTGAATAAAATTTGCATTTAAAAAGGAGATATCATCCATCAGTATATGGCTGATTTTAGTCTTAAAATACTGATGACTGGTACCTGCCTCAATCTTGATAGGTGCAATACTATTTTCTAGTCAAAGCTTTAATTTTCTAAAAAAAAAAAATTGACTTTGGAATTTTCACTTTAAATGTTTTGCACTGGTGCCAGATCTGTTCATGTTTCATTGGTTTGTCCTTTGATTCAAATGAAGAAATTAATACATGGTTTATCAAATTTAAAGATTATTGGGCAAGTGAAAAACCATTGCAAAAATGAACTACTGGCCAGAGATTCAAATTAACTTTACTGACCTTAACCTGAGGTTAAGAAATTAAGATAAAAATGGCTTTTAGGCTAAAAGATTTGTTATAAACTGAATTCTTTGTAGTAGTTGATGGGGCTACAGGGTTTAAGTGGGAGAACATAAAATAAATTTGGGCTTATTTTAGGTTCATTTTCTCATTCCACTGTTGTATTTCATTTGTCCACTGCTTTAGACTGTTATGAATAGCTTGTAAATGACGTTCAGCATGCTACCAGAGAGGGGCGCAGTGATCATTAAAACCAAGAACCACATAATAAAGAACCCATTTCTCATTTGGCTGTCTTCCCCTTTTGAGACCATTTCTGAGACATTTTAGTGGGCAAAAGCGTGGATAAAAAACATGGCATTGTACTTAAGAAGTTCAGTGTTTGAGATACTTTGCCGATAGAAATGGACAACATGTTCTCATGAGTATTCGTATGTATTTTACCTCACGTCCATTAACTTATTTCCATAAACAATGAAACCCAGCACTATAACATCAATAATTTAGGTATGAACGACTTTGCAGACTTACAAATGTGTACAAATCCTTATTTATGAATATTAGAATTGTGGCATTGATATCTTGATTCTATTGTATTCAATTGTCATTTCAAAGACATTATGTTTTCAGTCCCATTTATGAGAAACTGTTTTCTCATCCACTTAAATTGGGGCCCTTAACCTGCTCAAAAACACTTTGCATACGTTGAAATTGTCGGCCATCAGGGTCACTGAGCTAAAATTAATAAAAAAAAGGAAGACACAAAAAGACTTGAGGTTGTTTGTATTTCAGAGAATTGAACCTTTCATTTTGTTATTTAAAATAAGCAATCATTTGGTTTAGCTACTAATAACATGCCCTCATATGTTAATGTATTGTATTCCACGTAGTAAAGAATCAATGATTTTCACCTGTGACATATTGATTGAGCAAATTGCCAGGTGCAGGTGGAGCCGTTCTGATTTACATCTGCATAAATTTGGTTGGTAGCACCCTAACGTGTCATTGAAACAAGCTTAGCAATAATGGGGTTTTGGCAGGTTGGATTTGGCTTGGTGTTTATTCTTGCACTTGGATTTTCTGAAGCACAATGGAGAGCAAGAGCAGCACAAAATCAGAGTCCAAGCGAGTTTAGGCCTAGAACATTAGCTCAAGCTTCTCAACAGTCTGAATCCTGGATGTCTTTGGTTCCCGGTAACAATGCATTTGCACCACAAAGGTTTCCCGCTCAGCTTCCTGTCCAGACACCAGTCAGCACTGACTTAGGAAAGTCTTCTCAAGATCTTATGGGTGTTCAATTAAAAGAGCTGTTGCAGGGTCCAGTGGCAAAACTGACGTGGAGCTTTCCGAGTCTACCAGAGGAACCACGGCAGCCAGATGTTCCTTTTGAGTTGCCTAATCCTGTCCCTGCCAATAGTGTAGCTGCTCAGTGTAGAGAGAATTCAGTATATGTGGAAGTGATGAAGGACTTTTTTGGGACTGGGCACCCACTGTTGTCCTCTGGTTTTACACTGGGAGGCTGTACTGCAACTGGAGAGGATTCTTCTGCTCAAGTGCTGATCTTTGAGTCTGAACTGCATGGATGTAGCAGCACATCAATGGTAAGGTTCTGATGTGACCATAATCATACAGTAGGTGTTCTGAACTGTCCATGTGACTGTAATTCTTTTAATCTGTTCTTCTATTAACCGTTTAGGTGACTGAGGATGAGCTTGTCTATAGGTTCAACATTATGTACACTCCACAAGACGCTTCATTTGGTGTTCCTATTGTCAGGAGCAGTAGTGCGGTGGTTGCTATTGAGTGTCATTATCCAAGGTGAGGATTCAATTAATTCAGGCTCACCAGATGTTCTAATCCTGCTATTTATGGGCAAGAGATGACCACTTGTTTAACTCCTACAGAACACATAATGTGAGCAGCGACGCCTTAATACCCACTTGGATCCCATATGCCTCAACTGAGGTCGCAGAGGATGTGTTTGTCTTCTCCCTCAAGCTCATGACTGGTTGGTATAGCCCATACAGATTTGTATAATGCTTGTGATTCATCTGTTAAGATTACTTACTTTTTCAGATGACTGGAGATTTGAGAGACCTTCTAACCAGTACTTCCTGGGTGACATGATAAATCTTGAAGCATCAGTCCATTTGTACAGCCATGTTCCCATCCGTGTGTTTGTGGACAGCTGCGTGGCTACTGCAGTCCCTGATGTCGCTTCTGTCCCCAGATACTCCTTTATTGAGAATAATGGGTAAGAGGTGCTACCTCGTGTATCCCAGCTTCCAGAAGGGTTGTGTGATTTCTAACTGGGTTCTTTTCACAGGTGCCTGGTTGACGCCAAGCTCACAGGCTCCACATCTCACTTCATGCCCCGGACTCAAGGTGATAAGCTAAGGTTTCAGCTAGAGGCGTTCAGGTTCCAGCAAGCAGACAGTGGGCTGGTATGTATGTCATGTAGTTGTGCAACTCTTTGTATGATATGCTGCCATGGTGTGCAAAAATTGTCTCTGCAGGTCTACATCACATGCATTTTGAAGGTGGCTGCAACAACATCAAGTTCTGAACAGAAAGCTTGTTCATTCTCTGCTAATGGGTATGTCTCCTTCTAAATAAGTGTACAGGTGAATTGGTTGCATTAACTTATTTGAGGGTTTGTTTTGTCAGGTGGGTGTCTGCAGATGATTCTGACCAGGTGTGTGGCTGCTGTGACACAACGTGTAGCATCAGAAGTGGAAGTGATCAACTGCTTGCAGGTTTGGATTAACTCTGAGAAGTTGTTATTGGCATACATGACTTTAGTTCTCACTAGTTATTTGTTCCTCAGATCTACGCTGGGAGAAGGCATCTGTCGGCCCCATCAATGTTAAAGAATATGGCCATAGCCAAAAATAACTGAAAATGTCATTTGTCTTCTGATGATTTTTAATAAATGTTGCTAATATATTTGGGGTTTTGCTGTCTTTACTTGGACAAATACTACACTTTTAAACTAGTCAGCATGGTTTCTGGTCAGTCATGTACCACAAATCCTAATTCTACTGGCCTATATGGGAATCCTTATTCTATACTGGCCTACATTTTGCTTAAGTCATTTGTCGGGCTAGGCCTATAACAGCACAAAATTGAGGCTTTTGTACCAGAGGAACCTTTTCCTAGAACTATTGGCGGAGGTAAGTACCTGGATTTTTGGTGTGTTTACACCGCAGGAACTATGATTTTAGTTCTAGGAACTCTTTTTGCTCCTATTTTTGAATAGGGTCTCAACCAAACAAAACTTTTTAGGGACCAAGCCCTGAAAGGGCGAAGGCCCTATTGTTTTCCTTGCGATTATTATTATTTTTTTTTTTTCTAACGACTATCCGGGCACTTTCGGGTCCCTTAACATGCTCAAAAACTCTTGAAACTTTGCACACGGGTCAGAACCCGCGGCCATCAGAGCCGGGCTGAAGCTGGTACACGGGCGCGGCAGGGCGGCTTGTCAGCGCCCCCTGGAACAGGGTCTGAACACTTTGTCCATAAATCAAACACGCTTGCATGTAATAATATGAAACTTGGTACACATGTCGATCTCATTGTTTCATATATACATCGCGCTTTTACTTTTTACCCCAGCCCAACAGGAAGTCAGATATTTACGGTTGTTTTTAAAACGGATGCAATGGAATTTAATGTACTCCTCCTAGAGCATTCATCCGCATGGAACGAAACTCGGTCAGCCTGAAGTCAAGACATAGAGGATCAAAAATTGCGAGGGGATTTTTGATATCTCGAACGGTTTGGCTGTGGCGAGGAAACAAAATTATGGTGAGAAACGTGAAACAGGAAGTGTGTCATAACTTCCGCATACCTCAACCGATCTTGATGAAACTTCAGGAGTGTGTTCGCTGTAAGAGGGCGATCACATGGATGTGACTATTGTGTGTCAAAGTTATAGCGCCACCAACTGGCAGCAGGAAGTGTGTCACTTTCAAAATGCTTTGAAATCACCCTCTTATTTTAACCCGATTTGCTTCAATCTTCATCTGTATAATGTAAATACACGGCAGATGTAGACCTGTGAATGGATTCTTGATATCTTTGAAACTGTTTCCGTGGCGACGCATTAAACTTTACCATTCTTTTAGGATGCTTTTGAGACCCTTAGCATGCTTCAAATTGCATGAAACTCGACAGACACATCACATTTATTAGCCAGTAGAAACATGCAAAGTTTCAGAAAAGGGCGTGGTGAGGGCTCAGTAGCGCCACCTTTTGACAAAAGTGGGGTTGTTAGTTTTATCTACAGTTACAAAAATCGGTATGTATATTGTACTCTTCGAGCCGGACAACTTTCTAATTCACACTCAATAGCTAGGACCCACAGAAAGTCAGATATTTTAGTTTGAATGTAGTCATACTCCCTCTGAGCATATGTCTGAGTCTTTGCCTGTCTCTGTGTGTGTGTGTGTGTGTGTGTGTGTGTGTGTGTTAGCAGGGAGAGGGGGCTTAATTAACCATTTAACTGCTGTGTGTCTGGCCAGCATAAATAAAATACTTTTCTTAAGCCTGGGATTTTTTAAATAAGTTTTTATTTTATTTTTTTATAAGTAAAGGCACATAGCCAGTTTAATTGTAGTGCATTGACAATAGTTTTATATAATTAGTTCATTAATTAAATTAACTTGGTCCATTAACTTGGTCTGAAAATTGGGTCCATAAATCAAACACACTTGCATATAATAATATTAAACTCGGTACACTTATAGATCTCATTAGCCCAAGCAACTTTAAGCCAGCAAAACAGGAAGTCGGTTGTTTCAGTCTGTATGTGAATGTTTTGCAAAACCAGCCTTTACATTTTTATTTCCCCCCTCTTAAGTAATTTTTAATTATTCCCACACCAAACTTCTTCAAAATTATGAAAATATATTAAAGATACTAAGGCATGTAGCCTACTGGCCATCGGGACTACCGGGAGATTCCTGGTGGGCCGCGGTCTGGTTGGGCCGGCGGCCCGGCGCGTTATGTATTTTGTTTTTAAATCATTATTAATTGTAAATATATTCTATCGTAAGTATTGTTAAATTGTCCAATCCCGGACTTATGCGCCTCTCTCATGAAGCCGCATGAAGCTGACGCGAGCTGCGAGACTGACAGGTCTGACTGTCTGACACTGGCCAATCGGAATCAAGTTCAGATTCTAGACTTGAGGGGAAATTCTAAAACGCTTAACGTGAAAAACGCTTAACGTGGCTTACTGTAGTAAGACAGTGATATTAAAAGACCAAATTCGCTACACATCATATTATTAAACCATATGTATAAAAAAATAAGATGAGTCCAGAAAATCAACGCAACGCGATTAATAACACGTTAAGCATTTTCTTTCCATAGAAAACCATTATGAGAAAACGCTTAACGTGGCTTACTGTACTTGATATTAAAAGACCAAATTCGCTACACCATATTAATAAACCATACCATTAGTAAGCCACGTTAAGCGTTTTCTCATAACGGTTTTCTATGGGAAGAAAATGCTTAACGTGTTATTAATCGCGTTGCCTTGATATTCTAGACTCATCTTATTTTTTATACATATATGGTTTATTAATATGATGTGTAGCGAATTTGGTCTTTTAATATCACTGTCTTAGTAGCCTACAGTAAGCCACGTTAAGCGTTCTCATAACGGTACGGAAAGAAAATGCTTAACGTGTTATTAATCGCGTTGCGTTGATTTTCTGGACTCATCTTATTTTTTTATACATAGTATGGTTTATTAATATGATGTGTAGCGAATTTGGTCTTTTAATATCACTGTCTTAGTACAGTAAGCCACGTTAAGCGTTTTTCACGTTAAGCGTTTTAGAATGTCCCGACTTGGGGAGCGGCCGCTTACACCGTGTCCTAACTACACACGACGCCGCGACACGCGATAAAAGGTATCTTTTCCATGTTAATAAATCAGAGTTTTTGTCCTAACCATACGCGACGGCGACATGCGAAGTTTCTAATTTAGAAACGGTTCCTATTTCTGCAACGTCGCGGCTGACAGAATGAAGAAATTACACTGGTTATGAGTACACATTTATTTTTAGTTAAAAATAGGTCACTGTGCCACAAGCCATAACGGATAATTTACCTCAGATTTTGAAAGCATTATAGTGTTCAAAATGAATTATGCAAACATACGACTGTACTTCATAACAACGACAATAACTGGCAGATGCCACCAAATGTGTTAAAATAAATGAATTATTTGCTGGACTTAAGTGAAAAGGAAAGCCATTTAATGACCATAGCACATAGTTGACGTGAAAAAAGGAGTATTTTGCATATAAATATGCACATATAGACTATACATATTTTTTCGATTTGTATCCCTGAAAGTGCCTGGCAGAAGCCTATATCTACTGTCTGTGTCATAAATGTGAACATAATATTATCTACTGTCTGTGTCATAAATGTGAACATAAACTATATTTCATGAGGTGAAACATCACTGCCAGGAGCTACAGAATAGGGGAGCGCGGGGATAAAGGTAGGCCTAACGCGGGGTTAAATGTAACACGGACATTTTACATAGTTTGTCAGTATCTAGCCGGCTGTCTTTCCGCTCTTTTTCTCTTGCTGCCAGAAGACGGTCTCCCGCGAATTTGCGGAACGTATTGATTATATTTCGTGAAGATAATGGACAAAGAGTGTTTTGACATCATGAAAGTAATTTTTTTCATCGTAGATTTTTTTCTGTTTCCGGGTTGGATGTATACGCGTCCAAATCTAACTTTATATTGCCTTAATCACTGTCTTGTTGGCTCAAACACAGCACCGTTTTGAAACATGTCAGTAATTCCTAGCGACTGTTAGCTAGGTTTAAAATATGTAATACACAGCGGGGTTAGTTGTAACACAGTGTTCCAACTGCTGCCACAATGATAATCAAATGAAAACGGAGCCACACAACTTTTCAGGTTTGAGTATACATTTAACTTTGTTGGACTTTCACAAACAATGTTGTAATTTAAAATGTTTAAAATTTAGTGCACTATGAATGATAGCTTATTTATTTATTAAAAATATGGCCTGTTTTTAATGAAATAAACCATTTAAATTTTTATTCTAAGCTCATTTGTATTATTATTAAAGTTATTATTAATAATAATAATAATTGTACATGCAGCTGCCACACAAATCTAATTTAATTGCAATTACAATATTTATATGTTTATTTTATTTTATTTATTATTATTTATTGCAAAACCGTGCAGCCCTTTTCTACGTATAGCTATGATATTGATCCATAACAAAAGGATGATTGGATGAGGAATTAAAAATGTTATTATTCACCATTTATTTTCTATAAGACCAGTGTTGGGGGTAACGAGTTACAAACGAGTTTGGGTAAGTAAAGTAACGCATTACACTGAAAATATTGGTAACTACACTACTTTACTATAATAAAGGAACGCGCTTTCCTGCGTTACCCAAGCCGTGTTTGCCTGTGTGGAGAGTTCCGTCTAGTGGTGCGTGCGCGCCGTTGCCATAGAGACCGATTTGAGTGAGAGAGAGAGGGAAGTGGAGAGGGAGAGACGGGTTTCAACAAATGGCAATATTCACATTACTTTCAGTTTATTGCTCGAAAGCACAAAAATATTTGAGTGAAATGTAGGCTATAGTAAATCCTAAGATTATTATTTGTGACATTAGAACAAAATATGTGGATATAAAAACATGTATATAGGCTAGGCTAAAGAACTAAATGAACGATCTCTATTTTCTAATTTCACTAAACATTTCATTAAGTTTCGTGGACATTTTATAAAACATGGATCTTAGGCTCATTTTGTAAACATAAATAACTGATTTAGATGCGCAAACTGGGTGCCGTTGCGGAGATGTAGGCTCCATGTTCGGTGCAGGTTCGGCTTCTTGTCGTTCATCCTCGGATGCGGCATCGCGTGCGGTGTTTGCCGCGTGCACCTTTCCGCTCGTTCGGACGCGTCAAGTAAAAACAAGGCTCGAAAGTCTTGGAAAACGAAATGAACAGGATTGTTGCAGGGTTCATTGTAGAAGACATGCTTCCCCTGTCGACCATTAATTCCCCAGGTTTAGAAAAATACATTTTAAATTAGGATTAAGAATTTTATGGAATAAAGTGACCTTTATTTTATTATTTTTCATTGACATATTTTATTTTTTTTTAAATTATTATTATTACCATGAGTCAACTAAAAAGCTGGGTTTGTTCTCAGGAGAAGAGTTTTATTCTCCCAGCCTGTTTTGAAACTTCTGTGATAAACACCATTTTAAAATTTTGAATTTTGAACCCCATTTTGTTTGTGAATTTTACAGTGCGGCATATTTATTTGTGCAGACAGGGATATTGTTCTTTCATGTCATTTTGTATACATTTAATAAAGTGATGATAGGGAAAAAACTGATATGATGTTTGTCCATGTAGGCTACACGGTAAATTAAGAAACAGGAAAGTAAAGTAATAAGTAGTGAAGTTATTTTTCCAACGCAGTAACTAGTAAAGTAATCTCATTACAATTTACAGAAGTAACTAGTAACTAATTACTTTTTTGAGTAACTACCCCAACACTGTATAAGACTATACCAATATTGGAACTATAGCCATTTTATTCCTTTTTTTTAATTTAAGAATTATGTTTAAGTTTAAAAACAGACAGAATGGTTTAGTCAAAAAAGAAAAAAATCATTCATAGTGCTATACTGCCCTCTTGTGTTCAAAATTAGGTAGAACTATTGGATCAATATCCACACATTAATACAGTTGGCAATACAGTATAATAGGTAATACAGTAGGATTGGGGCCTTAAAAATCGATAACTTAAAAAGTGAAAGTAACGGACGTCCACACAAGACCAGGCTTGGGAGGGTTACTTTAAAAATGTATTCCGATACAGTTACAAATTATTTCATAAAAAAAGGGTCCCACTTTATATTAAATGGCTTTAAGTACTATATACTTTTTCAAAAAGTAACTACAATCTGATTACTACTTTTTTTGATGTAACTCACTAGATTTTTGTATCCTGATTACATAATGCCGTTGCATGTATTCTGTTGCTCCCACAAGACATTAGTCTGAATATTTTCCTGTATGAACAAAAAGGAGTTTCCATTGTTCGCACACAAACACACATTCGATCGCGCCTCTCTCGTGACTGTGTGTGCGTGTCATGTGTTCTAGGCTGTGTGCATGCACTTCTGAAGCTGCGCAGAAAATAATAAAATGCCATGCGGAGGACTAACGCAAAATGTGTGAGAAAATCCATTTGATTGTAGTGTAAGTGAGAAATAATTTCAGTGCTCTGGTCAATAGCTGTAGAGTGAAAACTGGTGAGTGCAGTACAGCTTTCACAGAAAGAGAATGATGTGAGCACGTACGATTGGCAGTGAATCTTTTAAGCGGACAAAATAGCTCAATAAGAGTAACAAAATACATGTGGAAAAAATCACATCGTAATGTTTTAAAGAAGAGTGGTTTGATTAAAGTGGTGTAAATATACCCGATCCGGCAAAGATGGCAGTATCGGAGCTGATAACGATCCTGAGTATCGGATCGGCGCATCCCTACATACTATAATGTAAACACAGTACAGATGTAGACCTTGATGTACACCTGACCTTTCAGAAGGTTGCTCATGCATACTTTGTGGTTAAAATGTGCCCTCGATCCGCACCTTTGCAGAGCCTTCACTGCTGCAAGCTCTTCAGCACACTTCTTTTTGACAGTCAAAGCGGGGGTTACGTTTTTGCACGTCATGTAGAATAACCCTAAAAGCACCAAGGGTGCGGTGCCACCGGCTTTATATATATATATATATATATATATATATATATATATATATATATATATATATATATATATATAAATATAGCTGCGAGCAGCGATTGCGGGCCAAAGCCGGCGGTACCGCCATCCCGGTGCCTTTAGGTAACTAAAGGCACCGGGGTTGTGGTGCCACCGGCTTGGGCCCGCAATCGCTGCTCGCAGCTATATTATTAGGGCCCAAGCCCTGAAAGGGCGAAGGCCCTATTGTTTTCCTTAGGATTATTAGGGCCCAAGCCCTGAAAGGGCGAAGGCCCTATTGTTTTCCTTAGGATTATTATTAGGGCCCAAGCCCTGAAAGGGCGAAGGCCCTATTGTTTTCCTTAGGATTATTTTTAGGGCCCAAGCCCTGAAAGGGCGAAGGCCCTATTGTTTTCCTTGCGATTATTTTTTTATTTTTTTTTTTTTTCTAACGACTATCCGGGCACTTTTGGGGCCCTTAACATGCTCAAAAACTCTTGAAACTTTGCACACTGGTCAGAACCCGCGGCCATCAGAGCCGGGCTGAAGCTGGTACCCGGGCGTGGCAGGGCGGCTCGTCAGCGCCCCCTGGAACAGGGTCTGAACACTTTGTCCATAAATCAAACACGCTTGCATGTAATAATATGAAACTCGGTACACATGTCGATCTCATCGTTTCATATATACATCGCGCTTTTACTTTTTACCCCAGCCCAACAGGAAGTCAGATATTTAAGGTTGTTTTTAAAACGCGTGCAATGGAATTTAATGTACTCCTCCTAGAGCATTCATCCGCATGGAACGAAACTTGGTCAGCCTGAAGTCAAGACATAGAGGATCAAAAATTGCGAGGGGATTTTTGATATCTCGAACGGTTTGGCTGTGGCGAGGAAACAAAATTATGGCAAGAAACGTGAAACAGGAAGTGTGTCATAACTTCAGCATACATCAACCGATCTTGATGAAACTTCAGGAGTGTGTTCGCTGTAAGAGGACGATCACATGGATGTGACTATTGTGTGTCAAAGTTATAGCGCCACCAACTGGCAGCAGGAAGTGTGTCACTTTCAAAATGCTTTGAAATCACCCTCTTATTTTAACCCGATTTGCTTCAATCTTCATCTGTATAATGTAAATACATGGCAGATGTAGACCTGTGAATGGATTCTTGTTATCTTTGAAACTGTTTCCGTGGCGACACATTAAACTTTACCATTCTTTTAGGATGCCTTTGAAACCCTTAGCATGCTTGAAATTGCATGAAACTCGACAGACACATCACATTTATTAGCCAGTAGACACATGCAAAGTTTCAGAAACGGGCGTGGTGAGGGCTCAGTAGCGCCACCTTTTGACAAAAGTGGGGTTGTTAGTTTTATCTACAGTTACAAAAATCGGTATGTATATTGTACTCTTCGAGCCGGACAACTTTCTAATTCACACTCAATAGCTAGGACCCACAGAAAGTCAGATATTTTAGTTTCAATGTAGTCATACTCCCTCTGAGCATATGTCTGAGCCTTTGCCTGCTGTGTGTGTGTGTGTGTGTGTGTGTGTGTGTGTGTGTATTTGCAGGGGGAGGGGGCTTAATTAGGGCCCAAGCCCTGAAAGGGCGAAGGCCCTATTGTTTTCCTTAGGATTTTTTTTTTCTTTTTCTTTTTTTTTTTTTTTTTTCTAACGACTATCCGGGCACTTTTGGGGCCCTAAACATGCTCAAAAACTCTTGAAACTTTGCACACAGGTCAGAACCCGCGGCCATCAGAGCCGGGCTGAAGCTGGTACCCGGGCGTGGCAGGGCGGCTCGTCAGCGCTCCCTGGAACAGGGTCTGAACACTTTGTCCATAAATCAAACACGCTTGCATGTAATAATATGAAACTCGGTACACATGTCAATCTCATCGTTTCATATATTCATCGCACTTTTACTTTTTACCCCAGCCCAACAGGAAGTCAGATATATTACGGTTGTTTTTAAAATGCTTGCAATGGAATTTAATGTACTCCTCCTAGAGCATTCATCCGCATGGAACGAAACTCGGTCAGCCTGAAGTCAAGACATAGACGATCAAAAATTGCGAGGGGATTTTTGATATCTCGAACGGTTTGGCTGTGGCGAGGAAACAAAATTATGGTGAGAAACGTGAAACAGGAAGTGTGTCCTAACTTCAGCATACATTAACTGATCTTGATGAAACTTCAGGAGTGTGTTCGCCGTAAGAGGACGATCCCATGGATGTGACTATTGTGTGTCAAAGTTATAGCGCCACCAACTGGCAGCAGGAAGTGTGTCACTTTCAAAATGCTTTGAAATCACCCTCTTATTTTAACCCGATTTGCTTCAAACTTCATCTGTATAATGTAAACATACGGCAGATGTAGACCTGTGAATGGATTCTTAATATCTTTGAAACTGTTGCCGTGGTGACGCATCAAACTTTACCATTCTTTTAGGATGCTTTTGAGACCCTTAGCATGCTTCAAATTGCATGAAACTCCTCAGACACATCACATTTATTAGCCAGTAGACATGTGCAAAGTTTCAGAAACGGGCGTGGTGAGGGCTCAGTAGCGCCACCTTTTGACAAAAGTTGGGTTGTTAGTTTTATCTACAGTTACAAAAATCAGTATGTATATTGTACTCCTCGAGCCGGACAACTTTCTAATTGACACTCTTTAACTAGGACCCACAGAAAGTAAGATATGTTTGTTTGAATCTGGTCATGCTCCCTTTGAGCCTACATCTCTGTCTCTCTCTGTGTGTGTGTGTTAGTAGGGGGAGGGGCTTAACTTAACCATTTCAGTGCTGTGTGTTTTTTTCTGCTGTGTAATTTCTTAATACATTTCTTAAGCCTGGTATGTTTTAAATAAGTTTTTATTTTAATTTTTATAAGTGAAGGCATAATATAACCAGTTAAATTGTAGTGCATTGACAATAGTTTTATATAATTAGTTTATTAATTAAATTAACTTGGTCCATAAACTTGGTCCAGCTGCGAGACTGACAGGTCTGACTGTCTGACACTGGCCAATCGGAATCAAGAGCGGAGAAGCGGCCGCTCCCATAGGCAGTATAGTATCTCCCCGCCCTGTGGAGGCATTCCGCCGGTCTCGTGAAGTTTCTCGCCGGTCTCGTCTCTGAGACCCCTACACCTGGTATTAAAATGCGATCTGTATCCAGATAAGTTATCCGGATAATAAAAAAGAAATATCAATGCAAGGTATTACGTTGTGATCGGATTGTGATCGATTTGCCTGACCATCTGGAGGTAGTCTGGCTCGCATTGTGTTCGGATCTTTACGTGTAAACGCAATCTGGTTGTTGATATCACACATGTATATTTTACTCCTCCCAAAAATGCTAAAAAATAAACGAGTGAGAGCGTTTACAGGCTGTTATAGTCAGACATGATGACGGCGCTACTGCGACACGCATCACCACCGCAGATAAGCAGCAGCTGAGCGTCAAACCAACGTGCAAACATCGCAAATAAAAGGGAAAGTAAGTCAGAGACGCTTAATCATCTACACAATCATCTTCAAGTAAAGAAAGAAATGATCTCTTGACTCTTACAAGGGCTGTTGCCACTCTCTCTTATTGATGTCTATTGATGAAATAGCTGATGATCAATAAAATGCATGCTAATATCTGTAATAAACAACCGACAAAATTACTGTATGATGTGGTGTAAATAAAGAATCAGTCCAGCATCGCCATGTCAGTGTGTATTGATTCATCATTGTCTCTTCATAGTTTGCAAGAGACATTTAATAAACTGAGCGTATTTGATAAACTGAGCGTAGCCTATTCATCTGTCAATATAACCTCATTCTTTTTAATGATCAGAAGAACGCGTATCGACTACCGTTACAGTACAATATGTCCTAACTACACACGACGCCGCGACACGCGATAAAACGATAAAAGGTATCTTTTCCATGTAAATCAGAGTTTTTGTCCTAACCAGACGCGACGGCGACATGCGAAGTTTCTAATTTAGAAACGGTTCCTATTTCTGCGATGTCGCGGCTGACAGAATGAAGAAATTACACTGGTTATGAGTACACATTATTTATTTTTAGTTAAAAATAGGTCACTGTGCCACAAGCCATAACGGATAATTTACCTCAGATTTTGAAAGCATGTAATATTATAGTGTTCAAAATGAATTCTATGCAAACATACGACTGTATTTCATAACAACGACAATAACTTGAGGCAGATGCCACCAAATGTGTTAAAATAAATGAATTATTTGCTGGACTTAAGTGAAAAGGATAGCCATTTAATGACCATAGCACATAGTTGATGTGAAAAAAGGAGTATTTTGCATATAAATATGCACATAAATATATATTTTTTCAATTTGTCTCCCTGAAAGTGCCTGGCAGAAGCCTATACTGTCTGTGTCATAAATGTGAACATAATATTATCTACTGTCTGTGTCATAAATGTGAACATAATATTGTAACAGAATATTCTTATGCTATATTATATAAACTATATTTCATGAGGTGAAACATCACTGCCAGGAGCTACAGAATATATATTTCTGTAGGTCCTCACCGTGATGTTGCACTTCATGAAATATATGTAGTATAGCCTAAGAATATTCTATTAAAATATTAAGTGGCACATAAATTCAGACCAGTTATTTACAATAAAGCCTTATAAAATCATTTCCATTCCCTTTGTTTATTATTTTAATAGTTTTTTCTTGGTTTTGATAGTAAATGAAATCTAATCAGTAATTTTACATGCAGATTAATGCACGTATAGATTAATGCACGTGTGTGTGTGTTTGCATAGTGGGCCGGTCTGGATGAAGTGTCCAGGGCTGATTTTTTGTCCCAGTCCAGCCCTGAATGGCAATATTCACATTACTTTCAGTTTATTGCTCGAAAGCACAAAAATATTTGAGTGAAATGTAGGCTATAGTAAACCCTAAAATTATTATTTGTGACATTAGAACAAAATATGTGGATATAAAAACATGTATAGGCTAAAGAACTAAATGAACGATCTCTATTTTCTAATTTCACGACGTCCACACAAGACCAGGCTTGGGAGGGTTACTTTAAAAAATGTATTCCGATACAGTTACAAATTATTTCATAAAAAAGGGTCCCACTTTATATTAATTGGCTTTAAGTACTTTATACTTTTTCAAAAAGTAACTACAATCTGATTACTTTTTTTGATGTAACTCACTGTAATAATATACAGTTACTGGATTTTTGTTTCCTGATTACATAATGCTGTTACATGTATTCTGTTGCTCCCACAAGACATTAGTCTGAATATTTTCCTGTATGAACAAAATGGAGTTTCCATTGTTCACACACAAACACACACAGAGTTCGATCGCGCCTCTCTCGTGACTGTGTGTGCGTGTCATGTGTTCTAGGCTGTGTGCATGCACTTCTGAAGCTGCTCAGAAAATAATAAAATGCCATGCAGAGGACTAATCAAAATGTGTGGGAAAATCCATTTGATTGTAGTTTAAGTGAGAAATAATTTCAGTGCTCTGGTCAATAGCTGTAGAGTGAAAACTGGTGAATGCAGTATACAGCTTTCACAGAAAGAGAATGATGTGAGCACGTACGATTGGCAGTGAATCTTTTATGCGGACAAAATAGCCCAATAAGAGTAACAAAATACATGTGGAAAAAATCACATCGTAATGTTTTAAAGAAGAGTGGTTTGATTAAAGTGGTGTAAATATACCCGATCCGGCAAAGATGGCAGTATCGGAGCTGATAACGATCCTGAGTATCGGATCGGCGCATCCCTACATACTATAATGTAAACACAGTACAGATGTAGACCTTGATGTACACCTGACCTTTCAGAAGGTTGCTCATGCATACTTTGTGGTTAAAATGTGCCCTCGATCCGCACTTTTGCAGAGCCTTCACTGCTGCAAGCTCTTCAGCACACTTCTTTTTGACAGTCAAAGCGGGGGTTACGTTTTTGCACGTCATGTAGAATAACCCTAAAAACACCAAGGGTGCGGTGCCACCGGCTTTATATATATATATATATATATATATAAATATAGCTGCGAGCAGCTATTGCGGGCCAAAGCCGGCGGTACCGCCATCCCGGTGCCTTTAGGTAACTAAAGGCACCGGGGTTGCGGTGCCACCGGCTTGGGCCCGCAATCGCTGCTCGCAGCTATATATTTTTTTTTTTTTTCCTATGTGTCAAGATTCATAAAGTAATCAAAGAAATGTGTAACTACTTTTGAGCTATGCTCTGTTCTATTTATTAAAGTTTCCCTTTACAAAAAGTGTTTATAATGTTTTTTTTTATTAAAAAAAAAATAACTGTACTTACTGCATGAATTTCCCAGTCAGGACCCACACTGGGTTAATGGCTGGATCAGATAATAGATTTGTTGCCCATTAAATAAATTACAAGTCAACATTCAAGACTGCTAGAATTCCAAATCACATGGGCCTTAGTATTAAATTATATAGAGAGGCTTCAATTATGAACTTAAATGGAATAATGGGTATCTCACAGTCTGTATAGATGCTGTTTTTTATTTTCTTTTTTTGTGCGTGTCTTGTATACTTAGTGGTATTCTTCTTGGTGTGTTCTGTGATTTGTGGTGTGTGTGTTAAATTGTGAATAATAATAAAAAAATCTCAACCAACATAAACAATGGTGATAGATGGGCTTCTTAACCTTTAAGCTGAGGAGAGAATCCAACTTCCAAACTGCATTGAAATCACCTTCTTAATTGTACGTGATTTGCTTCAAACTTCATCAGAATAATGCCAAGATACGAAAGATGTAAACCTGTGAATGGGATTCTTGTTGTCTGGAATACAGTTGTTATGGCAATGCATAAAACTTATATTTTTCTTTTGGGTATTTCTGAGACTCTTAGCATGCTACAAAATGCATGACACACACAAACACACACATCAGAGTTGTCAGCCAGTAGACATGAGCAAAGCCTTAAAAATGGCCATGTAGGAGCGGCTAAGAAGTGTCATATTTAAACAGGGTTGAAAAAAGCCTTGTTGCTGAGAATTTTCAGACATGATTATCAAAAATGTTGAATTTTTGGCTCAACTAACTGGTAAACAGTCTCAAACTCTTGAGAATGTTCGCCAAGTAGATGGAGTCCTCAGAGCATTTTGGCTGAGTTTTATCCCCGAGACTCCAAAAATTTGTCTCACTTCCTTCCTAAAATTAACCTTTATAAAGGTCAACCTGATGTGATCAGACACATTTTGTTTAAAGTGAATGACAATATCCTATGCAACAACACGCTTTAAAATGTTTAAACGGTACAGGGAATCAGAGCCTTCATAAAACAATCATCAATTATCTTTTAACAGCCAGTTAGTTTCCCAGGTGAACAATGTTTCATGTAATTAGTTATTTGCCCTAATTGGACTGATGAAGGCCTATAAAATACACTTATCTCCAGTTCAGTATGTTTGCAATTTTAGAGTCTGTGTGGTGGATTGAGAAAGTGAATGTTGGGGCTTTGGCGTGCTCTAGGTTTTTGTTTGCCATGGATAACGGGTGGACACAGTGAGTTTATTCAATCAACCTCAGTTTGTGAATGATTTGGCAAATTGATTTACCTAATGTATTTACTTTTAGGTTACACTTGTTTGTAATCTTCCTGCTCTTTTTGAGTAATACTCTTGGATTTAAAGGTAATGGTTTTTTTTGTTGTTGTTTTTCTTCTTGCAAAGGATTTTAAATTGTTTGTCTAGAAATTTTCTATTTTGTCTAATTCACAGCTCGTGTTAATTCAGATGCCAACCACTGGTGGGGCCAACCTTCAGACAAAACTTTTTCACCTCGTGCAGTCCAGTCTTCTGTGTCAGAGGTCCCTGTGACTGGGATTTTGCCTGAAGAAGTGGGCTCTAGTTTATTCACTAACAGACCCCTGAAAAGGTTGAACTTACTCAAATTTGTTAAAGGTGGTGTTTCCAGCACGCATGAATCAATGTCCCATGCCCAGACCACTCCAAGCAGCTCTGTTTTAGATTCCTTGCCTATACCCTTAAATGAACTGAATGCAGGCCCTTTGACATCGCTCCAGGGTTCCTCTGGATCAGCTGCTACAGATACTACTAGTGTTTCTACGCAAGGAGAAAGTAGCATCCCTGCCACACTTGACAATTCTGGCTTGTCCACCAGTGATCAAAGTTCCCCTAGTTTGTACATGTCCAGTTCCCTGGAAACCTCTGGTGCCTCGGGTCAATATAAACCGGGCTCCTATAATGTGCTCAGTTCTTCGTCTGTTTCTAGTCAGTCTACCACTGACCAGAGTACCCCCAGTTTGTATAGTTCTAGCTTTCAGGGAAGTTCAGGCAGTTTGTTGGAAGCTTCTGGCTCTTTTCAAGGGGAAGTGGCAGGGCTTAGCTCTCATGTTGACTTGTCTCCCCAATCACAAGACAACTCCAGTCAGCTTCTACCCTCACCCTTGGAGGTCTCTAGCCAGTCTACTAATGGTCAAAGCACGCCCAGCTTGTTTATGCCTGGCTCTGACAGCAGTTCAGGATCACAGTCAGTAGGTCCTACTTCACCTCTAGACACTCAGGGCAGTCTCTCTCAAAGCATTTCTAGCCAGTCCACAAGCGTTCAGAGTTCACCTAGTGTGTCTACAAGCACCCAGAGCAGGTCTGCCACTCAATTGACTTCCAGAAACTTATTCCCTGTGCGGGGAGGTAGTAGTTCTACTTCTAGCTTATATCTGAAGCCTCAGGGCACTCTTGGTCTGTATGCCCCTGCGTCCCATACCAAATATGTGAGTTTACCCATGTCGTCACGCCTATCTATTTATAGCCAGTCAAAAAGTAACTCTGGTCCTTGGTTTGGGGGCTCTACTGGCTTTGCCTCCCAGGGAATGAGTAGCACTTACAGTGGTTCTGTACAGTCTCAAGGTACCACAAGTCAGTTTGCCTCTGGGTCTCCATCCTCCTATCCAATTGTAACACTATCTTCACCCCAAGGTTCTGCCAGTCAGTCCGCTACAGCCCAGAGTTCACGGAAGCAGTTTCCCTCTAGCTATGGCACCCAGTTAGTGTCCTCTAAGCCAATCACTCTGCAGGGAAGCACAACCTATGGTGGGTCACTCCAGCCTCAAGGTACCACAAGTCAGTTTGCATCTGGGTCTCCATCCTTTCCAAGTGTATCACTATCCTCGCCCCAAGGTTCCTTCAGTCAGTCTGCTGCAGTTTTGAGTTCACGGAAGCAGTTTCCCTCTAGCTATGGCACCCAGTTAGTGTCCTCTAAGCCAATCACCCTGCAGGGAAGCACAACCTATGGTGGGTCACTCCAGCCTCAAGATACCACAAGTCTGTTTGCATCTGGGTCTCCATCCTATCCAAGTGAATCATACTTCTCACCCCAAGGTTCCTCCAGTCAGTCTGCTGCAGTTTTGAGTTCACGGAAACAGTTTGCCTCTAGCTATGGCACCCAGTCAGGGTCCTCTAAGCCATTAACCCTGCAAGGAAGCACCACCTATGGTGGGTCACTCCAGCCTCAAGGTACCACAAGCCAGTTTGCATCTGCGTCTCCATCCTATCCAAGTGTATCACCATCATCGCCCCACGGTTCCTCCAGTCAGTCTGCTGCAGTTTTGAGTTCACGGAAGCAGTTTACCTCTAGCTATGGCACTCGGTTAGTGTCCTCCAAGCCAATAACCCTGCAGGGAAGAACTTCTGGGGGAACACTCCAGCCTCAAGATACCACAAGTCTGTTTGCCTCTGGGTCTCCATCCTATCCAAGTGAATCACACTTCTCACCTCAAGGTTCCTCCAAGCAGTCTACTGCAGTTTTGAGTTCACGGAAGCAGTTTGCCTCTAGCTATGGCACCCAGGCAGGGTCCTCTAAGCCATTCACGCTGCAAGGAAGCACCACCTATGCTGGGTCAATCCAGCCTCAAGGTACCACAAGTCTGTTTTCCTCTGGGTCTCCATCCTATCCAAGTGAATCACGCTCCTCGCTCCAAGGTTCCTCCAGTCAGTCTGCTCCAGTTTTGAGTTCACGGAAGCGGTTTACATCTACCTTCACAGGCAACTCTGGCACCCAGGAAGGACCCTCCACTCCCTTCATATGGCAGGGAAGCACTACCAATAGTGGGACACTCCAGCCCCAAGGTACCACAAGTCAGTTTGCATCTGGGTCTCCATCCTATCCAAGCGTATCACCATCCTCGCCCTCCAGTCAGTCTGCTGCAGTTTTGAGTTCAAGGAAGCAGTTTGCCTCTAGCCATGGCACTCGGTTAGGGTCCTCCAAGCCAATCACCCTGCAGGGAAGCACGTATGGTGGATCACTCCAGCCTCAAGGTACCACAAGTCAGTTTGCCTCTGGGTCTCCATCGTCTGATCCAAGCGCATCACTATCCTCGCCCCAAGGTTCCTCCAGTCAGTCTGCTGCAGTCCAGATTTCACGGAAGCAGTTTGCCTCTAGATATGGCACCCAGTCAGGGTCCTCTAAGCCATTCACCCTGCAGGGAAGCACCGCCGATGGTGGGTCACTCCAGCCTCAAGGTACCACAAGTCAGTTTGCCTCTGGGTCTTCAACCTCCTATCCAATTGTAACACTATTGTTGTCCTCATCCCAAGGTGTTGCTGACCAGTCCAGCCAAGCAGTCCAAAGCTATTCTGGGTCCCAAAGCCAAAAGTCTCAAAGATGGCAGCCTTCACAAGGTATTCATGTCTCAGGTGGAGCTGCATCACAGGGTAGCTCTCTGTCTCAAAGCTCTCCAATGCAGAGTTTCTCTTCTTCCTTGTCGTCAGCAGGAGGCTCATCTTCAGCATATCCTGGACCAATTGTTTCTGCACATGGTGGTAGCAGCGGTGGCTTTTCTCTTCATTCTCAAAGCCCCTCTAGGAAGTACACTCCTGGGTCTCATGCACATGCCAAGCTTGGTTCCTCTCCCCTAGCTGTTTCTAGCCAGTCTACCAGTGATAAGCGGTCAAATGGCCTGTATAGCTCAGACTCTCTGCGAACCCAAGGTCTCATTGGTGTAATTGAAAGACCCTCTAGGCTCTCATCTCAAGCTCCTGACTCTACAAGCAGTAACCAAATATCTGAGCATTTTGGGACCATGAAACGCCCCACAGGTTCAAACCTAACTCCATCTCTAGGCTCGAGTGCCCTAGAATCATCTGTTGGCATGTTCTCTAGTATCCCACAGACTGCACATGCACTACATAACTCTGGGTCAGATGTCCAGCTAAACAATCAACCATTCCTCAATCGGCGATACTCCGTAAAGGGCTAAGGGACTCTATAAAACAGCTATGTTATGCGAATTGTCTTCCAGAATAAAAAAGTCAAATGTTTAACAGTGATTTTTTTTTTCTTGTGCTTTTTTTGTTTATTGTACATTGAAAGGATAGAAATCCTTTTTAGTTGAGTTTGTTTAACTTGGGAAAAGGGGTGCCATATAGGGTTTTGAGCACCAAATTGGTTGGTTTTTAGACAGTTGCTGTTTAAATCACGTATTGTTAGCATTGACTGAATAAAATTTGCATTTAAAAAGGAGATATCATCCATCAGTATATGGCTGATTTTAGTCTTAAAATACTGATGACTGGTACCTGCCTCAATCTTGATAGGTGCAATACTATTTTCTAGTCAAAGCTTTAATTCTCTAAAAAAAAAAAATTGACTTTGGAATTTTCACTTTAAATGTTTTGCACTGGTGCCAGATCTGTTCATGTTTCATTGGTTTGTCCTTTGATTCAAATGAAGAAATTAATACATGGTTTATCAAATTTAAAGATTATTGGGCAAGTGAAAAACCATTGCAAAAATGAACTACTGGCCAGAGATTCAAATTAACTTTACTGACCTTAACCTGAGGTTAAGAAATTAAGATAAAAATGGCTTTTAGGCTAAAAGATTTGTTATAAACTGAATTCTTTGTAGTAGTTGATGGGGCTACAGGGTTTAAGTGGGAGAACATAAAATAAATTTGGGCTTATTTTAGGTTCATTTTCTCATTCCACTGTTGTATTTCATTTGTCCACTGCTTTAGACTGTTATGAATAGCTTGTAAATGACGTTCAGCATGCTACCAGAGAGGGGCGCAGTGATCATTAAAACCAAGAACCACATAATAAAGAACCCATTTCTCATTTGGCTGTCTTCCCCTTTTGAGACCATTTCTGAGACATTTTAGTGGGCAAAAGCGTGGATAAAAAACATGGCATTGTACTTAAGAAGTTCAGTGTTTGAGATACTTTGCCGATAGAAATGGACAACATGTTCTCATGAGTATTCGTATGTATTTTACCTCACGTCCATTAACTTATTTCCATAAACAATGAAACCCAGCACTATAACATCAATAATTTAGGTATGAACGACTTTGCAGACTTACAAATGTGTACAAATCCTTATTTATGAATATTAGAATTGTGGCATTGATATCTTGATTCTATTGTATTCAATTGTCATTTCAAAGACATTATGTTTTCAGTCCCATTTATGAGAAACTGTTTTCTCATCCACTTAAATTGGGGCCCTTAACCTGCTCAAAAACACTTTGCATACGTTGAAATTGTCGGCCATCAGGGTCACTGAGCTAAAATTAATAAAAAAAAGGAAGACACAAAAAGACTTGAGGTTGTTTGTATTTCAGAGAATTGAACCTTTCATTTTGTTATTTAAAATAAGCAATCATTTGGTTTAGCTACTAATAACATGCCCTCATATGTTAATGTATTGTATTCCACGTAGTAAAGAATCAATGATTTTCACCTGTGACATATTGATTGAGCAAATTGCCAGGTGCAGGTGGAGCCGTTCTGATTTACATCTGCATAAATTTGGTTGGTAGCACCCTAACGTGTCATTGAAACAAGCTTAGCAATAATGGGGTTTTGGCAGGTTGGATTTGGCTTGGTGTTTATTCTTGCACTTGGATTTTCTGAAGCACAATGGAGAGCAAGAGCAGCACAAAATCAGAGTCCAAGCGAGTTTAGGCCTAGAACATTAGCTCAAGCTTCTCAACAGTCTGAATCCTGGATGTCTTTGGTTCCCGGTAACAATGCATTTGCACCACAAAGGTTTCCCGCTCAGCTTCCTGTCCAGACACCAGTCAGCACTGACTTAGGAAAGTCTTCTCAAGATCTTATGGGTGTTCAATTAAAAGAGCTGTTGCAGGGTCCAGTGGCAAAACTGACGTGGAGCTTTCCGAGTCTACCAGAGGAACCACGGCAGCCAGATGTTCCTTTTGAGTTGCCTAATCCTGTCCCTGCCAATAGTGTAGCTGCTCAGTGTAGAGAGAATTCAGTATATGTGGAAGTGATGAAGGACTTTTTTGGGACTGGGCACCCACTGTTGTCCTCTGGTTTTACACTGGGAGGCTGTACTGCAACTGGAGAGGATTCTTCTGCTCAAGTGCTGATCTTTGAGTCTGAACTGCATGGATGTAGCAGCACATCAATGGTAAGGTTCTGATGTGACCATAATCATACAGTAGGTGTTCTGAACTGTCCATGTGACTGTAATTCTTTTAATCTGTTCTTCTATTAACCGTTTAGGTGACTGAGGATGAGCTTGTCTATAGGTTCAACATTATGTACACTCCACAAGACGCTTCATTTGGTGTTCCTATTGTCAGGAGCAGTAGTGCGGTGGTTGCTATTGAGTGTCATTATCCAAGGTGAGGATTCAATTAATTCAGGCTCACCAGATGTTCTAATCCTGCTATTTATGGGCAAGAGATGACCACTTGTTTAACTCCTACAGAACACATAATGTGAGCAGCGACGCCTTAATACCCACTTGGATCCCATATGCCTCAACTGAGGTCGCAGAGGATGTGTTTGTCTTCTCCCTCAAGCTCATGACTGGTTGGTATAGCCCATACAGATTTGTATAATGCTTGTGATTCATCTGTTAAGATTACTTACTTTTTCAGATGACTGGAGATTTGAGAGACCTTCTAACCAGTACTTCCTGGGTGACATGATAAATCTTGAAGCATCAGTCCATTTGTACAGCCATGTTCCCATCCGTGTGTTTGTGGACAGCTGCGTGGCTACTGCAGTCCCTGATGTCGCTTCTGTCCCCAGATACTCCTTTATTGAGAATAATGGGTAAGAGGTGCTACCTCGTGTATCCCAGCTTCCAGAAGGGTTGTGTGATTTCTAACTGGGTTCTTTTCACAGGTGCCTGGTTGACGCCAAGCTCACAGGCTCCACATCTCACTTCATGCCCCGGACTCAAGGTGATAAGCTAAGGTTTCAGCTAGAGGCGTTCAGGTTCCAGCAAGCAGACAGTGGGCTGGTATGTATGTCATGTAGTTGTGCAACTCTTTGTATGATATGCTGCCATGGTGTGCAAAAATTGTCTCTGCAGGTCTACATCACATGCATTTTGAAGGTGGCTGCAACAACATCAAGTTCTGAACAGAAAGCTTGTTCATTCTCTGCTAATGGGTATGTCTCCTTCTAAATAAGTGTACAGGTGAATTGGTTGCATTAACTTATTTGAGGGTTTGTTTTGTCAGGTGGGTGTCTGCAGATGATTCTGACCAGGTGTGTGGCTGCTGTGACACAACGTGTAGCATCAGAAGTGGAAGTGATCAACTGCTTGCAGGTTTGGATTAACTCTGAGAAGTTGTTATTGGCATACATGACTTTAGTTCTCACTAGTTATTTGTTCCTCAGATCTACGCTGGGAGAAGGCATCTGTCGGCCCCATCAATGTTAAAGAATATGGCCATAGCCAAAAATAACTGAAAATGTCATTTGTCTTCTGATGATTTTTAATAAATGTTGCTAATATATTTGGGGTTTTGCTGTCTTTACTTGGACAAATACTACACTTTTAAACTAGTCAGCATGGTTTCTGGTCAGTCATGTACCACAAATCCTAATTCTACTGGCCTATATGGGAATCCTTATTCTATACTGGCCTACATTTTGCTTAAGTCATTTGTCGGGCTAGGCCTATAACAGCACAAAATTGAGGCTTTTGTACCAGAGGAACCTTTTCCTAGAACTATTGGCGGAGGTAAGTACCTGGATTTTTGGTGTGTTTACACCGCAGGAACTATGATTTTAGTTCTAGGAACTCTTTTTGCTCCTATTTTTGAATAGGGTCTCAACCAAACAAAACTTTTTAGGGCCCAAGCCCTGAAAGGGCGAAGGCCCTATTGTTTTCCTTGCGATTATTATTTTTTTTTTTTTTCTAACGACTATCCGGGCACTTTCGGGTCCCTTAACATGCTCAAAAACTCTTGAAACTTTGCACACGGGTCAGAACCCGCGGCCATCAGAGCCGGGCTGAAGCTGGTACACGGGCGCGGCAGGGCGGCTTGTCAGCGCCCCCTGGAACAGGGTCTGAACACTTTGTCCATAAATCAAACACGCTTGCATGTAATAATATGAAACTTGGTACACATGTCGATCTCATTGTTTCATATATACATCGCGCTTTTACTTTTTACCCCAGCCCAACAGGAAGTCAGATATTTACGGTTGTTTTTAAAACGGATGCAATGGAATTTAATGTACTCCTCCTAGAGCATTCATCCGCATGGAACGAAACTCGGTCAGCCTGAAGTCAAGACATAGAGGATCAAAAATTGCGAGGGGATTTTTGATATCTCGAACGGTTTGGCTGTGGCGAGGAAACAAAATTATGGTGAGAAACGTGAAACAGGAAGTGTGTCATAACTTCCGCATACCTCAACCGATCTTGATGAAACTTCAGGAGTGTGTTCGCTGTAAGAGGGCGATCACATGGATGTGACTATTGTGTGTCAAAGTTATAGCGCCACCAACTGGCAGCAGGAAGTGTGTCACTTTCAAAATGCTTTGAAATCACCCTCTTATTTTAACCCGATTTGCTTCAATCTTCATCTGTATAATGTAAATACACGGCAGATGTAGACCTGTGAATGGATTCTTGATATCTTTGAAACTGTTTCCGTGGCGACGCATTAAACTTTACCATTCTTTTAGGATGCTTTTGAGACCCTTAGCATGCTTCAAATTGCATGAAACTCGACAGACACATCACATTTATTAGCCAGTAGAAACATGCAAAGTTTCAGAAAAGGGCGTGGTGAGGGCTCAGTAGCGCCACCTTTTGACAAAAGTGGGGTTGTTAGTTTTATCTACAGTTACAAAAATCGGTATGTATATTGTACTCTTCGAGCCGGACAACTTTCTAATTCACACTCAATAGCTAGGACCCACAGAAAGTCAGATATTTTAGTTTGAATGTAGTCATACTCCCTCTGAGCATATGTCTGAGTCTTTGCCTGTCTCTGTGTGTGTGTGTGTGTGTGTGTGTGTGTGTGTGTGTGTGTGTGTGTTAGCAGGGAGAGGGGGCTTAATTAACCATTTAACTGCTGTGTGTCTGGCCAGCATAAATAAAATACTTTTCTTAAGCCTGGGATTTTTTAAATAAGTTTTTATTTTATTTTTTTATAAGTAAAGGCACATAGCCAGTTTAATTGTAGTGCATTGACAATAGTTTTATATAATTAGTTCATTAATTAAATTAACTTGGTCCATTAACTTGGTCTGAAAATTGGGTCCATAAATCAAACACACTTGCATATAATAATATTAAACTCGGTACACTTATAGATCTCATTAGCCCAAGCAACTTTAAGCCAGCAAAACAGGAAGTCGGTTGTTTCAGTCTGTATGTGAATGTTTTGCAAAACCAGCCTTTACATTTTTATTTCCCCCCTCTTAAGTAATTTTTAATTATTCCCACACCAAACTTCTTCAAAATTATGAAAATATATTAAAGATACTAAGGCATGTAGCCTACTGGCCATCGGGACTACCGGGAGATTCCTGGTGGGCCGCGGTCTGGTTGGGCCGGCGGCCCGGCGCGTTATGTATTTTGTTTTTAAATCATTATTAATTGTAAATATATTCTATCGTAAGTATTGTTAAATTGTCCAATCCCGGACTTATGCGCCTCTCTCATGAAGCCGCATGAAGCTGACGCGAGCTGCGAGACTGACAGGTCTGACTGTCTGACACTGGCCAATCGGAATCAAGTTCAGATTCTAGACTTGAGGGGAAATTCTAAAACGCTTAACGTGAAAAACGCTTAACGTGGCTTACTGTAGTAAGACAGTGATATTAAAAGACCAAATTCGCTACACATCATATTATTAAACCATATGTATAAAAAAATAAGATGAGTCCAGAAAATCAACGCAACGCGATTAATAACACGTTAAGCATTTTCTTTCCATAGAAAACCGTTATGAGAAAACGCTTAACGTGGCTTACTGTACTTGATATTAAAAGACCAAATTCGCTACACCATATTAATAAACCATACCATTAGTAAGCCACGTTAAGCGTTTTCTCATAACGGTTTTCTATGGGAAGAAAATGCTTAACGTGTTATTAATCGCGTTGCCTTGATATTCTAGACTCATCTTATTTTTTATACATATATGGTTTATTAATATGATGTGTAGCGAATTTGGTCTTTTAATATCACTGTCTTAGTAGCCTACAGTAAGCCACGTTAAGCGTTCTCATAACGGTACGGAAAGAAAATGCTTAACGTGTTATTAATCGCGTTGCGTTGATTTTCTGGACTCATCTTATTTTTTTATACATAGTATGGTTTATTAATATGATGTGTAGCGAATTTGGTCTTTTAATATCACTGTCTTAGTACAGTAAGCCACGTTAAGCGTTTTTCACGTTAAGCGTTTTAGAATGTCCCGACTTGGGGAGCGGCCGCTTACACCGTGTCCTAACTACACACGACGCCGCGACACGCGATAAAAGGTATCTTTTCCATGTTAATAAATCAGAGTTTTTGTCCTAACCATACGCGACGGCGACATGCGAAGTTTCTAATTTAGAAACGGTTCCTATTTCTGCAACGTCGCGGCTGACAGAATGAAGAAATTACACTGGTTATGAGTACACATTTATTTTTAGTTAAAAATAGGTCACTGTGCCACAAGCCATAACGGATAATTTACCTCAGATTTTGAAAGCATTATAGTGTTCAAAATGAATTATGCAAACATACGACTGTACTTCATAACAACGACAATAACTGGCAGATGCCACCAAATGTGTTAAAATAAATGAATTATTTGCTGGACTTAAGTGAAAAGGAAAGCCATTTAATGACCATAGCACATAGTTGACGTGAAAAAAGGAGTATTTTGCATATAAATATGCACATATAGACTATACATATTTTTTCGATTTGTATCCCTGAAAGTGCCTGGCAGAAGCCTATATCTACTGTCTGTGTCATAAATGTGAACATAATATTATCTACTGTCTGTGTCATAAATGTGAACATAAACTATATTTCATGAGGTGAAACATCACTGCCAGGAGCTACAGAATAGGGGAGCGCGGGGATAAAGGTAGGCCTAACGCGGGGTTAAATGTAACACGGACATTTTACATAGTTTGTCAGTATCTAGCCGGCTGTCTTTCCGCTCTTTTTCTCTTGCTGCCAGAAGACGGTCTCCCGCGAATTTGCGGAACGTATTGATTATATTTCGTGAAGATAATGGACAAAGAGTGTTTTGACATCATGAAAGTAATTTTTTTCATCGTAGATTTTTTTCTGTTTCCGGGTTGGATGTATACGCGTCCAAATCTAACTTTATATTGCCTTAATCACTGTCTTGTTGGCTCAAACACAGCACCGTTTTGAAACATGTCAGTAATTCCTAGCGACTGTTAGCTAGGTTTAAAATATGTAATACACAGCGGGGTTAGTTGTAACACAGTGTTCCAACTGCTGCCACAATGATAATCAAATGAAAACGGAGCCACACAACTTTTCAGGTTTGAGTATACATTTAACTTTGTTGGACTTTCACAAACAATGTTGTAATTTAAAATGTTTAAAATTTAGTGCACTATGAATGATAGCTTATTTATTTATTAAAAATATGGCCTGTTTTTAATGAAATAAACCATTTAAATTTTTATTCTAAGCTCATTTGTATTATTATTAAAGTTATTATTAATAATAATAATAATTGTACATGCAGCTGCCACACAAATCTAATTTAATTGCAATTACAATATTTATATGTTTATTTTATTTTATTTATTATTATTTATTGCAAAACCGTGCAGCCCTTTTCTACGTATAGCTATGATATTGATCCATAACAAAAGGATGATTGGATGAGGAATTAAAAATGTTATTATTCACCATTTATTTTCTATAAGACCAGTGTTGGGGGTAACGAGTTACAAACGAGTTTGGGTAAGTAAAGTAACGCATTACACTGAAAATATTGGTAACTACACTACTTTACTATAATAAAGGAACGCGCTTTCCTGCGTTACCCAAGCCGTGTTTGCCTGTGTGGAGAGTTCCGTCTAGTGGTGCGTGCGCGCCGTTGCCATAGAGACCGATTTGAGTGAGAGAGAGAGGGAAGTGGAGAGGGAGAGACGGGTTTCAACAAATGGCAATATTCACATTACTTTCAGTTTATTGCTCGAAAGCACAAAAATATTTGAGTGAAATGTAGGCTATAGTAAATCCTAAGATTATTATTTGTGACATTAGAACAAAATATGTGGATATAAAAACATGTATATAGGCTAGGCTAAAGAACTAAATGAACGATCTCTATTTTCTAATTTCACTAAACATTTCATTAAGTTTCGTGGACATTTTATAAAACATGGATCTTAGGCTCATTTTGTAAACATAAATAACTGATTTAGATGCGCAAACTGGGTGCCGTTGCGGAGATGTAGGCTCCATGTTCGGTGCAGGTTCGGCTTCTTGTCGTTCATCCTCGGATGCGGCATCGCGTGCGGTGTTTGCCGCGTGCACCTTTCCGCTCGTTCGGACGCGTCAAGTAAAAACAAGGCTCGAAAGTCTTGGAAAACGAAATGAACAGGATTGTTGCAGGGTTCATTGTAGAAGACATGCTTCCCCTGTCGACCATTAATTCCCCAGGTTTAGAAAAATACATTTTAAATTAGGATTAAGAATTTTATGGAATAAAGTGACCTTTATTTTATTATTTTTCATTGACATATTTTATTTTTTTTTAAATTATTATTATTACCATGAGTCAACTAAAAAGCTGGGTTTGCTCTCAGGAGAAGAGTTTTATTCTCCCAGCCTGTTTTGAAACTTCTGTGATAAACACCATTTTAAAATTTTGAATTTTGAACCCCATTTTGTTTGTGAATTTTACAGTGCGGCATATTTATTTGTGCAGACAGGGATATTGTTCTTTCATGTCATTTTGTATACATTTAATAAAGTGATGATAGGGAAAAAACTGATATGATGTTTGTCCATGTAGGCTACACGGTAAATTAAGAAACAGGAAAGTAAAGTAATAAGTAGTGAAGTTATTTTTCCAACGCAGTAACTAGTAAAGTAATCTCATTACAATTTACAGAAGTAACTAGTAACTAATTACTTTTTTGAGTAACTACCCCAACACTGTATAAGACTATACCAATATTGGAACTATAGCCATTTTATTCCTTTTTTTTAATTTAAGAATTATGTTTAAGTTTAAAAACAGACAGAATGGTTTAGTCAAAAAAGAAAAAAATCATTCATAGTGCTATACTGCCCTCTTGTGTTCAAAATTAGGTAGAACTATTGGATCAATATCCACACATTAATACAGTTGGCAATACAGTATAATAGGTAATACAGTAGGATTGGGGCCTTAAAAATCGATAACTTAAAAAGTGAAAGTAACGGACGTCCACACAAGACCAGGCTTGGGAGGGTTACTTTAAAAATGTATTCCGATACAGTTACAAATTATTTCATAAAAAAAGGGTCCCACTTTATATTAAATGGCTTTAAGTACTATATACTTTTTCAAAAAGTAACTACAATCTGATTACTACTTTTTTTGATGTAACTCACTAGATTTTTGTATCCTGATTACATAATGCCGTTGCATGTATTCTGTTGCTCCCACAAGACATTAGTCTGAATATTTTCCTGTATGAACAAAAAGGAGTTTCCATTGTTCGCACACAAACACACATTCGATCGCGCCTCTCTCGTGACTGTGTGTGCGTGTCATGTGTTCTAGGCTGTGTGCATGCACTTCTGAAGCTGCGCAGAAAATAATAAAATGCCATGCGGAGGACTAACGCAAAATGTGTGAGAAAATCCATTTGATTGTAGTGTAAGTGAGAAATAATTTCAGTGCTCTGGTCAATAGCTGTAGAGTGAAAACTGGTGAGTGCAGTACAGCTTTCACAGAAAGAGAATGATGTGAGCACGTACGATTGGCAGTGAATCTTTTAAGCGGACAAAATAGCTCAATAAGAGTAACAAAATACATGTGGAAAAAATCACATCGTAATGTTTTAAAGAAGAGTGGTTTGATTAAAGTGGTGTAAATATACCCGATCCGGCAAAGATGGCAGTATCGGAGCTGATAACGATCCTGAGTATCGGATCGGCGCATCCCTACATACTATAATGTAAACACAGTACAGATGTAGACCTTGATGTACACCTGACCTTTCAGAAGGTTGCTCATGCATACTTTGTGGTTAAAATGTGCCCTCGATCCGCACCTTTGCAGAGCCTTCACTGCTGCAAGCTCTTCAGCACACTTCTTTTTGACAGTCAAAGCGGGGGTTACGTTTTTGCACGTCATGTAGAATAACCCTAAAAGCACCAAGGGTGCGGTGCCACCGGCTTTATATATATATATATATATATATATATATATAAATATAGCTGCGAGCAGCGATTGCGGGCCAAAGCCGGCGGTACCGCCATCCCGGTGCCTTTAGGTAACTAAAGGCACCGGGGTTGTGGTGCCACCGGCTTGGGCCCGCAATCGCTGCTCGCAGCTATATTATTAGGGCCCAAGCCCTGAAAGGGCGAAGGCCCTATTGTTTTCCTTAGGATTATTAGGGCCCAAGCCCTGAAAGGGCGAAGGCCCTATTGTTTTCCTTAGGATTATTATTAGGGCCCAAGCCCTGAAAGGGCGAAGGCCCTATTGTTTTCCTTAGGATTATTTTTAGGGCCCAAGCCCTGAAAGGGCGAAGGCCCTATTGTTTTCCTTGCGATTATTTTTTTTTTTTTTTTTTTTTTTTCTAACGACTATCCGGGCACTTTTGGGGCCCTTAACATGCTCAAAAACTCTTGAAACTTTGCACACTGGTCAGAACCCGCGGCCATCAGAGCCGGGCTGAAGCTGGTACCCGGGCGTGGCAGGGCGGCTCGTCAGCGCCCCCTGGAACAGGGTCTGAACACTTTGTCCATAAATCAAACACGCTTGCATGTAATAATATGAAACTCGGTACACATGTCGATCTCATCGTTTCATATATACATCGCGCTTTTACTTTTTACCCCAGCCCAACAGGAAGTCAGATATTTAAGGTTGTTTTTAAAACGCGTGCAATGGAATTTAATGTACTCCTCCTAGAGCATTCATCCGCATGGAACGAAACTTGGTCAGCCTGAAGTCAAGACATAGAGGATCAAAAATTGCGAGGGGATTTTTGATATCTCGAACGGTTTGGCTGTGGCGAGGAAACAAAATTATGGCAAGAAACGTGAAACAGGAAGTGTGTCATAACTTCAGCATACATCAACCGATCTTGATGAAACTTCAGGAGTGTGTTCGCTGTAAGAGGACGATCACATGGATGTGACTATTGTGTGTCAAAGTTATAGCGCCACCAACTGGCAGCAGGAAGTGTGTCACTTTCAAAATGCTTTGAAATCACCCTCTTATTTTAACCCGATTTGCTTCAATCTTCATCTGTATAATGTAAATACATGGCAGATGTAGACCTGTGAATGGATTCTTGTTATCTTTGAAACTGTTTCCGTGGCGACACATTAAACTTTACCATTCTTTTAGGATGCCTTTGAAACCCTTAGCATGCTTGAAATTGCATGAAACTCGACAGACACATCACATTTATTAGCCAGTAGACACATGCAAAGTTTCAGAAACGGGCGTGGTGAGGGCTCAGTAGCGCCACCTTTTGACAAAAGTGGGGTTGTTAGTTTTATCTACAGTTACAAAAATCGGTATGTATATTGTACTCTTCGAGCCGGACAACTTTCTAATTCACACTCAATAGCTAGGACCCACAGAAAGTCAGATATTTTAGTTTCAATGTAGTCATACTCCCTCTGAGCATATGTCTGAGCCTTTGCCTGCTGTGTGTGTGTGTGTGTGTGTGTGTGTGTGTGTGTGTATTTGCAGGGGGAGGGGGCTTAATTAGGGCCCAAGCCCTGAAAGGGCGAAGGCCCTATTGTTTTCCTTAGGATTTTTTTTTTCTTTTTCTTTTTTTTTTTTTTTTTTCTAACGACTATCCGGGCACTTTTGGGGCCCTAAACATGCTCAAAAACTCTTGAAACTTTGCACACAGGTCAGAACCCGCGGCCATCAGAGCCGGGCTGAAGCTGGTACCCGGGCGTGGCAGGGCGGCTCGTCAGCGCTCCCTGGAACAGGGTCTGAACACTTTGTCCATAAATCAAACACGCTTGCATGTAATAATATGAAACTCGGTACACATGTCAATCTCATCGTTTCATATATTCATCGCACTTTTACTTTTTACCCCAGCCCAACAGGAAGTCAGATATATTACGGTTGTTTTTAAAATGCTTGCAATGGAATTTAATGTACTCCTCCTAGAGCATTCATCCGCATGGAACGAAACTCGGTCAGCCTGAAGTCAAGACATAGACGATCAAAAATTGCGAGGGGATTTTTGATATCTCGAACGGTTTGGCTGTGGCGAGGAAACAAAATTATGGTGAGAAACGTGAAACAGGAAGTGTGTCCTAACTTCAGCATACATTAACTGATCTTGATGAAACTTCAGGAGTGTGTTCGCCGTAAGAGGACGATCCCATGGATGTGACTATTGTGTGTCAAAGTTATAGCGCCACCAACTGGCAGCAGGAAGTGTGTCACTTTCAAAATGCTTTGAAATCACCCTCTTATTTTAACCCGATTTGCTTCAAACTTCATCTGTATAATGTAAACATACGGCAGATGTAGACCTGTGAATGGATTCTTAATATCTTTGAAACTGTTGCCGTGGTGACGCATCAAACTTTACCATTCTTTTAGGATGCTTTTGAGACCCTTAGCATGCTTCAAATTGCATGAAACTCCTCAGACACATCACATTTATTAGCCAGTAGACATGTGCAAAGTTTCAGAAACGGGCGTGGTGAGGGCTCAGTAGCGCCACCTTTTGACAAAAGTTGGGTTGTTAGTTTTATCTACAGTTACAAAAATCAGTATGTATATTGTACTCCTCGAGCCGGACAACTTTCTAATTGACACTCTTTAACTAGGACCCACAGAAAGTAAGATATGTTTGTTTGAATCTGGTCATGCTCCCTTTGAGCCTACATCTCTGTCTCTCTCTGTGTGTGTGTGTTAGTAGGGGGAGGGGCTTAACTTAACCATTTCAGTGCTGTGTGTTTTTTTCTGCTGTGTAATTTCTTAATACATTTCTTAAGCCTGGTATGTTTTAAATAAGTTTTTATTTTAATTTTTATAAGTGAAGGCATAATATAACCAGTTAAATTGTAGTGCATTGACAATAGTTTTATATAATTAGTTTATTAATTAAATTAACTTGGTCCATAAACTTGGTCCAGCTGCGAGACTGACAGGTCTGACTGTCTGACACTGGCCAATCGGAATCAAGAGCGGAGAAGCGGCCGCTCCCATAGGCAGTATAGTATCTCCCCGCCCTGTGGAGGCATTCCGCCGGTCTCGTGAAGTTTCTCGCCGGTCTCGTCTCTGAGACCCCTACACCTGGTATTAAAATGCGATCTGTATCCAGATAAGTTATCCGGATAATAAAAAAGAAATATCAATGCAAGGTATTACGTTGTGATCGGATTGTGATCGATTTGCCTGACCATCTGGAGGTAGTCTGGCTCGCATTGTGTTCGGATCTTTACGTGTAAACGCAATCTGGTTGTTGATATCACACATGTATATTTTACTCCTCCCAAAAATGCTAAAAAATAAACGAGTGAGAGCGTTTACAGGCTGTTATAGTCAGACATGATGACGGCGCTACTGCGACACGCATCACCACCGCAGATAAGCAGCAGCTGAGCGTCAAACCAACGTGCAAACATCGCAAATAAAAGGGAAAGTAAGTCAGAGACGCTTAATCATCTACACAATCATCTTCAAGTAAAGAAAGAAATGATCTCTTGACTCTTACAAGGGCTGTTGCCACTCTCTCTTATTGATGTCTATTGATGAAATAGCTGATGATCAATAAAATGCATGCTAATATCTGTAATAAACAACCGACAAAATTACTGTATGATGTGGTGTAAATAAAGAATCAGTCCAGCATCGCCATGTCAGTGTGTATTGATTCATCATTGTCTCTTCATAGTTTGCAAGAGACATTTAATAAACTGAGCGTATTTGATAAACTGAGCGTAGCCTATTCATCTGTCAATATAACCTCATTCTTTTTAATGATCAGAAGAACGCGTATCGACTACCGTTACAGTACAATATGTCCTAACTACACACGACGCCGCGACACGCGATAAAACGATAAAAGGTATCTTTTCCATGTAAATCAGAGTTTTTGTCCTAACCAGACGCGACGGCGACATGCGAAGTTTCTAATTTAGAAACGGTTCCTATTTCTGCGATGTCGCGGCTGACAGAATGAAGAAATTACACTGGTTATGAGTACACATTATTTATTTTTAGTTAAAAATAGGTCACTGTGCCACAAGCCATAACGGATAATTTACCTCAGATTTTGAAAGCATGTAATATTATAGTGTTCAAAATGAATTCTATGCAAACATACGACTGTATTTCATAACAACGACAATAACTTGAGGCAGATGCCACCAAATGTGTTAAAATAAATGAATTATTTGCTGGACTTAAGTGAAAAGGATAGCCATTTAATGACCATAGCACATAGTTGATGTGAAAAAAGGAGTATTTTGCATATAAATATGCACATAAATATATATTTTTTCAATTTGTCTCCCTGAAAGTGCCTGGCAGAAGCCTATACTGTCTGTGTCATAAATGTGAACATAATATTATCTACTGTCTGTGTCATAAATGTGAACATAATATTGTAACAGAATATTCTTATGCTATATTATATAAACTATATTTCATGAGGTGAAACATCACTGCCAGGAGCTACAGAATATATATTTCTGTAGGTCCTCACCGTGATGTTGCACTTCATGAAATATATGTAGTATAGCCTAAGAATATTCTATTAAAATATTAAGTGGCACATAAATTCAGACCAGTTATTTACAATAAAGCCTTATAAAATCATTTCCATTCCCTTTGTTTATTATTTTAATAGTTTTTTCTTGGTTTTGATAGTAAATGAAATCTAATCAGTAATTTTACATGCAGATTAATGCACGTATAGATTAATGCACGTGTGTGTGTGTTTGCATAGTGGGCCGGTCTGGATGAAGTGTCCAGGGCTGATTTTTTGTCCCAGTCCAGCCCTGAATGGCAATATTCACATTACTTTCAGTTTATTGCTCGAAAGCACAAAAATATTTGAGTGAAATGTAGGCTATAGTAAACCCTAAAATTATTATTTGTGACATTAGAACAAAATATGTGGATATAAAAACATGTATAGGCTAAAGAACTAAATGAACGATCTCTATTTTCTAATTTCACGACGTCCACACAAGACCAGGCTTGGGAGGGTTACTTTAAAAAATGTATTCCGATACAGTTACAAATTATTTCATAAAAAAGGGTCCCACTTTATATTAATTGGCTTTAAGTACTTTATACTTTTTCAAAAAGTAACTACAATCTGATTACTTTTTTTGATGTAACTCACTGTAATAATATACAGTTACTGGATTTTTGTTTCCTGATTACATAATGCTGTTACATGTATTCTGTTGCTCCCACAAGACATTAGTCTGAATATTTTCCTGTATGAACAAAATGGAGTTTCCATTGTTCACACACAAACACACACAGAGTTCGATCGCGCCTCTCTCGTGACTGTGTGTGCGTGTCATGTGTTCTAGGCTGTGTGCATGCACTTCTGAAGCTGCTCAGAAAATAATAAAATGCCATGCAGAGGACTAATCAAAATGTGTGGGAAAATCCATTTGATTGTAGTTTAAGTGAGAAATAATTTCAGTGCTCTGGTCAATAGCTGTAGAGTGAAAACTGGTGAATGCAGTATACAGCTTTCACAGAAAGAGAATGATGTGAGCACGTACGATTGGCAGTGAATCTTTTATGCGGACAAAATAGCCCAATAAGAGTAACAAAATACATGTGGAAAAAATCACATCGTAATGTTTTAAAGAAGAGTGGTTTGATTAAAGTGGTGTAAATATACCCGATCCGGCAAAGATGGCAGTATCGGAGCTGATAACGATCCTGAGTATCGGATCGGCGCATCCCTACATACTATAATGTAAACACAGTACAGATGTAGACCTTGATGTACACCTGACCTTTCAGAAGGTTGCTCATGCATACTTTGTGGTTAAAATGTGCCCTCGATCCGCACTTTTGCAGAGCCTTCACTGCTGCAAGCTCTTCAGCACACTTCTTTTTGACAGTCAAAGCGGGGGTTACGTTTTTGCACGTCATGTAGAATAACCCTAAAAACACCAAGGGTGCGGTGCCACCGGCTTTATATATATATATATATATATATATATATATATATATATATAAATATAGCTGCGAGCAGCTATTGCGGGCCAAAGCCGGCGGTACCGCCATCCCGGTGCCTTTAGGTAACTAAAGGCACCGGGGTTGCGGTGCCACCGGCTTGGGCCCGCAATCGCTGCTCGCAGCTATATTTTTTTTTTTTTTTCCTATGTGTCAAGATTCATAAAGTAATCAAAGAAATGTGTAACTACTTTTGAGCTATGCTCTGTTCTATTTATTAAAGTTTCCCTTTACAAAAAGTGTTTATAATGTTTTTTTTTATTAAAAAAAAAAATAACTGTACTTACTGCATGAATTTCCCAGTCAGGACCCACACTGGGTTAATGGCTGGATCAGATAATAGATTTGTTGCCCATTAAATAAATTACAAGTCAACATTCAAGACTGCTAGAATTCCAAATCACATGGGCCTTAGTATTAAATTATATAGAGAGGCTTCAATTATGAACTTAAATGGAATAATGGGTATCTCACAGTCTGTATAGATGCTGTTTTTTATTTTCTTTTTTTGTGCGTGTCTTGTATACTTAGTGGTATTCTTCTTGGTGTGTTCTGTGATTTGTGGTGTGTGTGTTAAATTGTGAATAATAATAAAAAAATCTCAACCAACATAAACAATGGTGATAGATGGGCTTCTTAACCTTTAAGCTGAGGAGAGAATCCAACTTCCAAACTGCATTGAAATCACCTTCTTAATTGTACGTGATTTGCTTCAAACTTCATCAGAATAATGCCAAGATACGAAAGATGTAAACCTGTGAATGGGATTCTTGTTGTCTGGAATACAGTTGTTATGGCAATGCATAAAACTTATATTTTTCTTTTGGGTATTTCTGAGACTCTTAGCATGCTACAAAATGCATGACACACACAAACACACACATCAGAGTTGTCAGCCAGTAGACATGAGCAAAGCCTTAAAAATGGCCATGTAGGAGCGGCTAAGAAGTGTCATATTTAAACAGGGTTGAAAAAAGCCTTGTTGCTGAGAATTTTCAGACATGATTATCAAAAATGTTGAATTTTTGGCTCAACTAACTGGTAAACAGTCTCAAACTCTTGAGAATGTTCGCCAAGTAGATGGAGTCCTCAGAGCATTTTGGCTGAGTTTTATCCCCGAGACTCCAAAAATTTGTCTCACTTCCTTCCTAAAATTAACCTTTATAAAGGTCAACCTGATGTGATCAGACACATTTTGTTTAAAGTGAATGACAATATCCTATGCAACAACACGCTTTAAAATGTTTAAACGGTACAGGGAATCAGAGCCTTCATAAAACAATCATCAATTATCTTTTAACAGCCAGTTAGTTTCCCAGGTGAACAATGTTTCATGTAATTAGTTATTTGCCCTAATTGGACTGATGAAGGCCTATAAAATACACTTATCTCCAGTTCAGTATGTTTGCAATTTTAGTGTCTGTGTGGTGGATTGAGAAAGTGAATGTTGGGGCTTTGGCGTGCTCTAGGTTTTTGTTTGCCATGGATAACGGGTGGACACAGTGAGTTTATTCAATCAACCTCAGTTTGTGAATGATTTGGCAAATTGATTTACCTAATGTATTTACTTTTAGGTTACACTTGTTTGTAATCTTCCTGCTCTTTTTGAGTAATACTCTTGGATTTAAAGGTAATGTTTTTTTTTTTGTTGTTGTTTTTCTTCTTGCAAAGGATTTTAAATTGTTTGTCTAGAAATTTTCTATTTTGTCTAATTCACAGCTCGTGTTAATTCAGATGCCAACCACTGGTGGGGCCAACCTTCAGACAAAACTTTTTCACCTCGTGCAGTCCAGTCTTCTGTGTCAGAGGTCCCTGTGACTGGGATTTTGCCTGAAGAAGTGGGCTCTAGTTTATTCACTAACAGACCCCTGAAAAGGTTGAACTTACTCAAATTTGTTAAAGGTGGTGTTTCCAGCACGCATGAATCAATGTCCCATGCCCAGACCACTCCAAGCAGCTCTGTTTTAGATTCCTTGCCTATACCCTTAAATGAACTGAATGCAGGCCCTTTGACATCGCTCCAGGGTTCCTCTGGATCAGCTGCTACAGATACTACTAGTGTTTCTACGCAAGGAGAAAGTAGCATCCCTGCCACACTTGACAATTCTGGCTTGTCCACCAGTGATCAAAGTTCCCCTAGTTTGTACATGTCCAGTTCCCTGGAAACCTCTGGTGCCTCGGGTCAATATAAACCGGGCTCCTATAATGTGCTCAGTTCTTCGTCTGTTTCTAGTCAGTCTACCACTGACCAGAGTACCCCCAGTTTGTATAGTTCTAGCTTTCAGGGAAGTTCAGGCAGTTTGTTGGAAGCTTCTGGCTCTTTTCAAGGGGAAGTGGCAGGGCTTAGCTCTCATGTTGACTTGTCTCCCCAATCACAAGACAACTCCAGTCAGCTTCTACCCTCACCCTTGGAGGTCTCTAGCCAGTCTACTAATGGTCAAAGCACGCCCAGCTTGTTTATGCCTGGCTCTGACAGCAGTTCAGGATCACAGTCAGTAGGTCCTACTTCACCTCTAGACACTCAGGGCAGTCTCTCTCAAAGCATTTCTAGCCAGTCCACAAGCGTTCAGAGTTCACCTAGTGTGTCTACAAGCACCCAGAGCAGGTCTGCCACTCAATTGACTTCCAGAAACTTATTCCCTGTGCGGGGAGGTAGTAGTTCTACTTCTAGCTTATATCTGAAGCCTCAGGGCACTCTTGGTCTGTATGCCCCTGCGTCCCATACCAAATATGTGAGTTTACCCATGTCGTCACGCCTATCTATTTATAGCCAGTCAAAAAGTAACTCTGGTCCTTGGTTTGGGGGCTCTACTGGCTTTGCCTCCCAGGGAATGAGTAGCACTTACAGTGGTTCTGTACAGTCTCAAGGTACCACAAGTCAGTTTGCCTCTGGGTCTCCATCCTCCTATCCAATTGTAACACTATCTTCACCCCAAGGTTCTGCCAATCAGTCCGCTACAGCCCAGAGTTCACGGAAGCAGTTTCCCTCTAGCTATGGCACCCAGTTAGTGTCCTCTAAGCCAATCACTCTGCAGGGAAGCACAACCTATGGTGGGTCACTCCAGCCTCAAGGTACCACAAGTCAGTTTGCATCTGGGTCTCCATCCTTTCCAAGTGTTTTACTATCCTCGCCCCAAGGTTCCTTCAGTCAGTCTGCTGCAGTTTTGAGTTCACGGAAGCAGTTTGCCTCTAGCTATGGCACCCAGTTAGTGTCCTCTAAGCCAATCACCCTGCAGGGAAGCACAACCTATGGTGGGTCACTCCAGCCTCAAGATACCACAAGTCTGTTTGCATCTGGGTCTCCATCCTATCCAAGTGAATCATACTTCTCACCCCAAGGTTCCTCCAGTCAGTCTGCTGCAGTTTTGAGTTCACGGAAACAGTTTGCCTCTAGCTATGGCACCCAGTCAGGGTCCTCTAAGCCATTAACCCTGCAAGGAAGCACCACCTATGGTGGGTCACTCCAGCCTCAAGGTACCACAAGCCAGTTTGCATCTGCGTCTCCATCCTATCCAAGTGTATCACCATCATCGCCCCACGGTTCCTCCAGTCAGTCTGCTGCAGTTTTGAGTTCACGGAAGCAGTTTACCTCTAGCTATGGCACTCAGTTAGTGTCCTCCAAGCCAATAACCCTGCAGGGAAGAACTTCTGGGGGAACACTCCAGCCTCAAGATACCACAAGTCTGTTTGCCTCTGGGTCTCCATCCTATCCAAGTGAATCACACTTCTCACCTCAAGGTTCCTCCAAGCAGTCTACTGCAGTTTTGAGTTCACGGAAGCAGTTTGCCTCTAGCTATGGCACCCAGGCAGGGTCCTCTAAGCCATTCACGCTGCAAGGAAGCACCACCTATGCTGGGTCAATCCAGCCTCAAGGTACCACAAGTCTGTTTTCCTCTGGGTCTCCATCCTATCCAAGTGAATCACGCTCCTCGCTCCAAGGTTCCTCCAGTCAGTCTGCTCCAGTTTTGAGTTCACGGAAGCGGTTTACATCTACCTTCACAGGCAACTCTGGCACCCAGGAAGGACCCTCCACTCCCTTCATATGGCAGGGAAGCACTACCAATAGTGGGACACTCCAGCCCCAAGGTACCACAAGTCAGTTTGCATCTGGGTCTCCATCCTATCCAAGCGTATCACCATCCTCGCCCTCCAGTCAGTCTGCTGCAGTTTTGAGTTCAAGGAAGCAGTTTGCCTCTAGCCATGGCACTCGGTTAGGGTCCTCCAAGCCAATCACCCTGCAGGGAAGCACGTATGGTGGATCACTCCAGCCTCAAGGTACCACAAGTCAGTTTGCCTCTGGGTCTCCATCGTCTGATCCAAGCGCATCACTATCCTCGCCCCAAGGTTCCTCCAGTCAGTCTGCTGCAGTCCAGATTTCACGGAAGCAGTTTGCCTCTAGATATGGCACCCAGTCAGGGTCCTCTAAGCCATTCACCCTGCAGGGAAGCACAGCCGATGGTGGGTCACTCCAGCCTCAAGGTACCACAAGTCAGTTTGCCTCTGGGTCTTCAACCTCCTATCCAATTGTAACTCTATTGTTGTCCTCATCCCAAGGTGTTGCTGACCAGTCCAGCCAAGCAGTCCAAAGCTATTCTGGGTCCCAAAGCCAAAAGTCTCAAAGATGGCAGCCTTCACAAGGTATTCATGCCTCAGGTGGAGCTGCATCACAGGGTAGCTCTCTGTCTCAAAGCTCTCCAATGCAGAGTTTCTCTTCTTCCTTGTCGTCAGCAGGAGGCTCATCTTCAGCATATCCTGGACCAATTGTTTCTGCACATGGTGGTAGCAGCGGTGGCTTTTCTCTTCATTCTCAAAGCCCCTCTAGGAAGTACACTCCTGGGTCTCATGCACATGCCAAGCTTGGTTCCTCTCCCCTAGCTGTTTCTAGCCAGTCTACCAGTGATAAGCGGTCAAATGGCCTGTATAGCTCAGACTCTCTGCGAACCCAAGGTCTCATTGGTGTAATTGAAAGACCCTCTAGGCTCTCCTCTCAAGCTCCTGACTCTACAAGCAGTAACCAAATATCTGAGCATTTTGGGACCATGAAACGCCCCACAGGTTCAAACCTAACTCCATCTCTAGGCTCGAGTGCCCTAGAATCATCTGTTGGCATGTTCTCTAGTATCCCACAGACTGCACATGCACTACATAACTCTGGGTCAGATGTCCAGCTAAACAATCAACCATTCCTCAATCGGCGATACTCCGTAAAGGGCTAAGGGACTCTATAAAACAGCTATGTTATGCGAATTGTCTTCCAGAATAAAAAAGTCAAATGTTTAACAGTGATTTTTTTTTTCTTGTGCTTTTTTTGTTTATTGTACATTGAAAGGATAGAAATCCTTTTTAGTTGAGTTTGTTTAACTTGGGAAAAGGGGTGCCATATAGGGTTTTGAGCACCAAATTGGTTGGTTTTTAGACAGTTGCTGTTTAAATCACGTATTGTTAGCATTGACTGAATAAAATTTGCATTTAAAAAGGAGATATCATCCATCAGTATATGGCTGATTTTAGTCTTAAAATACTGATGACTGGTACCTGCCTCAATCTTGATAGGTGCAATACTATTTTCTAGTCAAAGCTTTAATTTTCTAAAAAAAAAAAATTGACTTTGGAATTTTCACTTTAAATGTTTTGCACTGGTGCCAGATCTGTTCATGTTTCATTGGTTTGTCCTTTGATTCAAATGAAGAAATCAATACATGGTTTATCAAATTTAAAGATTATTGGGCAAGTGAAAAACCATTGCAAAAATGAACTACTGGCCAGAGATTCAAATTAACTTTACTGACCTTAACCTGAGGTTAAGAAATTAAGATAAAAATGGCTTTTAGGCTAAAAGATTTGTTATAAACTGAATTCTTTGTAGTAGTTGATGGGGCTACAGGGTTTAAGTGGGAGAACATAAAATAAATTTGGGCTTATTTTAGGTTCATTTTCTCATTCCACTGTTGTATTTCATTTGTCCACTGCTTTAGACTGTTATGAATAGCTTGTAAATGACGTTCAGCATGCTACCAGAGAGGGGCGCAGTGATCATTAAAACCAAGAACCACATAATAAAGAACCCATTTCTCATTTGGCTGTCTTCCCCTTTTGAGACCATTTCTGAGACATTTTAGTGGGCAAAAGCGTGGATAAAAAACATGGCATTGTACTTAAGAAGTTCAGTGTTTGAGATACTTTGCCGATAGAAATGGACAACATGTTCTCATGAGTATTCGTATGTATTTTACCTCACGTCCATTAACTTATTTCCATAAACAATGAAACCCAGCACTATAACATCAATAATTTAGGTATGAACGACTTTGCAGACTTACAAATGTGTACAAATCCTTATTTATGAATATTAGAATTGTGGCATTGATATCTTGATTCTATTGTATTCAATTGTCATTTCAAAGACATTATGTTTTCAGTCCCATTTATGAGAAACTGTTTTCTCATCCACTTAAATTGGGGCCCTTAACCTGCTCAAAAACACTTTGCATACGTTGAAATTGTCGGCCATCAGGGTCACTGAGCTAAAATTAATAAAAAAAGGAAGACACAAAAAGACTTTGTTTGTATTTCAGAGAATTGAACCTTTCATTTTGTTATTTAAAATAAGCAATCATTTGGTTTAGCTACTAATAACATGCCCTCATATGTTAATGTATTGTATTCCACGTAGTAAAGAATCAATGATTTTCACCTGTGACATATTGATTGAGCAAATTGCCAGGTGCAGGTGGAGCCATTCTGATTTACATCTGCATAAATTTGGTTGGTAGCACCCTAACGTGTCATTGAAACAAGCTTAGCAATAATGGGGTTTTGGCAGGTTGGATTTGGCTTGGTGTTTATTCTTGCACTTGGATTTTCTGAAGCACAATGGAGAGCAAGAGCAGCACAAAATCAGAGTCCAAGCGAGTTTAGGCCTAGAACATTAGCTCAAGCTTCTCAACAGTCTGAATCCTGGATGTCTTTGGTTCCCGGTAACAATGCATTTGCACCACAAAGGTTTCCCGCTCAGGTTCCTGTCCAGACACCAGTCAGCACTGACTTAGGAAAGTCTTCTCAAGATCTTATGGGTGTTCAATTAAAAGAGCTGTTGCAGGGTCCAGTGGCAAAACTGACGTGGAGCTTTCCGAGTCTACCAGAGGAACCACGGCAGCCAGATGTTCCTTTTGAGTTGCCTAATCCTGTCCCTGCCAACAGTGTAGCTGCTCAGTGTAGAGAGAATTCAGTATATGTGGAAGTGATGAAGGACTTTTTTGGGACTGGGCACCCACTGTTGTCCTCTGGTTTTACACTGGGAGGCTGTACTGCAACTGGAGAGGATTCTTCTGCTCAAGTGCTGATCTTTGAGTCTGAACTGCATGGATGTAGCAGCACATCAATGGTAAGGTTCTGATGTGACCATAATCATACAGTAGGTGTTCTGAACTGTCCATGTGACTGTAATTCTTTTAATCTGTTCTTCTATTAACCGTTTAGGTGACTGAGGATGAGCTTGTCTATAGGTTCAACATTATGTACACTCCACAAGACGCTTCATTTGGTGTTCCTATTGTCAGGAGCAGTAGTGCGGTGGTTGCTATTGAGTGTCATTATCCAAGGTGAGGATTCAATTAATTCAGGCTCACCAGATGTTCTAATCCTGCTATTTATGGGCAAGAGATGACCACTTGTTTAACTCCTACAGAACACATAATGTGAGCAGCGACGCCTTAATACCCACTTGGATCCCATATGCCTCAACTGAGGTCGCAGAGGATGTGTTTGTCTTCTCCCTCAAGCTCATGACTGGTTGGTATAGCCCATACAGATTTGTATAATGCTTGTGATTCATCTGTTAAGATTATTTACTTTTTCAGATGACTGGAGATTTGAGAGACCTTCTAACCAGTACTTCCTGGGTGACATGATAAATCTTGAAGCATCAGTCCATTTGTACAGCCATGTTCCCATCCGTGTGTTTGTGGACAGCTGCGTGGCTACTGCAGTCCCTGATGTCGCTTCTGTCCCCAGATACTCCTTTATTGAGAATAATGGGTAAGAGGTGCTACCTCGTGTATCCCAGCTTCCAGAAGGGTTGTGTGATTTCTAACTGGGTTCTTTTCACAGGTGCCTGGTTGACGCCAAGCTCACAGGCTCCACATCTCACTTCATGCCCCGGACTCAAGGTGATAAGCTAAGGTTTCAGCTAGAGGCGTTCAGGTTCCAGCAAGCAGACAGTGGGCTGGTATGTATGTCATGTAGTTGTGCAACTCTTTGTATGATATGCTGCCATGGTGTGCAAAAATTGTCTCTGCAGGTCTACATCACATGCATTTTGAAGGTGGCTGCAACATCAAGTTCTGAACAGAAAGCTTGTTCATTCTCTGCTAATGGGTATGTCTCCTTCTAAATAAGTGTACAGGTGAATTGGTTGCATTAACTTATTTGAGGGTTTGTTTTGTCAGGTGGGTGTCTGCAGATGATTCTGACCAGGTGTGTGGCTGCTGTGACACAACGTGTAGCATCAGAAGTGGAAGTGATCAACTGCTTGCAGGTTTGGATTAACTCTGAGAAGTTGTTATTGGCATACATGACTTTAGTTCTCACTAGTTATTTGTTCCTCAGATCTACGCTGGGAGAAGGCATCTGTCGGCCCCATCAATGTTAAAGAATATGGCCATAGCCAAAAATAACTGGAAATGTCATTTGTCTTCTGATGATTTTTAATAAATGTTGCTAATATATTTGGGGTTTTGCAGTCTTTACTTGGACAAATACTACACTTTTAAACTAGTCAGCATGGTTTCTGGTCAGTCATGTACCACAAATCCTAATTCTACTGGCCTATATGGTAGGGGTGTAACGGTACACAAAAATCACGGTTCGGTACGTACCTCGGTTTTCAAGTCACGGTTCGGTACGTTTTCGATACAGCAAAAAGAAAGAAATGCCAGAGAAATTTCCTATTTGTTTAAAGAAAAAATATTTTTAAATAAGTGTGAGTTTTCCTAGATCTTGAAACTTTCAGGTTTATAAATGGGGGTCATCTTTGAAGGATGAACAAATAATGTTTTGGTCATCACATTAAAAATAACATTTAAATATATATTTATTTATATAATATTTGAATTTTGAAGTGCTGGAAAAAGATGTGTGAAGTACTTGAAAGCATTTCACCATTCCAGCCAAACTGGTTCCAGTTAGTACTATATTAAATCCATGGTGAATGTTGCTGGTCTGTGGACGTAAAGTATTACTAGTTCATTCACGGCACAATGTTTCTCCTGGTTTCCATGACAGCGCTGTTTGATCTAACAGAGATCTACGGTTAATAACGGAGAAATGTGAATGCATCTCACTAGTTATCGCAGCGATGTTATTACCTCATGGACGAATTCAAATGTTTTCTTTACCGGATCTCTTAGCGCGGTGTGGTAACAGTAGTGTTGCTTGATCGCGATCGGCTCAAGCTGCACAGATGTTGCTGGTCCGAACTGATAAACGATCCGTGAAGCACATAATGAGTAGCGCAGTTTCGTTCCGCTTTCGTTACGCTTGCCATTTGATGTTGCGCAACGTTGTGTTGGCCGCGTCCGCGCGAATTTTGCCGGCAGGAAAAATGGTCCAAGCAACCGTTCGGTTTGTTTGCGTACCGAACCGGAAGCCTCGAACCGAAACGGTTCAATACGAATACATGTACCGTTACACCCCTACTATATGGGAATCCTTATTCTATACTGGCCTACATTTTGCTTAAGTCATTTGTCGGGCTAGGCCTATAACGGCACAAAATTGAGGCTTTTGTACCAGAGGAACTTTTTCCTAGAACTATTGGCAGAGGTAAGTACCTGGATTTTTGGTGTGATTTGTCAAAGTTTCTGATTGGTGCCGCCATTTTGATGGATTGAAATGGGTTTGAAGGAGCTCTTTAGCAGACTAACTTTCAGAGCAAATCTAAATTTGCCGGAAGTTGTCTGGGTTTTCCCATGCTACAAACTATCTGCAACCAACGCATTCTCATCCTCGGGGATCATATAGTGACACTTTTGAGATTTTGTCTAAATCCAATGCACATGGCACCCTTTAGCGTCAATATAACATGCACAGAGCTTTGTTCGGTTATGGTAGGTTTAGTCCTGGGGTAGGTTTATGGTTAGACTACTGGGAGGTGCCGTCTGGCCCCTATACCTGCGTCTCATATTGACACTAAAGGGTGCCATGTGCGTTTGATGTAAACGAAATGTCAAAAGCGTCAGTATTTGACGCCTTGGGATTGAATTCTCATGTTTTGAACTGCAGAAGTAAATACATTTTTACACAAAATTTAATTAAAAATGCAACAACAGCTTTTTATTTCTGTGATGATTACAGAACGTAAATAACTAAATTAAACATACAAAGTTGGTTGTTCTGTTTGACAAACTTTTTTAAAAAGTAAGGCTCCATCTGAAATCACATAGCTACTCTCGAGTAGGTACTGGTTTTGAATAAGTAATTACTTCACGACTGCTAAAAAGGTAGGCTATTCTATCCACCTTATTCCTACACCCCATGACCCAGTAGAGCTTTTAACAAATTATCGGTGTAACTTTGATTAAGCTGTAAACAATCACTGAAAATGCTGGCTCTATGAATGCATTATGTTAAAAAAGTCTCACAATGAGATGACATTAATCTACACCCTTCAACCATCGAATGTTAAAAGGAAATTTAAAAGTGTAAAGCATCAACAAGGTACTTTCAACAGATCAAATAATCTTAAAAGTGCGAGTCTTTGGTTAAATATCACTATAGTAGGCTACCTCTATGATGTAACATTGCCTTAGTCAAAAATGTTAATTAACTTCAGCATTACGCGGGATACTTTTTAAAAAGTGATTTCCACGTGTACTGCACCTGGACTGGGTCTGGGCCGACACCATGTCGCTGTCCGGGTATAATCTGGACGCACTACATTCACCATGTTGTCATTATCATGTGACTCATCAGTATCAGTTGCATCGCTTCATTCATAAATCCTCTCCGTGGCCTCATGGGAAAGTTAAGAGTCCATTATGCTTATGCAAATGTATTATCTGGGTACTTATGTGCCTACTCTAATGAGGACTGTGAATTCGTACATCTTTTGTCGCATAGTATTTTTTCACTTACTACATAGTAGGGAAGTGAGTGATTTTGGACGCTGCCAAATATCTATCGCGCATTTAGAGCAGCTCTATGCAGTTTTATTTACCTTAACTGAAAAGCTCAGAGTTATTGCAATGGTTATATGACTGTTTTCGGGTTGAGTGTTGTGCGTCTCTTTGAGTATCAGGAAGTATCACGTAACATCTCTGGTTGTAACCAATTGCTTTACGGCAAGAAAGATCTGATAAAATAAACATCAAACAGAAATAACCCGACATTGTATACATGCGGTGTTCGAGGCACACACAATACAGACTGCCGACAGTTCAGTAGGGTGCAGCTCTAAAGGGGCCACACCTTATTTCCACTCGTTACAGCTTGCATCCTACTGAACAGGTATCGGTATACAGGGAGAGGGGATCAGGCATAGACAGTATAAGAAGTGGACAGAGCCATCTCATTGGAACTCAATTGAGACAAGTGAAGCCCATTTTTAGTGATTTTTTTAGGACTTCAGTTCCTGACGCGCAGACTCAAACAGAGCTTGACAAAGTAGATGTGACGTGAGCTTGCCCGCGAGCTTCTCCTCTGTCCATACGGTAATCTCTCTACTGTGCGACAGAGAGTCGTGTGGTTATGATGCAATCGTTGGCCTACTTTTACAAAAAACTGCTTCTACAGGGCCATAACATAAGCTACAAGGTAGTGGAGCATTTTATACATTGTCATGTTTCTTTAGAAATAAATAATGGACAAATGGAGTCTTCAAACGCCTCAGATGTAAAGTTATTCCCTGTCAAAGTGACACCAAAATGAACGGGAGTCAATGTAAATGCTAACTCAAGTGAAGTTCTGCTACAAGATGGCGGCACCCGGCCGACTTCAACTTCCAGTCGATGGATTACCCCCTTGGGATCAGGCTGTGAGTGCAGAGACACCTCTAAGTGAATGCTATTTACGACAGTACAAGCACTCCACAGCGAAAGTTTGACAAAAATGGAAATCTTGCAAAGTGTTGCTTTAAAGGGGGGGTTGACTGCTTTTTTTCTTTGCATAATTGTATTTATGGGGTGCAATATAACATGTATTCATGGTTTTTCTTTTTTTAAAAGTCTTATTTTTCATAAACTTCAGCTTTATTGTCAGCCGCGCTCTCCTCTGTCCCCTGAACGAGCGGTTTACTTCCTGAGTCTATGAAAACACTCCCTCAGAAACACGTTGTGGGCTCAGATTAGTTAGTTTGGCCCGGTGTGTTGTGATTGGCTAAACTGTCGCTCATGTTGTCCGGAAGGTTTAACGCCCATTACCTTAACAGGTGGAACGTGAGCTCCGTCCAGATGTAAATATGTGTCGAACTGCAGTATCGGTTTGAGGGAGAATCAGACCGAGAAACCCGCGATGAAGAGAGTCAAGCAGAACCTCACCACACACGGTTCTTACTAAACGTTTCTGTATGATAATTTGCAACATTTTTTAACTTTACGTTTGTTTTACACAATAGCATCTGACTGGCAACAATAGCAACTGACTGGCTACTAATGTCATACTCAAACAGCGTTGGCATGTTTACGTTCTTGATCGAATCGAAAATAACGTCATAAAGTATATATACATGAAAAATACGTTTAAAACATTAGTACTTATAGAAAATTAAGAGCCATAATGTTTGTACGAGTTTGTCGTGGACACAAAATAGCATAGGCTATTAGTAGTCGCTATAAAGCCAGCGCTGGCATTTGAAAAAAAAACAAATAAATAAAACACAATGCTAACGTTACGTCTGGAATTATACATGCAAATACATTTAAAATGATGAAGTCTTACAGATTGTGGCCCAACAACTGCTGCCTCTGGTTTTAAAGTCGGAATTCATGTTTTAGTTTCTTGTTGAATCTGGAGTTGAACTCGTGGAGATTCTGGAAGCTGTCTTCCGTAAAATGCGCAGCACAGAGAGCTAGATTACGATCGTCACTTTCAGGAACGTAATCAAACATAAATTGTATCCATTGTTGAGGAAGTATAGCGTCCATGGGAAACCCGAAACACAGAAGACCTGACAGCTGCGTGAACAACACACTCGACGAGTCGACGTGCCTCAGAAATATGCGCAGCATTGCGCACGCCATTTTCTGCATATTCTGAGGGAGGGGTTGATGCAAATGTGCGGGTTAGTGACATACAATAACCCAGCTGTAGTCCCAATCGAGTCGTTTTTGTAGGCAATTATACTTCCTGGTTTTTAAAAGACAATATCTCTGCCAGTGTTGGGGGTGACGAGTTACAAAGTAACGAATTACAGTAACGATATTACTTTTTTGGGTAACAAAGTAAAGTAACGCATTACACTGAAAATATTGGTAACTACACTACTTTACTATAGGCTACTAAAGGAACGCGCTTTCCTGCGCTACCCAAGCCGTGTTTGCCTGTGTGGAGAGTTCCGTCTAGTGGTGCGCGCCGTTGCCATAGAGACCGATTTGAGTGAAGGAGAGAGGGAAGTGGAGAGAGAGAGACGGGGTTCGGCAAATGGCAATATTCACATTACTTTCATTTTATTGCTCGAAAGCACAACAAAGAGTAGGCTATAGTAAACCCTATTATTATTTGTGACTTTAGAACAAAATATGTGGATATAAAAACATGTATAAGAACTAAATTAACGATCTCTATTTTCTAATTTCACTAAACATTTCATTAAGTTTCGTGGACATTTTATAAAACATGGATCCTTAGGCTCATTTTGTAAACATAAATAACTGATTTAGACGCGCAAACTGGGTGCCGTTGCGGAGATGTAGGCTACATGTTCGGTGCAGGTTCGGCTTCTTGTCGTTCATCATCGGATGCGGCATCGCGTGCGCTGCCGCGCGCACCTTTCCGCTCTTTCGGACGCGTCAAGTAAAAACAAGGCTCGAAAGTCTTGGAAAACGAAATGAACAGGATTGTTGCAGGGTTCATTGTAGAAGACATGCTTCCCCTGTCGACCATTAATCCCCCAGGTTTAGAAAAATACATTTTAAATTAAGATTAAGAATTTTATGGGATAAAGTGACCTTTATTTTATTATTTTTCATTGACATCTTAATTATTATTATTATTACTATTACCATGAGTCGAATAAAAAGCTGGTTTTGTTCTCAGGAGAAGAGTTTTATTCTCCCAGCCTGTTTTGAAACTTCTGTGTTTAAAATTTTGAATTTGAACCACATTTTGTTTGTGAATTTTACAGTGCGGCATATTTATTTGTGCAGACAGGGATATTGTTCTTTCATGTCATTTTGTATACATTTTCACAATAAAGTGATGATAGGGCAAAAAGTGATATGATGTTTGTCCATGTACACGGTAAATTAAGAAATGGGAAAGTAAAGTAATAAGTAGTGAAGTTACTTTTCCAACGCAGTAACTAGTAAAGTAATTGTAGGAGCCAAATTGAGCTTTTGAGTTGAATTAATGTTTCTTTTTGGTGAATAGTGGTGTGTGTGTTTGTGGATGAGTGAGTGAGTGAGTGAGTGATTATATGTGACCACAGGTATGTCTACCGCCACCTAAAGGACGGTTGAGAGGCTGAAGGTGGAACCCAAGGGGATGGGCTTTAAAGACAGGAAGCCACAGTATCTGGTGTGGCTGAGAGGGCAAACAGTCTTTTGACCGTGTGGTGGTGTGCCGTATGGTTCCATGACGTGACAAGCCGTTTGTTGCCATATAAGAGACTTCTATTCATGTTTTATTTGCATTCTGTAACTTTCATACAAGTAACAATAAATGTTCATTGGATAAGCTGGATCATTCTTCTCACTCATCACCTGCACGCGTCAAGCTATATCCAGCTCAGCCAACAGTGATAGCTTTTTGCAAGAAAGGACAAGGAAAAGGCTAGCACAATTTTGTCAAAAGACTCCCCAGGATGGATATGCTGGGAGCAAAGGAATATTGGATACTTTGAACAAAGGAATACCAGATAAGGAAGTTTATGAAGTGCAAGTGCCATCTTGGATTTTTGAAGGCCAAAGTGAATCCAAGTGAATCCAAAAGAATCGGTATGTAAAACAAAGAACTTTTAAAGCAATCTTGCTCTGTGCATGTTTAAGAATTCATTTTGATGAATATTGAGTTATATTTGGAAGAAAAGGGACTTTTGAGTTTGTCACATGGAACAAAGAGCCTCAATCAATATGGATGTCACTGACACTGATGTTACACCTGCTGAGGAAGAGTTCCTTGAACTAGAAAAGAAGAAGAAAGAAACAAAAATGGCTAGAAAGAATAAGTGTGCTGTGTTGACTCGTAGAATGAACAAAGCAACTGAACTTATGTGTGATCCAGTCAATCTGGAGGAGGTAGAGAGGAATGTTCAGAAATACACAGAAACACTAGAAGACTTTAATAATCTGCACAAACAATACCAACAGTTGTTGTCAAAGGATGAGCGTGCTGCAGACACAGAACAATGGTATGAGCCAAAGTTGATAAACATCAATGAGTTTAAGATTAAGGTTGATGAGTGGATTCAATCCTGCCGTCTTAAAGCACTGTCAGAAAAAGGAGATGAAATTGATCCTAAAGATAGTATATCTTTGGTAAGTCAGATTTCATGTAAAAGTTCATATACAAGCTCAGCATCAGCTCGTCTGGTGGCACAGGCAGAGAAGGCAGCACTTTTAGCTAAAGCCGCTGCTTTGAAGGAAATGCATGCTTTGGAAGAAAAGGAAGAGTGCTTATCTAAAGAAAGAGAGGAAATAAGAAGGCAAAGGGAGACTTTGAATGTCGCAGCTGAGTTGTCTGCTGCAAATGCAAAACTCGCAGTCTTGGATGCGGAAGAACAAGTTTATTCCACACCACTCGATGGCATGAACTCATACTTTCAGGAGAGGAACATGGAACTCGCCAACATGGAAACTCTGCAAACAGGGGCAGCAACCAATATGCAAGAACCTAGGAGCGTGCGTCCAAAGGAAGGAGTACAGCATCTATTGCATCAGCTGCCGTATAGACTACCATACCCCAAAGAAAGTTCCAATGGTGATCAGAGGGAGCACTGGTCATTACGTGAGAGTCAGGATGTTAAAGGGGTAACACAAGGGCAGGAACAATCTCTGCAGGCAGATAGTATAGCTCGAAAGAGTTCTGGTGGCGTTGAAAAGTCCTATGATCAATACGACAGAGTGGAGCTCAGTACAGAATATAGACAGCTGGCGGTTGATGTTCCTGATGTTCCTGTTCCATCACGTGCAGATATAGCAGATTCTACATTATCAAAAACGGAGCTTAAGCAGGGCAGACCATTAGAGGGCAGTGTAGCTTCCAACAGTCTCATTGCCGTCTTAAACAGACAAAATGAAATTACATCTATGCTTCTCAAACAGCAGCAATTGTCATTATTGCCACCTAAAAGTGTTACCGTATTTGATGGGGACATTTTACAATTTAGGTCATTTATGACATCTTTTGAACACAACATTGAGATGAATACAGACAGCGGCCAGGATAGGTTATTTTACCTGGAGCAATTTACTAGAGGGCAAGCTAGAGATCTAGTAAGAAGTTGCCAGCATATGGATGGAAATCAGGGTTATCTCAGGGCAAAGCGCTTGTTGCTTGAACAATTTGGCAATGAGTATAAAATCTCCAATGCCTATATTGAAAAGGTTCTCAATTGGCCAAATATAAAACCAGAAGATCCTAAGGCCTTGAATGAGTACTTCCTGTACCTCAAAGGATGCTGTAATGCTATGGCAAAGATCAACTACATGGAAGAATTGAACGTAGCTTCTACCTTGAAAGCCATTGTTATGAAATTACCCTACAAGCTGCGGGATAGATGGCGGACTAAAGCTCAAAATAAACTGGAGGACAATAACAGCAGGATAACATTTACAGACCTTGTACAGTTCATTGAGGAACAGGCCAAGATATGTTCCAACCCGATATTTGGAAATATACAAGAACCAGCTTCAAGCAGGAGTAAAGGACCCAAAGTAAGTAAGACTCTTTTTAGGCCCAAGTCTACCTATGCAACTAATGTAACAACACTGTGTGATGTGGAAATTCCATGCCTCTGCTGTGATGGTGCTCATTGTCTGGAAAACTGCTCTCACTTCAAGAAGAAAACACACAGGGAAAAGTTAAATCTTTTAAAGGAAAAAGGACTCTGCTTTGGTTGTTTGTGTAAAGGACACATGAGCAAAGACTGCAAAAACCGTCTTACATGTAACATCTGCAATCAATCACATCCCAATGTGCTGCACATCAATTTTGAGGCTAAAGGTCACGTTTCAAAATTAGCAGAACAATCACAGAAATGCATCAGCAAAGTGTCATCAAACGCTTGTGGACATACAGGGGCCGGAAACAGTAAATGTGCATTGTCAATCCTTCCTGTGCAAGTTAAGTCTGTCAAAGGCAACAAAATCATTCAAACTTATGCTCTTCTTGATCCTGGCAGTTCAGCAACATTCTGCACGAAGAGGCTGGTGCAGCAGTTGGGTCTAGAGGGGAAACAAACGACCGTAATGCTGAGAACAATGGCATATGAGAAACCCATAAAAAGTGTGTTAATAGCAGGTTTAGAAATCAGTGAACTTAATGGTAAAAAATTCATTCCTTTACCTGATGTCTACACACAAAATTCTATGCCTGCAACGAGAGAGAACATCACAACACAAGAAGACTTAAAGCAATGGCCTTACCTTAGTGAAATCAAATTACCTCACATAGACTGTGACATTGACTTACTCATAGGAATGAATGCAGCAAATGTTATGGAACCTTGGCAGGTAATCAACTCACAAGGAGATGGACCATATGCTGTAAGAACATTGCTAGGTTGGGTAATCAACGGTCCATTGGGAGGTAGCAGCAAAGGTGCAGAAATGACCACGGTGACTGCAAACCGGCTCTCCTTGGATGACCTGCAAGAACTTCTGGTGAGTCAATACAACACAGACTTCAATGAGAAAGCTTATGAAGAAAAAAGTGAAATGTCACTGAATGACAAGAAGTTCCTGAACATTGTCAATGAATCTGTAAAGGTAAAGGAGGGTCACTACTGCATCAACTTACCTTTCAAAGCAGATAATATCACAATGCCCAACAATCGCGTAGTGGCAGAACAGCGCTTGTTGAATCTGAAAAGGAAGTTCAAAAGAGATCCGAACTATCAAAGGGAGTATACAGAGTTTCTCAGTGATGTCATTCACAAGGGCTACGCTGAAATTGTTCCCTTTGCACAACTGAATAGGACAGATGGAAAGGTTTGGTATATCCCTCATCATGGGGTATACCACCCAAAAAAGAAGACAATTAGAGTAGTGTTTGATTGTGGTGCAACCTTTCGTGGAACATCCCTTAACTCTGAACTACTCCAAGGCCCAAATTTGACAAACACACTGATTGGAGTGTTGACACGTTTCAGAAAAGAACCAGTAGCTCTGATGGCGGACATACAGGCCATGTTCCACCAAGTTAAGGTGACTGAAACTGACACAGACTTCCTGCGCTTCTTATGGTGGCCACAAGGAGACACGGATGATGCTCCAGTGGAATATCGTATGACTGTTCATTTGTTTGGTGCAGTCTCTTCACCGAGCATAGCTAATTTTGCTCTCAGAAAAACTGCACAGGACAATGCAAGCAACTTCCCTCCTGAGGTAACAAACACAATCATGGAGCACTTTTATGTAGATGATTGTTTAAAATCGATGCCCACAGAACTAGAAGCAATAGAACTAATCTCAAATCTCACTGAAGTCTGTCATAGAGGAGGCTTCCATTTGTTAAAGTGGATAAGCAACAGTAGAGCTGTCCTTGATGCTGTTCCACAAGAAGACAGAGCTAAAAGGATAAAGGACTTGGACTTAAGCAAAGATCAATTGCCCATGGAACGAGCCTTAGGACTTCAATGGTGTGTCCAAAGTGACTCCTTCAAGTTCAATATCGCCATCAGTCAGCGTGCACTTACCAGAAGGGGCATCCTATCAATGGTAAGCTCTATATATGATCCATTAGGCTTTCTGGCTCCGCTTACCTTGCCAGCTAAACTGTTGTTGCAGGAGTTGTGCCGACAGGACCTTGGATGGGACATAACCATTCCCAACACACTTTCTGACCAGTGGACCAAATGGATCATCAGTCTCTCACAACTTGCAGATTTTAAAGTTCCACGCTGCTTTAAGCCAAATAATTTTGGTGAGTCAGTACATAAGCAGATTCACCACTTCTCTGATGCCAGCGAGCTAGGCTATGGAACAGTCAGCTATCTCAGAATGACCAATGCAGAAGGAAAAGTCTATGTAGCATTCTTGATTGGCAAGGCAAGAGTAGCTCCATTAAAACGGCAGACCATCCCAAGGCTGGAGTTAGCAGCTGCAGCTTTGTCAGTTAAAGTGGATAAAATGTTAAAGGAAGAATTGCTACATCCCACAGATAGATCAGTGTTTTGGTCTGACAGCACATCTGTCTTAAAATACATTTCAAATGACCACACTCGTTTTCATACCTATGTGGCAAATAGAACATCCAGGATTAGAGAGGCCACACAAGTCTGTCAATGGAGATATATTGACACAAAAAGAAACCCTGCCGACGATTGTTCTAGAGGTGTGAGCGCAGAGAGGTTCAGAAGGAACCCAAGATGGATCTCTGGACCAGAGTTCCTTTGGTCATCAGAAGAGGACTGGCCAAATGAACCTGTGAACAAAGTTGAACTCCGTGAAGATGATCCAGAGGTGAGGAAATCTGCAACAGTGAATACAATCGTGCAGGCAGGTGAGGAAAGGCCCACAGACAAGTTGCTCAATCACTTTTCAGACTGGCTGAAGTTGAGGGTAGCAGTTGCATGGATCCTAAAAATTAGAAATGCACTAAAACTCATTCTGCAGAAAGGAAATGACTCAATGAGGGGTGGCCAGCAGACTCAAATGGTAACCAGAATGACAAAAGGATATGTCAAAGACAACATAAAAGAAGCAATAACAGTTGATAACCTGATAATGGCAGAAAAGGCTATTCTTTCCTATGTACAGAGACAAAGCTTCCCTGAGGAAATCGGCATGCTGCAAAAGGGCGCTTCCAATGTGAAAAGAGGCAGTAGCATATATAGATTGGATCCAGTGCTGGACAATGGAATCCTCAGAGTAGGTGGACGTCTCAGAAGAACAGCAATGCCTGAGGAAAGAAAACACCCTGCCATTTTTGACAAAAATCACCACGTGTCCTCTCTGATTCTGCGCCACTTTCATGTTCAAACTGGACACGGGGGAAGGAACCATATGCTATCTCAGGCACGAAAAACATACTGGATAACAAATGGTAACTCTGCTGCAAGAAAGGTTCTCTCTCACTGCGTGACTTGTAGAAAGCACAGAGGTAAAGCTGGCGAACAAAAGATGGCTGACCTGCCAAGTGAAAGACTGGTCCCAGACTTACCACCATTCTCTAACGTTGGCCTTGACTACTTCGGCCCTTTTGAGGTAAGAAGAGGAAGAAGCACAGTGAAGAGGTATGGCGTCATTTTTACCTGCATGACCAGCCGAGCAGTACATCTAGAGGTAGCCTGTTCTTTAAGTACAGACTCATGCATCAGTGCCATCAGAAGGTTTCTGTGTCGAAGAGGACAGGTACAACACCTAAGATCAGATAATGGAACTAACCTTGTAGGTGCAGAAAGAGAGCTAAGAGAAGCACTCAGAACTTTAGATCAAAGGAAGATCCACCAAACGCTGATGAAGGAAAGAGTTCAGTGGAGCTTCAACCCCCCTACAGCCTCTCACCATGGTGGGTTCTGGGAGCGCCTTATTAGAATGGTAAGGCATGTCTTATGCTCGGTCTTAATACAACAAACCTTAGAAGATGAAGGTCTACAGACTGTTTTCTGTGAAGTTGAGGCAATCCTTAACAGCCGTCCCATTACAAAGGTATCTGGTGATCCACAAGATCTAGAGGCCCTAACACCAAATCATATTCTGTTGCTCAGAACTAACCCAATTCTGCCTCCTGGAGTCTTTTCAAGGTCAGATCTATACCACAGAAGACGCTGGAGACAGGTCCAGTATATGGCCGAGCTGTTTTGGAAGAGGTGGCTTCTGGAATACCTCCCTCTTCTTCAAGAACGACAAAAATGGTCAAGAGCAAGAAGAAATTTCATCCCAGGGGACATCGTCTTGATTGCAGACAATACTGCTCCTCGCAGTTCGTGGCTACTGGGAAGAATTGTTGAGGCCAAACCTGACGCCAGAGGTCAAGTCCGGGTCGTGAAGCTGAAAACAAAGACGAGTATACTAGAGAGGCCAGTGTCCAAAATCTGCTTGGTGTTAGAGTGTGACGAAGTTTCGGATCAGAGGTCCTGAGCATTTAAGAACATCGAAGATAAGTTTGAATTTACTATAAGATATACATTAAAATATATGTGTATATATAATTTTTTTTATTTTTTAACGTTAAACTGCAAATGAAAATAAATGGCTCCTTTATGATTTAAAAAAAAAAAGTAATTGTTTTTGCCTCTACAAACACAATTAGGGGCCGGTATGTAGGAGCCAAATTGAGCTTTTGAGTTGAATTAATGTTTCTTTTTGGTGAATAGTGGTGTGTGTGTTTGTGGATGAGTGAGTGAGTGAGTGAGTGATTATATGTGACCACAGGTATGTCTACCGCCACCTAAAGGACGGTTGAGAGGCTGAAGGTGGAACCCAAGGGGATGGGCTTTAAAGACAGGAAGCCACAGTATCTGGTGTGGCTGAGAGGGCAAACAGTCTTTTGACCGTGTGGTGGTGTGCCGTATGGTTCCATGACGTGACAAGCCGTTTGTTGCCATATAAGAGACTTCTATTCATGTTTTATTTGCATTCTGTAACTTTCATACAAGTAACAATAAATGTTCATTGGATAAGCTGGATCATTCTTCTCACTCATCACCTGCACGCGTCAAGCTATATCCAGCTCAGCCAACAGTGATAGCTTTTTGCAAGAAAGGACAAGGAAAAGGCTAGCACAGTAATCTCATTACAATTTACAGAAGTAACTAGTAACTAATTACTTTTTTTGAGTAACTACCCCAACACTCTGCTTACATTGAACTTTCAGTGCTGGAACTTTGCAGATACTGTTCATGCACCAACAGCAACATTACACACTATTTAAAATCAAAAAAGTGAAATCGCAGTCAAACCCCCCCCCCCCCCCCCCCCCCCACACACACACACACACTTTAATGTTCGCTGCGCCTTTAAGCATAAACTCTGAGAGTCACGTGGTTTCATCCTGCAGCTTCCTGTTCATAACGGAGAGCTCGGACGCCGCTGATAAAAAAGAACCCGGACGAGCATCCGACTATTGACCATTTCAGTAACTTAATCAGTTATCAATTTATTATCATTCATACTGCCTGGACAGACCATTTTATACTATTTTTATCTGATCTAAAATAGCGTTTGCTGAAGAATTGATTGTGAGTAACGTTACCGTCTGCTGGACACAATGAGTGCTAGTCTCGCTTTGATACAGTACGTTATCATAAGTCAGCACTTTAGTGTTTGATGCTTTTGGAGCTGCTTGTGTGGTTTCAAACGAATGCTGGTCACTGGACAGTGAGATTAGATTTCGTTTTGACTGGCAAACACCAGAATGCTCACAGTCATGATGACTGCTCTTTTGTTCTGTGTTTTCATTTGCTACCCTGTGCAAATAAACACAAATGCTCTTGAAACAGCCTCAGTGTGTGCTGGATGAATAGAGGCTCACTTTGTGTGTGTGTGTGTCCTCAGAAACAATCACCTGACTGGATGCTGAACTATTGTCATCTGCTGTAGGGACACTGACAGTTGAAGCTCGTGCTCAGGAGATTTGAGGCAAGAGGTTTTCTTCATCACTTATCTCTCTCTCTCTCTCTGTGTATGTGTGTGTGTTTACATTATCATATTTTATTTTTTGCTCACAGAATCATTTTTACATAATGAAAATGATGAATGAGCTTCCTAAATTGTGTTGTATTGTGTTAAACTGTAATTTGCCTATATTGTTGGGTAGCAGTGTTAAAGGAGTAGTTCACTTAAAAAAAAAAAAAAAAAAAAAAAAAAAAAAAAAAAAAAAAAAAAAAAAAAAAACTTTTGCTGATAATTTTCTCACCCCCATGTCATCCAAGATGTCCATGTCTTTCTTTCTTCAGTCGAAAAGAAATTAAGGTTTTTGATGAAAACATTCCAGGATTTTCTCTATATGAATGACTTCATTGGGAATCAAACGGTTCAAGGTCCAAATGAGTGTTTCAGTGAAGCTTCAAATGGCTTTAAACAACACAGCGATGAATAAGGGTCTTATCTAGCGAAACGATCGCTCATTTAAAAAAATAATAAATAAAAAAAGTTTAAATTTAATAAGCACAAATGCTCGCCTTGCTCTGTTCTGTGATGAGCGTTTGTGACTCTCCTGTTCGAACTCGTTCATCAAAATGAACAAATCTTTTTTCGAGTCATAACTCGAAGGGTCCTAGATAAGACCCTTATTCATCGTCTGGTGTCGTTTAAAGCCCTTTGAAGCTGCATTGAAACTCTCATTTGGACCTTGAACCGTATAATTAGCTATTATAATTATTATATTTTCGCTTTTCATGTTAATTTCAGTTCAAAGTTCATATTAATTTCATTTTAAGTATTTGTGCTTTTGCTTAAATATTTATCTTTGGCTTTATTTTGTATGTATTATTAGTACTTGTAATGCTTTATGGATGGATGGATAAAACAATGAGTTTAAATATTTGTTTGGAATCAGTGTGTTGGTGTGTAGATTTACGTTTTTGGTGAAAGAAATAGTCTATCAAATTGATTATTTGGACACCAGGAGATGATCTAAAACAGGAATATAAGGTGTGTGTGTGTTTAAGAAGGAAACACTCAGTCATGTTCATGTGTTTGAGCAGTCAGGACAGATTGAACAGAAGACAGAGGAATGTCTGCTATGAAGACTGAAGAGGATGCTAACGGGACGAGCACAGCTAACGGAGGAGGACGAGGAGGAGTGTGTGAGGAGGGCAGCGTCACGGTTCTCAGGTACATAGCAGCATTTCATGTGGTCGCTTTCTTACTGTAACAACATGCTTGAATTATGCTTTTATTGTTTACTAAAACTATAAAAAAATATATTGTGTTAATGAAATAAAGCTGAATAATGTTAGATGACAAACTGAATAAAAGTTTAAGCTAAAGTGCTAAAATTATTCAAATTAAAACTGAAGAAAATAAACGAAAGTCAAATAGAGAGATGTAAATGGTAATTTTGTCATTTTTATTAGTTTTTACATCTCTCTATTTGACTTTCTATAGCTCTTATGATGTTTTTCAGTTTTAGTTTCTGTCATCTCTATTAGTTTTTGTTTATTTAGTATGTCTATAGTTCTTATGTTTTTTTTTTCAGTTTTAGTTATTTTTGTATTTCAAGTCAAACTAAAAGAAAATGTAAAAAAATGTGTATATTTTTTCATTTTCTTTTAGTTTGACTTGAAATACAAAAATAACTAAAACTGAAAAAAAAACATAAGAACTATAGACATACTAAATAAACAAAAACTAATAGAGATGACAGAAATGATCTAACATTAAAATAGAGTTTTTTTTAATAAAATCTAAATATTAAGAAACATTACAAAAGTAATATTAATTATATTAGAACAGCATTAAAAAATAATAAGAACGACAGAAATTAACTAAAATAAAAATGAAAACAGAATATATATAAATACACATAAAAGTGTATCAGTTATACTAAAATAACACTGAGTGTGTCAGTTTCATGAACACACACTTAATGTCACCTCAACCCTACAGTCCCACTGACCTATCAGAGATGCTGGCAGCAGGAACCAAAGAAGTTCACGAGAAGGCCGAAAACACAGAGTTTGTCAAAGACTTCCTGAAGGGACGCATCCGCAAGGAGCTCTTCAAGGTAAACTGATCAATCTGTCGGGATGTCATAAGTCATAATGGGGCATAATATTTCTGATTGAATCACGAGCTGCTGTCATTTGATCGTTTTATCACATTAAACTTTGGATTGGATGACATGCGTGATATTTTTTTGGCAGATGATTAAAAGGAAAAGAAATCCCATACACTTAAAATGAAGGTATTGGTAGCTAAAGCTAAAAAATAAAATTGTAACAATTTACAATAAAGGATCCTTTTATTGAATACATTAATTAACATTAACCAACAATGAATGACACATTACAGTATTTATGTAAATACTGTAAATGCAAGTTAATAAATAAATACAGTTTATTGTCACCTGAGGTAATTAAAATAATATGAACACATTTTGATAATAAAAATTTGATAATAAAAACATTTTGGTATTTTTTTTTATTTAAAAAAATAATGAAAATTATTTTTTTTAAAAAATAATAAAAATGTTAGCAAAAGTGTAATAAATGCATTAGAAGTATTCTTCATTGTTAGTTCATGCCGTAGTCAACTAATGTTTACAAATTACACCCTTATTGTAAAGTGTTACCAATAAAGAGTTACTTTTTTCAACTCTTTCCCCCGACAGTGTTTTTGAAATATAAAAAAAAGTTGCCAGCCAGCATTTTTGATAATTTTCACAAAACTTTCTTGAATTATTTTCTCACAACTTCCACTGGCTCCAGAACATTTTTTTTGTATGAATATCTGAACATGCCATATATCAAAAGCAAGAACAGACCCTCTGCTTTTAAACAAACACCTTTTTTATCAACACTTGAATGTGGTTAGAAGACCAGTTTCATGCATGTGTGTGTATTTATACTTTATATACAAAATAATTATACACAGTACACACTCACACACTTTTATTTTGGATTCATTTAATCACGATTAAAGGAGTAGTTCACTTTTAAAAAAACTTTTGCTGATAATTTACTCACCCCCATGTCATCCAAGATGTCCATGTCTTTCTTTCTTCAGTCGAAAAGAAATTAAGGTTTTTGATGGAAAACATTCCAGGATTTTTTTCCCATATAATGGACTTCAATGGGAACCAAACGGTTCAAGGTCCAAAAGACAGTTTCAGGGCAAACTGAAAACTGTTTAAAGGGTTTTAAACGATTCCAGACGATGAATAAGGGTCTTTCAAGTGAAACGATCGCTCATTCAATAAATAAATAACAAGTTTAAGTTTTATAAGCTCAAATGCTCGCCTTGCTCTGTTCTGTGATGCGCGTTCGTGACTCTCCTGTTTGAACTCGTTCATCAAAATGAACGAATCTTTTCCTGAGTCAACTCGTTCATTTTGTTTGTTGAATGAACCAAATGACACGAATAAAGATTTGTTAATTTTGATGAATGAGTTTGAACAGGAGAGTCACGAACGCGCATCACAGAACAGAGCAAGGTGACTATTTGAGCTTCTAAAACTTACACTTTATTTATTTATTAAATGAGCGATCGTTTCACTTGATAAGACCCTTATTCATCGTCTGGAATCGTTTAAAGCCCTTTGAACAGTTGTAGTTTGTACTGAAACTGTCATTTGGACCTTGAACCGTTTGGTTCCCACTGAAGTCCATTATATGGAGAAAAATCCTGGAATGTTTTGATCATGTTTTGGATGACATGGGGGTGAGTAAATTATCAGCAATTATTCACAATTATTCACAATTTATATAACAATTTATCAGTAAATTATTATTATTTTTTTTTTAAGTGAACTACTCCTTTAATTGTTGCCCTGCCCTAGTTTTTATTCATCTTGATTTTTCCCAACCTTTTTGCTTTTTCTGGGCGAGTCTGAAAATAAAATGAAAATGAATAAGAACTAAATAGACATGACAAATATAGGCAACAAAATAAAAATGAAAAGGGAAAATATAAAAACTACAATAGCATCTCACTGGTACTAAAACACCTCTGTACACAGCAAGATAAATGTGTTTAGTTCTCGTTGATCATGATTTCTGGATGTGTGTTTTCAGCTCGGCCACGTGGCTTTATTCTTCACGTACTCCGCCATGGAAGAGGAGATCGAGAGGAATAAAGAGCACCCTCATTTCGCCCCGCTCTACTTCCCCCACGAGCTCCACCGGCGGGACGCTCTGGCTCGGGATCTGGAGTTCTTTTACGGTGAGGACTGGCAGAGTCGGATCCGCATCTCTCCCGCGACTCAGCGGTACGTGGACCGCATCCGTCAGGTCGGCCGGGACCAGCCCGCGCTTCTCGTGGCCCACGCCTACACACGCTACATGGGGGACCTCTCGGGGGGGCAGGTGCTGAGGAAGGTGGCCCAGCGCGCACTGAAGCTGCCGCCCACAGGAGAAGGCCTGAGCTTCTACGAGTTCGACGGCATCCACAGCGCCAAGGCCTTCAAGCAGCTGTACCGCAGCCGGATGAACGAGCTGGAGCTCGACACACACACCAAGAGCAGGGTCGTGGAGGAAGCCAACCTCGCCTTTCAGTTCAACATGGAGGTGAGCAGTGCAGCTGGGCTCTCCTTGCAATTTCATATTTTCAATGTGGTCATATTTTCTTGTTATTATTTCATGCAAGTTTTCTTGTACCAACTGTAATATTTTTTTCTAAATAATAGATATTTTTTGTAATTTTTTTTTTTTCACTTCAGACCAAACAACCAAAACAAAGGAATCAGTGATTCAGCTTAATAGTTCAAAAATAGTTGTATTTATAATTGGTTTTATTATATAAATTGTTATTTTAATATGCATTTATTTTATTTTTACATTTAAGTACATTTTGAAATTATGAATATATACAGAAAATTTAATATTTCTGTTTGAAAATATTTTTTTTTGCGTATTTTATTGGTAAATGGATGTTTCTAAATAACATTTTCTTAATTCAATTTAATTAAACTAAGTTAATTAATTTCTAAAATTGTATTTATTTATTTTGTTACATTTATCTACATTTTTAAAATAATTACTTTATACATAGACACACACACATATATAATCAATTAATTTAAATGTTTTTTTCTTACTTTTTTCTTTTTGAAATAGTTTATTATTATTATTATGACCTATTTTATTGTTAAATTGATGACGTTTCCTAATGCAATTTAGTTTTCTAAATTGTAATAATTGTTTTTATTAATTATTTAATGTCTAAAATTGTTTTTTATTTGTTTATTTTAAAATAATAATACTAATAAAATATATATAAATTCATTTGTTTCACACTTTTCTTTTTTAATTACTCTATTGTTGTTATTATGACCTATTTCATTGGCAGATAGATAAAGCAATGTTTTTAAATGAGGTTTAGTTAAATGAGACAACCACAATTTTAAAACTTACACATAAATGAATTATTTTATTGTTTCATTGTACATTTGATGGAGCTGATGACAGCTGATGGAGTCCTTTGTCCTCGTGGTGATGAGCTCTGAAATTAAATGGACAAAACCGGGTGAAAACAATGTCTCGCATCTCACCGGCATCTTTTAACAAAGCGTTTGACTGTGACATTGAGTAATGCGTTTATGCAACACTGTCACTGTCACACACATGACAAAGAGCTTTTCATTAAACGCTTGTCATTTCCTCAGTGTTCACTCATTGTTTCCTGTGATGTGTTGTGTGCAGATTTTTGGAGAACTAGAGGAGGTTGGAAAGACCCTTCAGGACGATGTTTTAGACGCCGCTCCTGCTCATGGTGAGATACAAGGAGACGTCAGTCAGTGTCCGTACCACGCTGCTAAAACGGGTAAACTTCACCAGACTATTCATTCATTACACATGAAACCAGGGACTCGCTAACTTTTCTGTCAGCCAAACCCAATATAACCCAATTCAATATTTATGTTAAGTACACCTGAGCTTTTAAGTTGAAACGGCACTTTCACACATTCACTGTTCTTTGATGATGGTTAATGGTCACATGACATGCAGCCAATCAGATCAAGATTAAAATATTGTTACAAATATTTAAATGAAATTGTTATTATTATTAGTTTTAACTGTAATTATAAAAAAATAAGTACAAAAAAAACCTATATTTAATTATTTTGGCACAATAGATTCAGTGTTATTTTAGTAATATTGAGATACTATTATAGTTATTCATATTTTGAATTGGTTGTCATTTTTTCTATTTTCATTATTTTATTTAAAGTTTTAGTATTTTTGTTGTATGTTTTTGTCATTTGTAATAGTTTTTTTATTGTAATAGTTTTTATTTTTTTTTTTTAATAATTAATATATTAAAAATATAAGTTTATAAATAAATTACATCAAGTTTAACTAAATGGAAATCAGAAATTGGAACTAGCTATAATAAAATAAGTTTAAGTTTTTTTATATTTTATTTTATTTCAGTTAACCTTTATAATATTTCAAGTAACAAACATGTTTTTAATTTCAGTTAACTATAATATCCCCGAATAGATGATATACTGTACAGTGTTGGGAACGTTACTTTAAAAAAGTAATTAGTTATAGTTACGCACTACTTGTTCCACAAAAGTCGATAATAAAAGTAACTCGTTACCAGGGAACGTAACTATTTGCGTTACTGTTTAAAAAAAAAAAAATGTTGCTATGTCAAAGAATTTGGATTTTTTTTTAGCAGTTTTCACAAGTCTTTTGAAATGAGTAGAACAGGCTGGCATTTGTACATGTTTCGATATTTATTGCACGTCAACAGCAAGAGGTTTATACTTGGAAAGAGTAAAGTAAACAGTAAGTAAAGAGTAAACAACCTGTGTTTTGTTCACAACAAAAGTAAACTTTAAACAACAAAAAAGTGTTTAGTTCTGTAGTCTTATTCTTAATAATAAATAAATCAAAATCCCAATGTCAGACAACTGGACTAGTAGACATTCTGTACTTTAATTATTTCATCAAAAGTAAACCGTTAAATAATATAAAGTGTGTTTGCTGTAACGGATGTAACATCTCCAGTTAACTAGCAGAGCATTCATTTAGTTTGCTATTAAAGATCTAGCGCTTAACCTGTTGTTTCTGAACTCAAGCTGAGCGCTCGTGTTCGCTGATATCAGTGCCATGGATAAGCTGTTCTCTTGTGGCTTCACTCGGAGGCGTACTTCAAAATATCGCCGTTGTGGAGACTCTCTATTAATTCCGGTAAAATCACAAAATAAAAGCACACAAATGTGTCCCTGCTTGATATAGACTGTAACCACTGATGAACATATTCTGTTTTGATTCGAGAGAAAAAAACTATACGAGTGCGTATTAGAACCAGTAACCTCTGACACGCTTGGCGAAAGATCTACCACTAGACCATTTAAAAACTCAAACAAATTTACGGATGGATTTATTGACGGGTTGAGTAGAGAGGCTGCACAGTTTGACAAGTTTGTTTTCACTTATGAAAGTTACCAAACTGACGCCCTTGGTAACGCACCGCATTTAACGTCCAGTAACGTTAACGGTGTTGTAACGACGGGTAAAGACATTAGTTAGATTACCCCGTTACTGAAAAAAATAACATCATTACCTAATAACGAACACTGAGTATATACTACTTTAAAGCAACACCATGGAACTTTTCCTCTTCGGTCGCCCTACTGGTTGGAAACGAAACTGTCCGTTACCACCGTCGAAAATAATTTAGCCTACCGTTGCGCACACGCTCGTTGTTTATCCAGAACCGGCTTTAGAATGAACGATGTCCACAGACAAGGTAGGGTATGTTACATGATTTCATGAAAGTATGATGTATTGCGACATCAGAAACAAAGAAAAACGAAATAATGACTATTGTGACGTTTGACGTAAAGCAGTCGAATTTTGTATTTCTTTTTGTGCTCGGGTTAGGCTACTACCCGAACCCTGGTAAAAGCGATACAGACCCCCTCAGGCTATGGCAGAAGTGCCTTTCACCCTGTAAGATTTTGGAAACTTTATTTTAAGGTAAAAAAATGTTACAAAGTGTTGCTTTAAATTAGAGCCCGACCGATAAAGGATTTTGAAGGCCGATACGATACAAATATTTTGGGGTTTTAAAATCCGATATTCCGATATATCGGGCCGATATATTTTTTTTTTATTAAATATTGTTGGATTTCACACACGTGCTAAAGAAAAGCTAACTTTTCTGCACAAGATACATTTGATACTTTTTCTCTGTCTAAATGTTCACTCCTCGCAAGTATAACTTTTTACAATGCAGAGAATGTAACTAGAGATATGCTAGTTATAAAAACACTAATCATTTCTTTATTTAGGCAGGAAAAGTTCATTGTGGTTTCCAAGCTCATTAATGTTAACGTTAGCGGTCTTCCACTGATGATAGTGGCATTAGCTAGCTATGTGGTTAGCTAGTCTATGATGAGCCATAATTTAGCAATAGATAACATCATACTGCAAATTGTAAAACATACATTGTCAATATAACAGGCCAAGGAGAGATGATTGGAGCGTGTTTCATCCCCTTTTATTTTAATTTTTAAATATTAATTTATCCGCCATTATAACTGCCGATACCGATATTTTGGAAAATGCCGATATATCGGTCTGACCATACTTTAAATTTCAGCCTTTGATTTGATAATTACTCTAATCTAAATCGCTATTACTGTTTTATTTTGATTAACTGTACAGCTCTATGTATTTAAATGTAATTTAATTTCTACAGTTCTCTATCAACTTTGTGAAACCCGACCTTAAACCCAAGCAAACGAGAGCGTTTACACGATTACTTCATTCTCTCTGTTTCAGCTGCCAGTAACGGATCATCTTACGTTTGTCAAGTGGCCATGACTGTGCTTAAAAATCCCTCCGGTCAAGTCCTATTGGCCGCCTGGATCGCTGCTCTAGCCGGATTGGCTGCTTGGTACCTCATGTGACCCAGTCTTAGTGCATCCCATTTGCCCTCTTCGTCCTTGGATAAATGTGATAAAAAATGATAATGTATGAGCACAGACTTTTTAAACGCAGGATAGCATAGGTTATGGTGGCAGCCGTTATAGTCAGTGTTGATGAAGTTAAGGCTGGAGAAGAGCTGCGGAAATATGCAGAGTGTTATTTTTATAGTTTTATTGCAGTATCGAGTCATTTGGTGCAACAAGTCAAGTGGGCCGAAACATTCTACGCAAGTACGTGAACATAAACGCTAGATTGATTACATGCGTCATGTTAATTGTGTTGAATTCTCATTCATCACTATAGGGGCGCTATAGAAGGTATTAGTGCAAATTGTCTTCTACAGTGCGTTTTATTGGCCCAATTGTCATGTGTGCTTTCAAATGAGATATGCTATGCATACATGCAGCATTTATAAAGAAAAGCAGTACTTCTGCAGGGCAGACTACTGAGATGTCAGGTCAAAAAATGACTGCCACAACGGTTAATGAAGAAAAGCCTTTTTGAAGAGGTTTAGAATGTAAAAGATGGAAGAATTCCACATTAAGATCATTTTTGTCTAGTTTTAAAACAGGACGTGTTACAGACTCGGCATTTAGGGATTTTTCTACATAGTTGGTTTAATGGGCCAGAATGAACAGTTTTTACTAATTGAGTTTTTCAGCGATGATGTAGATAAGTAACTTTTATACATTCATTATTGTTGTGTGTACATATTATTATCTGTAATATGTATACACAATTATATATATATATATATATATATATATATATATATATATATATATAAATAAAAGTAATTGCAATAGGCTGATAGATCAGTCCAGGGCTTTACTTAAGGCTTTGACGAATGATTATCAGATATATTAAGTATTTGAATGCGATTTAAACAAGGGAACAATACTGAATGAATTACTATACTGTTTTTGTACAAGCTAGAATTAACCATTGTTTTTGTCTGAAGGTGATTAATTGATCTGACTTGCAGTATGAAATTATCAACATTTATGGATAATTGTTATGGGTGCAATAATTTCTTGAGTCTTCATGCAACTTTTATTCCATTTATTGATAGTTTTGTTCCCTTTGAAATTATATTCTTTGTATAAGAGCTAACCCTAAAGGTCATTATACTGATGAATAATTTTCTTGAAGTGTTTAATGTAATACCAAATGCTGAGGGGCCGGACATTCACAGGACTTTTTGAACCAAAGGAAATGTTACTTTGCATTACTAATCGGATCATAAAACAGAGTGTTTTGCATAAATGCTTGTGCTTGGGTTTAATGCAGATAATTTAATTTTTTGGCTTATTTTGTGTTTTGAATAACTGACTGCTTTAAAAAGTGCTTTTTTAGTTGTTTAAATTGTTCCCTTCAGCTTTATGTTCACTGTGATGAGTAATAAATTCACAACTGTGCTGCATTCACTGTTCAAGTTCATGTTTTATTTATTTGAATAATTCACATTTAGTGTTAAGCTCTTTGTATGCTGTAAGTTACCAGAGAAAATAGGAAACCGTTATAATAACAATCTAAAGCTTCAGATTGAATTAGGCAAATCAATCAGAAGATGTATAATTTTTTTAAATAGTATTTTTACTAAAGCCATGTATTGATGTTTCCCTACAAAATGTGCTGTTTAAAGTATGAAGTTATTATATTATAGAAGCCCATTTCCACCACATCAGAAAAAAAATCGACTCAGGCTCTGGTAAATCTTAATTTAAACATAAAAAGTAAAAGTAAGTCAGAATTGAGATATTAAGTCAGGATTATGATAATTAAATAAAAAATGGCAGACAGGAAACAAGGAGCTGGCTGAAGTTCAGGAAGTAGTGCAGCTGGGCATAAAGCCAATTCTCTAATTCCACCGTGAGGAGTCGAGGATCGACGATGTATTTATCACGCCTAAATACACGGGTGCATCCTACGCGGAAGTGTTTTATTGATAAAATGTGACACGAGTATCAATTCTCCTCCCCCTTCACATCAGTCACAATAATTTTAATTTATTCTGTACCTTTGTAGTTTATATAAACCACACATCTCACATATTTCAACAGTGTAGCCTATTTATTATTATTTATTATGAATTTATTAAATAACCAAACTTCAACAACATAAGGGCAGATCCTTTTAGCACTGCTGATGACACTGTGGAGTGACGCTCGAGTGATCAAGTATTCCAATGTATCTAAACAAGCTTTTATTGGGTTCTTCTGTCCTCGCTTCTATCCCTCGTGTCCTACAGGAGGTGGAGCTGAGACGCGAGGAAAGGAAGCAAGGAAAGGAAACGAGGTGCACAAATAAGAAATGAGAAGCACTCAAGGTGTCGGACTGGTAGCCCTGCAGTACTAAAATACACCCTTAACACGAACCACACAACCTCAACCATTTCCCCAGTTGACTGAAAACTAGCTAGATCACAAAATTATCATGATAGAAGAAATGGCATTTACTTAAAAATTAAAAATATATTAGTTCACTTCAGAATTAAAATTTCCTGATGGTTAACTGACCCCCCCCCAAGATGTTCATGTCTTTCTTCAGTGTAAAAGAAATCTTCAGTTGATTTTATCTGTTTCTGGACGTCAGTTCTTGTGTTTCTACTCGTCTTTTTTTCTGTTGTCTTCTTTCCTTCAGTGATTCTTCTTGTTAATAGGCTTATTAAAGTATATTGTTTACAGTAGTTTAAACACTGTGTGTGTGGTCACTTGTTAAAGAATGTAACCAACTAAAAATGTAACAAAAATTGCTTTTCAGAAACAATTATGAACCATTAAAACGTGGTCTGTTTTGACTAGTGCTTGTGCATCAAAGCCAAAATAAGTTATTTTCAAGGCCACTTTTTGTAAATTTTTTTTTTACTTTATTTTATTTTTTTATTTTATTTTATTTTTTACTTTACTTTATTTTTTATACTTTTTTCAATTTATTTACATGGAAAAAATTCAAAATTACAGTACATCATTTGTGCACTTTTAATCAGCATTTATGTGCCGTTGAGTAAATTGACCTGAAGTCGTCCCAGCTGAGGGTGTTTGGACAAGTTAAATACAGTCGTCGGCCCCTCTTAAATGTGGTAAATGTTTTTATGATCGCATCCCTCCCAGTCGATGAGCTCTGAGCAATGAAACCACAGCGAGATCTCCCGCTCCGCTCCTTCCACAGAATCAGACGCATGCACCACATTTCTGAAGGAAGATAACAGTCATGAAAGTCATTGCAAACATGCCACTCATTTACATGCCAAACATTTAGGCTTTGAACACATAATTACAGCTGAGATTCTTGGTAACACTTTATAACAAAGTCCCAAGTGTATATACAGCTGTTTGTGAACGTAAACTCTGTCTACAAAGTTTCAAAGATCAAAATGAGTAAAATAATTACAGCTGAGATTCTTTACAACAAAGTCCCATTAGTTATTGCATAAAATAGCACTAACTAACAATGAGTAATACGTTTGTTACAGTATTATTTATTCAACTATGTTCAACTGTTTATTGTTAGTTAATGTCTGCTGCAATAAATAATATTAACAGAAAATTTTTGTTTTTAAACCTTTTGTTTTTAAGCTTTTTCAAATATTATCTTCCATGTAGAGTGTAATACAGCTGTTTGTGAACGTAAACTTGTCTACAAAGTTTCAAAGATCAAAATGCACTATAAATAAAGTTATTATCTCCTAAAAATAAATAACTACTGAACTGTAGTAATTCCAGTCTCAGACTGGAATTACTACAGTTTAAAATATCTTGTTGTGTTACGACAACTTGACATTAACCAAGACAAAAATATCTTGATTATGACAACTTGACATTAACCAAGAAATCATAACCCATCAACCTGTCACAAATATGTCATAGCAGGTCTAATTAACATTACATTACCCTGTCCCTGTCATATGTTATGGTTGGTTTTAACTTTGGGCGTAATGACACCATTATAACTGTGTCATGAATATTTTACTTGTCCTCGAGTAAAGTGGAACACATTGTACTAGTTATAAAGATGTCATATAGGGTTATTACACTGTCAAATGCTTTAACAACAGTGTCATTAATATAACCCCTGACCTCAAGTAAAGTGGAACACGTTGGACTAGTTATTATTTCTGGGTTAATGTCAAGTTGTCATAACAAAGACATTTTAAACAATGTCAACTTTGCATTAAAAGTGTCATAATTTACCGAATGACACTTAATGACAACAGTCATAAACATTCATAAAGACTCCTTCATGTTCATGACAGGTGTTATGTCATGTTTATGACAGTGTTATGTCAGTCTTATGCAGACCCCTTCAAATAAAGTGTTACCCTTTTCGCTTACTCTTTTATTATGAATACCATAAATTTGGACACTCCTCGTCCTCGGCTCACATAGGCCTACTGTATGAATCTTCGAACAAACCATTTAAAGGCTATTTGAAAAATAAGGTGACGTGCGATGTATATTATGAAAAAATGAAATCGTTTTTGACCTTTGATGCATGTAAACCTATTCTAGGAAACTTTCCAAACAAACCTTAAAATCACATAATTGGGGCACTTTAATACTATGTTTGCATAGTAATATTAAAATAAATATTAATAGATGCTTCAGAAGTATTTTTTATTGTTAATTCATGTTAACTAATCTAATTAAGTAAAGTTAACAAACCTTATAGTAAAGTTTTACAATATATTTTTCTTGATTTTATTATTATTATTTTTTTTGCTCATGTGAGAACAATGTAGTATACTACTCTTTAAATATCTATTTATTTTTAATATTGTATTCATTATTTCTTCTATTAATAAAAAACAGTTTATTATTAACATAATATTTGAACAAAATGCAGTACACTAGTATTCATAATAAGTTTATGTATGTGAAGTACCTGCTGATGTGAACGCTGAAATCTCCTCTAATAGTTCCAGGTGAAGCGTCAGCAGGGTCAGTGTCTCCCACCAGCATACGCGATGACCTCACCACATTATGCCCCTCCCACACCTGGAAACAAGCCAATGATAACTCCTCAACTACACTGTGTAAAACTTACACAATTTGGATGGTCATTAATCACATTGGAAATGAAGGTATGTTCTGGTTGGAATCATTTTGTCAAATGCATTAGGGTTTTGCACTCTTATTTGCATCCTGCAGAAATAGTATTACAGCTGTATGATATTCATAACTGTTCGTTACCATGGCGACTACAGGGCCAGTGGTCATGTAGTATAGGAGGCTGGAGTAGAAAGGTTTCTTCTGCAGCGACACGTAATGCTGAGCTAAAAGCTTGTCAGAAGCCTGAAAAATACAGACACATGATGAACAAACACGTCACACACACACTCATGAACGTCTTGTGTGTGTATCCCGCACCTGCAGCATCTTCAGACCCACCAATCGGAATCCTCGCTGCTCAAAGCGCTTGATGACGTCACCGATCAGACGCCTCTGAACGCCATCAGGTTTCACAGCGACAAAAGTCCGTTCTGTAATGCCTGACAAATCTACAGCAATTCAGATACATATCAATAAATATCAGATTTCATGGTAAGTAACTAACTACACACATTTTTTTTTTCTCCTTCAGCTAAATGATACATTTGTTAATAAGTAAACAGCGCCATCTATTGCCCAAATGTGAGATACACAAAAGAAGGCAGTTTCCAGAGGGAGGTTAACATTAAAGTTTAAATAAATAAATAAAAAGTGCAATGATAAATCCTGTATAATAAAAATGGAAAACATTTAGTATTAAAAAAAAATAGATTTGTCCATTTTGATTTCATTGTGACTTTAAAATTATGCACTTCTTTTGAGATTTTAGGTCAAGCAAATTTTTAATTCAGACAATTATAATATCTGGATTTCTTTTTATTAAATTTAAAATACCAAAGCATTTATTATTTTAAACAAACTTCTTTTTGTAATATATATATATATATATATATAGCTTCAAGTGTTGACTTGTGTCAAGTGTGTTATTTTTATTCACGACACTTGCTTTGATATTTTGTTTACTAATATAATGAAAATCTGGCATTTTATGAATCTGAATGTCACTGTATTTTTCACTGTTTGTGGCTATTGTAATAATTACACATTTTGGATTAATAATAAATGTTTAGAGTATTTTAGCACTTAAATTTTAATGATTTATTACTTGTTTGTCTTATAAATGTGAAAACATGTTCGTAATCCTAACAAAGAAAATGAAGAAACTTTATAAACAAAACTTCTTGCCATTAACATTCAGTCATTGTCTCTCAATATTGGTCATTTAGCAGCTTTTTGAATATTTATTGCATGACCAGAGTGATATTTCATCTGATATCATAAGACAAATGATATGTTTTGCCAGACCATCTCTTACAGGAATACTAACAGTCTCTATGAAGAAAAGTTCCTGCAAACGTGACACACTCGATCACTTATTAAGTCACTCCTTGAAGCTTGATCAAATTAAGGTGGTTTTACACACGCACACACACACACACACACACACACAGAGAGAGAGAGAGAGAGAGAGAGAGAGAGAGAGAGAGAGAGAGAGAGAGAGAGAGAGAGAGAGAGAGAGATTAATGTGTTCAGTTTGAGCCCAAATGTTGCCAATATGCATTCAATATACAACACTCTGATTGGCCTCCAGATGGACCAATCACACGCACTGTGAAAGAGGGAGTTTGAGGTCACCAGTTAGTCAGGTCTAAGTTGTATTTACAGTAGTCAACATTTGAAGTGGATTAAGAAAAAGTTCATCAAAGTTGTCTTGGTATTGTTAAAAATGCATGTAACTTTGATGAAAGGTTTCGATCCACTTCAAATGTTGACCACTGTATATCTATTTAATAATTTTAGTGCTTCAGCAAACTTAGTTCAGAAGGCAACATTTCTTGCTTTCATTTATTATAGAAAAATCTGCTTTATTTCATTTAACTGAAATATATTTGACACATGTGCAAACCAATGATATCAATGCAAAATATAATGTGCTTATTGGTGGATTACAGTTGGAATATCAATTTAGAGATGTGAGTATGGCCTTTATTATGCTCATGTGTAGTTTGTGTATGATTTCAGTTTCAGTGTGTGATACCAAAAGCCATTTCAATGTTGACCTGTGCAACTAAATCTATTAAATGTGAGACAACGACTTGCACGAGCTCTTAATGTGGTCAGCACTCACTCACGTGAGGACGCAATAACACAATTAACCAATCACTGATCGCCTGAGGACAGAGCAAGTAGTGAAACAGAGCACATAGGGCTACAGTTTTATCCTAGCCTAGATAAAACTTTGATTTTTAAAAAAATAGGCTAATTCAATATATTTTTGTAAGGGTTGTAACAATATAATTTACTGATAACAGATGGTTATTGACCGTGGTACATTCTACAACATGAACTTTTACCATATTCATTATCATGGAAAATTACAACGAATTATTTCAATGGATACCATGAAATGTTTCTAAAACCAGTCTTACAACAATTACCATGGACTAGCAAAATTATCAAATTTAACACAACTGTAGGCTACTGTAACAAAACTAATCGTAGTCGTCTTTTTACTAGTTATTTAGTGTAGCATTACAATATTATGAATCCATATGATATTTCCACGCTAAACGTCCAATAAAATGGCATTGTGATACTATTATTTTTCCTTGTCCTAAACCTTTTCTATAAAGAGCTTTCTTATTGCACTAAACCTGTTTGTTCTCCACACAGTGAGAGGATGCATGTAAACAGACCTGTATCACTGCTGAGGCTGCGCGCGTGCCCGTGTCCCAAAGCGAGCGTGGAGCTCCGAGTGGCCGCTCGCGCTCCGAGGACGCCGAGGGCAAATCTCACAAACATCATCTTCATTTCCAGGTCAAGCCCTTCTCAAAACTGCACCGACTGACGCTTTTTCAACTCCGAAACTTATGAGCGGTCCGATACTTTTAACCCCCGGACGGTTACATACGCACGCGCGCGGTCATTCACCTGACAGGTCAAAGTCATGCGAGCACGAGCAGTCGCATATATGTTCAAATGATGTGCGTGTCATGGGGAGACCCGCAAATTACAGTGTAATTACCGGTCATCACGTGCACAAACACGACCTCTTAATTAACACAATTTCCTGTTTAGAGACCAAAGATAGACGCACAAAAACGCATTTAAGAATAAAGAATAATGTATTTGTTCTTTAAATTATTTTGATTCTATAAAGAGAGAATATTTTGTCAGATTTTATTTTAATTTAAAGGGACATTTTGTTTCAGCTATTCTTTCCCAAAAGTGAAGTGAGGTCAAAACACTAATCGATTGCTGGCAGGGAGAGAAAACAGTAAATGTCAGCCTTTGGAGAACAAACACAAATAGAACTACTTTTGATCATTTCAAACAGAAGATTCAATCCCATTAACGGAGAACTGATAGTAGAAATGTAGTTCAAATGGCTACGGGTGAATAATTCAATTCATAATCACTGATATAATGTGAAACAGAAAGCGGAGAAAGAGTATAGGGTGACCTATTTTGATGACCAAAAACCAGGACACTCGGCCCGGCAAACATGGGCCTACTCAAATGATACTCGAAGTTTACTCAAAGATAGCCTACCTTATTAATTTCAATACATTTAAAGTAGTTATGCCTCCTCTGTATGGATAGAAAATTGTTATATATGAAAATAGGACATGTCCTGGGAAAACAGGAAAGTTGGTCACCCTAGTGTTCATTCAGCTGAACATTCAGCTGAACTTTAAAATTTTTACTCCAGAAATCTTAAATCTATCATGAATGACGTGAGGGAATGTATACATCATCATTGACCACTAGAGGTCACGGTTTAACTTTACCATTAGCAACAACTTCATTTAAGCACACAATTTCAAGGTGCGTGTTATTTATTTATGATTGTATGGCTGGTTTTATACTTTTATACTTAGATTTGTTATTTTAAACGAGGCCAAGATTTATAGCGTTATAAATTCCAGACACTCAAAAAAAAAAAAAAAAAAAAGAAAAGAAAAAGAAGGGTTTCCTTCGAAGGCAGGAAGAACTGGCCTCAACTTGCTTCACATGAAGGTGATGTAAACAGGGAAATCACACTGGAATGAGAAGTTTAATTAATAGGATTCCTGGGAACACTTTACTACACGATCTTGACTTGTTATAGTTAAAGGCAGGGAATTGTTGTTGTTGTTGTCGTTGTTGTTGTTAAGTCTCTGCACATCCTGATAGCAAGTTAAGTGGTCTAACTTAGACTAGCTGTGTCTGTTCTGTTGGTCTGTTCAGGCGTTAGGCTACAAGAGAAATAACCTGGAAGGATCTCCTCACAATCGTACTAAACTTTAATGTGGACATAATTTATTAAGACACTCTTGAGAACACAGTGATTGTTGATTTTACCGGACACACATTTACCTGACACATTTACCTCCACACACAAGTCTGGAACGAGTGTGACTTGAGTACGATGTACAGGTTTAATGCATATAATACTTAATCTAAATAAACGAAAGATTTTTGTATCAAAAATTTTATATATGCATTTTTGAAAATGAAGTCCTCATTCAATGACCTTTAACATGTGTTTATATCTAGGCCTATTTATTTGTAGCCTACACGTGTATTTTTGCCTTGACCCGTTTAACCGGTTTTCTTTGAACAGAAAGTGAAAGTGTGTATCTCGCTTTTGGACAGAAGGTTAAGTGTAAGTGTTATTCTACGGCAAAAAGCATGTATGCTGACAAACTTTTCTGAAATGTTTTCTCTTTTTTCATATTTTCTTTTTAGCATCCGTGTCTCAGCTCTGGAAGGGTCTAGAGCCTCAATTTTTGCACCCAGGTCCATGTCTCGTGGCCCTCTATCAGAATCCAGAGTTTTGAGAAGATTGGAGAAACTTAATTTTTCACCCCCCGAAAAAAAACATAAGGGGTAACACTGTCATTTTTTTTTTTCTGGTCAAAACTTTAAGTTTCAATATCTCAGCTCTGGAAGGGTCTAGAGCCTCAATTTTTGCACCCAGGTCCATGTCTCGTGACCCTCTATCAGAATCCAGAGTTTTGAGAAGATTGGAGAAACTTAATTTTTCACCCCCCGAAAAAAAATATAAGGGGTAACACTGTCATTTTTTTTTCTGGTCAAAATTTTGAGTTTCAATATCTCAGCTCTGGAAGGGTCTAGAGCCTCAATTTTTGCACCCAGGTCCATGTCTCGTGACCCTCTATCAGAATCCAGAGTTTCGAGAAGATTGGAGAAACTTAATTTTTCACCCCCTGAAAAAAAACATAAGGGGTAACACTGTCATTTTTTTTTCTGGTCAAAATTTTGAGTTTCAATATCTCAGCTCAGGAAGGGTGTAGAGCCTCATTTTTTGCACCCAGGTCCATGTCTCGTGACCCTCTATCAGAATCCAGAGTTTCGAGAAGATTGGAGAAACTTAATTTTTCACCCCCCGAAAAAAAAACATAAGGGGTAACACTGTCATTTTTTTTTCTGGTCAAAATTTTGAGTTTCAATATCTCAGCTCAGGAAGGGTCTAGAGCCTCAATTTTTGCACCCAGGTCCATGTCTCGTGACCCTCTATCAGAATCCAGAATTTCGAGAAGATTGGAGAAACTTAATTTTTCACCCCCCGAAAAAAAAACATAAGGGGTAACAGTGTCATTTTTTTTCTGGTCAAAATTTTGAGTTTAAATATCTCAGCTCTGGAAGGGTCTAGAGCCTCAATTTTTGCACCCAGGTCCATGTCTTGTGGCCCTCTATCAGAATCCAGAGTTTTGAGAAGATTGGAGAAACTTAATTTTTCACCCCCCGAAAAAAAAAACATAAGGGGTAACACTGTCATTTTTTTTTCTGGTCAAAATTTTGAGTTTCAATATCTCAGCTCAGGAAGGGTGTAGAGCCTCATTTTTTGCACCCAGGTCCATGTCTCGTGACCCTCTATCAGAATCTAGAGTTTCGAGAAGATTGGAGAAACTTAATTTTTCACCCCCCGAAAAAAAAACATAAGGGGTAACACTGTCATTTTTTTTTTCTGGTCAAAACTTTAAGTTTCAATATCTCAGCTCTGGAAGGGTCTAGAGCCTCAATTTTTGCACCCAGGTCCATGTCTTGTGGCCCTCTGTCAGAATCCAGAGTTTTGAGAAGATTGGAGAAACTTAATTTTTCACCCCCCGAAAAAAAAAACATAAGGGGTAACACTGTCATTTTTTTTCTGGTCAAAACTTTAAGTTTCAATATCTCAGCTCTGGAAGGGTCTAGAGCCTCAATTTTTGCACCCAGGTCCATGTCTCGTGGCCCTCTATCAGAATCCAGAGTTGTGAGAAGATTGGAGAAACTTAATTTTTCACCCCCCGAAAAAAAAAAAAACATAAGGGGTAACACTGTCATTTTTTTTTTCTGGTCAAAACTTTAAGTTTCAATATCTCAGCTCTGGAAGGGTCTAGAGCCTCAATTTTTGCACCCAGGTCCATGTCTTGTGGCCCTCTGTCAGAATCCAGAGTTTTGAGAAGATTGGAGAAACTTAATTTTTCACCCCCCGAAAAAAAAAACATAAGGGGTAACACTGTCATTTTTTTTCTGGTCAAAACTTTAAGTTTCAATATCTCAGCTCTGGAAGGGTCTAGAGCCTCAATTTTTGCACCCAGGTCCATGTCTCGTGGCCCTCTATCAGAATCCAGAGTTGTGAGAAGATTGGAGAAACTTAATTTTTCACCCCCCGAAAAAAAAAAAAACATAAGGGGTAACACTGTCATTTTTTTTTTCTGGTCAAAACTTTAAGTTTCAATATCTCAGCTCTGGAAGGGTCTAGAGCCTCAATTTTTGCACCCAGGTCCATGTCTCGTGGCCCTCTATCAGAATCCAGAGTTGTGAGAAGATTGGAGAAACTTAATTTTTCACCCCCCGAAAAAAAACATAAGGGGTAACACTGTCATTTTTTTTTTCTGGTCAAAACTTTAAGTTTCAATATCTCAGCTCTGGAAGGGTCTAGAGCCTCAATTTTTGCACCCAGGTCCATGTCTCGTGGCCCTCTATCAGAATCCAGAGTTTTGAGAAGATTGGAGAAACTTAATTTTTCACCCACCGAAAAAAAACATAAGGGGTAACACTGTCATTTTTTTTTTTCTGGTCAAAACTTTAAGTTTCAATATCTCAGCTCTGGAAGGGTCTAGAGCCTCAATTTTTGCACCCAGGTCCATGTCTCGTGGCCCTCTATCAGAATCCAGAGTTTTGAGAAGATTGGAGAAACTTAATTTTTCACCCCCCGAAAAAAAAACATAAGGGGTAACACTGTCATTTTTTTTTCTGGTCAAAACTTTAAGTTTCAATATCTCAGCTCTGGAAGGGTCTAGAGCCTCAATTTTTGCACCCAGGTCCATGTCTCGTGGCCCTCTATCAGAATCCAGAGTTTTGAGAAGATTGGAGAAACTTAATTTTTCACCCCCCGAAAAAAAACATAAGGGGTAACACTGTCATTTTTTTTTCTGGTCAAAATTTTGAGTTTCAATATCTCAGCTCTGGAAGGGTCTAGAGCCTCAATTTTTGCACCCAGGTCCATGTCTCGTGACCCTCTATCAGAATCCAGAGTTTCGAGAAGATTGGAGAAACTTAATTTTTCACCCCCTGAAAAAAAACATAAGGGGTAACACTGTCATTTTTTTTTCTGGTCAAAATTTTGAGTTTCAATATCTCAGAAGGGTCTAGAGCCTCAATTTTTGCACCCAGGTCCATGTCTCGTGGCCCTCTATCAGAATCCAGAGTTTTGAGAAGATTGGAGAAACTTAATTTTTCACCCCCCGAAAAAAAAACATAAGGGGTAACACTGTCATTTTTTTTTCTGGTCAAAACTTTAAGTTTCAATATCTCAGCTCTGGAAGGGTCTAGAGCCTCAATTTTTGCACCCAGGTCCATGTCTCGTGGCCCTCTATCAGAATCCAGAGTTTTGAGAAGATTGGAGAAACTTAATTTTTCACCCCCCGAAAAAAACATAAGGGGTAACACTGTCATTTTTTTTTTTCTGGTCAAAACTTTAAGTTTCAATATCTCAGCTCTGGAAGGGTCTAGAGCCTCAATTTTTGCACCCAGGTCCATGTCTCGTGACCCTCTATCAGAATCCAGAGTTTTGAGAAGATTGGAGAAACTTAATTTTTCACCCCCCGAAAAAAAATATAAGGGGTAACACTGTCATTTTTTTTTCTGGTCAAAATTTTGAGTTTCAATATCTCAGCTCTGGAAGGGTCTAGAGCCTCAATTTTTGCACCCAGGTCCATGTCTCGTGACCCTCTATCAGAATCCAGAGTTTCGAGAAGATTGGAGAAACTTAATTTTTCACCCCCTGAAAAAAAACATAAGGGGTAACACTGTCATTTTTTTTTCTGGTCAAAATTTTGAGTTTCAATATCTCAGAAGGGTCTAGAGCCTCAATTTTTGCACCCAGGTCCATGTCTCGTGACCCTCTATCAGAATCCAGAGTTTCGAGAAGATTGGAGAAACTTAATTTTTCACCCCCCCCCCAAAAAAACATAAGGGGTAACACTGTCATTTTTTTTTCTGGTCAAAATTTTGAGTTTCAATATCTCAGCTCAGGAAGGGTGTAGAGCCTCATTTTTTGCACCCAGGTCCATGTCTCGTGACCCTCTATCAGAATCTAGAGTTTCGAGAAGATTGGAGAAACTTAATTTTTCACCCCCCGAAAAAAAAACATAAGGGGTAACACTGTCATTTTTTTTTCTGGTCAAAATTTTGAGTTTCAATATCTCAGCTCAGGAAGGGTCTAGAGCCTCAATTTTTGCACCCAGGTCCATGTCTCGTGACCCTCTATCAGAATCTAGAGTTTCGAGAAGATTGGAGAAACTTAATTTTTCACCCCCCGAAAAAAAAACATAAGGGGTAACACTGTCATTTTTTTTTCTGGTCAAAATTTTGAGTTTAAATATCTCAGCTCTGGAAGGGTCTAGAGCCTCAATTTTTGCACCCAGGTCCATGTCTTGTGGCCCTCTGTCAGAATCCAGAGTTTTGAGAAGATTGGAGAAACTTAATTTTTCACCCCCCGAAAAAAAAAACATAAGGGGTAACACTGTCATTTTTTTTTCTGGTCAAAATTTTGAGTTTCAATATCTCAGCTCAGGAAGGGTGTAGAGCCTCATTTTTTGCACCCAGGTCCATGTCTCGTGACCCTCTATCAGAATCTAGAGTTTCGAGAAGATTGGAGAAACTTAATTTTTCACCCCCCGAAAAAAAAACATAAGGGGTAACACTGTCATTTTTTTTTTCTGGTCAAAACTTTAAGTTTCAATATCTCAGCTCTGGAAGGGTCTAGAGCCTCAATTTTTGCACCCAGGTCCATGTCTTGTGGCCCTCTGTCAGAATCCAGAGTTTTGAGAAGATTGGAGAAACTTAATTTTTCACCCCCCGAAAAAAAAAACATAAGGGGTAACACTGTCATTTTTTTTCTGGTCAAAACTTTAAGTTTCAATATCTCAGCTCTGGAAGGGTCTAGAGCCTCAATTTTTGCACCCAGGTCCATGTCTCGTGGCCCTCTATCAGAATCCAGAGTTTTGAGAAGATTGGAGAAACTTAATTTTTCACCCCCCGAAAAAAAACATAAGGGGTAACACTGTCATTTTTTTTCTGGTCAAAACTTTAAGTTTCAATATCTCAGCTCTGGAAGGGTCTAGAGCCTCAATTTTTGCACCCAGGTCCATGTCTCGTGACCCTCTATCAGAATCCAGAGTTTTGAGAAGATTGGAGAAACTTAATTTTTCACCCCCCGAAAAAAAATATAAGGGGTAACACTGTCATTTTTTTTTCTGGTCAAAATTTTGAGTTTCAATATCTCAGCTCTGGAAGGGTCTAGAGCCTCAATTTTTGCACCCAGGTCCATGTCTCGTGACCCTCTATCAGAATCCAGAGTTTCGAGAAGATTGGAGAAACTTAATTTTTCACCCCCTGAAAAAAAACATAAGGGGTAACACTGTCATTTTTTTTTCTGGTCAAAATTTTGAGTTTCAATATCTCAGAAGGGTCTAGAGCCTCAATTTTTGCACCCAGGTCCATGTCTCGTGACCCTCTATCAGAATCCAGAGTTTCGAGAAGATTGGAGAAACTTAATTTTTCACCCCCCCCCAAAAAAAAACATAAGGGGTAACACTGTCATTTTTTTTTCTGGTCAAAATTTTGAGTTTCAATATCTCAGCTCAGGAAGGGTGTAGAGCCTCATTTTTTGCACCCAGGTCCATGTCTCGTGACCCTCTATCAGAATCTAGAGTTTCGAGAAGATTGGAGAAACTTAATTTTTCACCCCCCGAAAAAAAAACATAAGGGGTAACACTGTCATTTTTTTTTTTCTGGTCAAAACTTTAAGTTTCAATATCTCAGCTCTGGAAGGGTCTAGAGCCTCAATTTTTGCACCCAGGTCCATGTCTTGTGGCCCTCTGTCAGAATCCAGAGTTTTGAGAAGATTGGAGAAACTTAATTTTTCACCCCCCGAAAAAAAAACATAAGGGGTAACACTGTCATTTTTTTTCTGGTCAAAACTTTAAGTTTCAATATCTCAGCTCTGGAAGGGTCTAGAGCCTCAATTTTTGCACCCAGGTCCATGTCTCGTGGCCCTCTATCAGAATCCAGAGTTTTGAGAAGATTGGAGAAACTTAATTTTTCACCCCCCGAAAAAAAACATAAGGGGTAACACTGTCATTTTTTTTTTCTGGTCAAAACTTTAAGTTTCAATATCTCAGCTCTGGAAGGGTCTAGAGCCTCAATTTTTGCACCCAGGTCCATGTCTCGTGGCCCTCTATCAGAATCCAGAGTTTTGAGAAGATTGGAGAAACTTAATTTTTCACCCCCCGAAAAAAAACATAAGGGGTAACACTGTCATTTTTTTTCTGGTCAAAACTTTAAGTTTCAATATCTCAGCTCTGGAAGGGTCTAGAGCCTCAATTTTTGCACCCAGGTCCATGTCTCGTGACCCTCTATCAGAATCCAGAGTTTTGAGAAGATTGGAGAAACTTAATTTTTCACCCCCCGAAAAAAAATATAAGGGGTAACACTGTCATTTTTTTTTTCTGGTCAAAATTTTGAGTTTCAATATCTCAGCTCTGGAAGGGTCTAGAGCCTCAATTTTTGCACCCAGGTCCATGTCTCGTGACCCTCTATCAGAATCCAGAGTTTCGAGAAGATTGGAGAAACTTAATTTTTCACCCCCTGAAAAAAAACATAAGGGGTAACACTGTCATTTTTTTTTCTGGTCAAAATTTTGAGTTTCAATATCTCAGAAGGGTCTAGAGCCTCAATTTTTGCACCCAGGTCCATGTCTCGTGACCCTCTATCAGAATCCAGAGTTTCGAGAAGATTGGAGAAACTTAATTTTTCACCCCCCCCAAAAAAAAAACATAAGGGGTAACACTGTCATTTTTTTTTCTGGTCAAAATTTTGAGTTTCAATATCTCAGCTCAGGAAGGGTGTAGAGCCTCATTTTTTGCACCCAGGTCCATGTCTCGTGACCCTCTATCAGAATCTAGAGTTTCGAGAAGATTGGAGAAACTTAATTTTTCACCCCCCGAAAAAAAAACATAAGGGGTAACACTGTCATTTTTTTTTCTGGTCAAAATTTTGAGTTTCAATATCTCAGCTCAGGAAGGGTCTAGAGCCTCAATTTTTGCACCCAGGTCCATGTCTCGTGACCCTCTATCAGAATCCAGAATTTCGAGAAGATTGGAGAAACTTAATTTTTCACCCCCCGAAAAAAAACATAAGGGGTAACACTGTCATTTTTTTTTCTGGTCAAAATTTTGAGTTTCAATATCTCAGCTCAGGAAGGGTGTAGAGCCTCATTTTTTGCACCCAGGTCCATGTCTCGTGACCCTCTATCAGAATCCAGAGTTTCGAGAAGATTGGAGAAACTTAATTTTTCACCCCCCGAAAAAAAAACATAAGGGGTAACACTGTCATTTTTTTTTCTGGTCAAAATTTTGAGTTTCAATATCTCAGCTCAGGAAGGGTCTAGAGCCTCAATTTTTGCACCCAGGTCCATGTCTCGTGACCCTCTATCAGAATCCAGAATTTCGAGAAGATTGGAGAAACTTAATTTTTCACCCCCCGAAAAAAAAACATAAGGGGTAACAGTGTCATTTTTTTTCTGGTCAAAATTTTGAGTTTAAATATCTCAGCTCTGGAAGGGTCTAGAGCCTCAATTTTTGCACCCAGGTCCATGTCTTGTGGCCCTCTATCAGAATCCAGAGTTTTGAGAAGATTGGAGAAACTTAATTTTTCACCCCCCGAAAAAAAAAACATAAGGGGTAACACTGTCATTTTTTTTTCTGGTCAAAATTTTGAGTTTCAATATCTCAGCTCAGGAAGGGTGTAGAGCCTCATTTTTTGCACCCAGGTCCATGTCTCGTGACCCTCTATCAGAATCTAGAGTTTCGAGAAGATTGGAGAAACTTAATTTTTCACCCCCCGAAAAAAAAACATAAGGGGTAACACTGTCATTTTTTTTTTCTGGTCAAAACTTTAAGTTTCAATATCTCAGCTCTGGAAGGGTCTAGAGCCTCAATTTTTGCACCCAGGTCCATGTCTTGTGGCCCTCTGTCAGAATCCAGAGTTTTGAGAAGATTGGAGAAACTTAATTTTTCACCCCCCGAAAAAAAAAACATAAGGGGTAACACTGTCATTTTTTTTCTGGTCAAAACTTTAAGTTTCAATATCTCAGCTCTGGAAGGGTCTAGAGCCTCAATTTTTGCACCCAGGTCCATGTCTCGTGGCCCTCTATCAGAATCCAGAGTTGTGAGAAGATTGGAGAAACTTAATTTTTCACCCCCCGAAAAAAAAAAAAACATAAGGGGTAACACTGTCATTTTTTTTTTCTGGTCAAAACTTTAAGTTTCAATATCTCAGCTCTGGAAGGGTCTAGAGCCTCAATTTTTGCACCCAGGTCCATGTCTTGTGGCCCTCTGTCAGAATCCAGAGTTTTGAGAAGATTGGAGAAACTTAATTTTTCACCCCCCGAAAAAAAAAACATAAGGGGTAACACTGTCATTTTTTTTCTGGTCAAAACTTTAAGTTTCAATATCTCAGCTCTGGAAGGGTCTAGAGCCTCAATTTTTGCACCCAGGTCCATGTCTCGTGGCCCTCTATCAGAATCCAGAGTTGTGAGAAGATTGGAGAAACTTAATTTTTCACCCCCCGAAAAAAAAAAAAACATAAGGGGTAACACTGTCATTTTTTTTTTCTGGTCAAAACTTTAAGTTTCAATATCTCAGCTCTGGAAGGGTCTAGAGCCTCAATTTTTGCACCCAGGTCCATGTCTCGTGGCCCTCTATCAGAATCCAGAGTTGTGAGAAGATTGGAGAAACTTAATTTTTCACCCCCCGAAAAAAAACATAAGGGGTAACACTGTCATTTTTTTTTTCTGGTCAAAACTTTAAGTTTCAATATCTCAGCTCTGGAAGGGTCTAGAGCCTCAATTTTTGCACCCAGGTCCATGTCTCGTGGCCCTCTATCAGAATCCAGAGTTTTGAGAAGATTGGAGAAACTTAATTTTTCACCCACCGAAAAAAAACATAAGGGGTAACACTGTCATTTTTTTTTTTCTGGTCAAAACTTTAAGTTTCAATATCTCAGCTCTGGAAGGGTCTAGAGCCTCAATTTTTGCACCCAGGTCCATGTCTCGTGGCCCTCTATCAGAATCCAGAGTTTTGAGAAGATTGGAGAAACTTAATTTTTCACCCCCCGAAAAAAAAACATAAGGGGTAACACTGTCATTTTTTTTTCTGGTCAAAACTTTAAGTTTCAATATCTCAGCTCTGGAAGGGTCTAGAGCCTCAATTTTTGCACCCAGGTCCATGTCTCGTGGCCCTCTATCAGAATCCAGAGTTTTGAGAAGATTGGAGAAACTTAATTTTTCACCCCCCGAAAAAAAACATAAGGGGTAACACTGTCATTTTTTTTTCTGGTCAAAATTTTGAGTTTCAATATCTCAGCTCTGGAAGGGTCTAGAGCCTCAATTTTTGCACCCAGGTCCATGTCTCGTGACCCTCTATCAGAATCCAGAGTTTCGAGAAGATTGGAGAAACTTAATTTTTCACCCCCTGAAAAAAAACATAAGGGGTAACACTGTCATTTTTTTTTCTGGTCAAAATTTTGAGTTTCAATATCTCAGAAGGGTCTAGAGCCTCAATTTTTGCACCCAGGTCCATGTCTCGTGGCCCTCTATCAGAATCCAGAGTTTTGAGAAGATTGGAGAAACTTAATTTTTCACCCCCCGAAAAAAAAACATAAGGGGTAACACTGTCATTTTTTTTTCTGGTCAAAACTTTAAGTTTCAATATCTCAGCTCTGGAAGGGTCTAGAGCCTCAATTTTTGCACCCAGGTCCATGTCTCGTGGCCCTCTATCAGAATCCAGAGTTTTGAGAAGATTGGAGAAACTTAATTTTTCACCCCCCGAAAAAAACATAAGGGGTAACACTGTCATTTTTTTTTTTCTGGTCAAAACTTTAAGTTTCAATATCTCAGCTCTGGAAGGGTCTAGAGCCTCAATTTTTGCACCCAGGTCCATGTCTCGTGACCCTCTATCAGAATCCAGAGTTTTGAGAAGATTGGAGAAACTTAATTTTTCACCCCCCGAAAAAAAATATAAGGGGTAACACTGTCATTTTTTTTTCTGGTCAAAATTTTGAGTTTCAATATCTCAGCTCTGGAAGGGTCTAGAGCCTCAATTTTTGCACCCAGGTCCATGTCTCGTGACCCTCTATCAGAATCCAGAGTTTCGAGAAGATTGGAGAAACTTAATTTTTCACCCCCTGAAAAAAAACATAAGGGGTAACACTGTCATTTTTTTTTCTGGTCAAAATTTTGAGTTTCAATATCTCAGAAGGGTCTAGAGCCTCAATTTTTGCACCCAGGTCCATGTCTCGTGACCCTCTATCAGAATCCAGAGTTTCGAGAAGATTGGAGAAACTTAATTTTTCACCCCCCCCCCAAAAAAACATAAGGGGTAACACTGTCATTTTTTTTTCTGGTCAAAATTTTGAGTTTCAATATCTCAGCTCAGGAAGGGTGTAGAGCCTCATTTTTTGCACCCAGGTCCATGTCTCGTGACCCTCTATCAGAATCTAGAGTTTCGAGAAGATTGGAGAAACTTAATTTTTCACCCCCCGAAAAAAAAACATAAGGGGTAACACTGTCATTTTTTTTTCTGGTCAAAATTTTGAGTTTCAATATCTCAGCTCAGGAAGGGTCTAGAGCCTCAATTTTTGCACCCAGGTCCATGTCTCGTGACCCTCTATCAGAATCTAGAGTTTCGAGAAGATTGGAGAAACTTAATTTTTCACCCCCCGAAAAAAAAACATAAGGGGTAACACTGTCATTTTTTTTTCTGGTCAAAATTTTGAGTTTAAATATCTCAGCTCTGGAAGGGTCTAGAGCCTCAATTTTTGCACCCAGGTCCATGTCTTGTGGCCCTCTGTCAGAATCCAGAGTTTTGAGAAGATTGGAGAAACTTAATTTTTCACCCCCCGAAAAAAAAAACATAAGGGGTAACACTGTCATTTTTTTTTCTGGTCAAAATTTTGAGTTTCAATATCTCAGCTCAGGAAGGGTGTAGAGCCTCATTTTTTGCACCCAGGTCCATGTCTCGTGACCCTCTATCAGAATCTAGAGTTTCGAGAAGATTGGAGAAACTTAATTTTTCACCCCCCGAAAAAAAAACATAAGGGGTAACACTGTCATTTTTTTTTTCTGGTCAAAACTTTAAGTTTCAATATCTCAGCTCTGGAAGGGTCTAGAGCCTCAATTTTTGCACCCAGGTCCATGTCTTGTGGCCCTCTGTCAGAATCCAGAGTTTTGAGAAGATTGGAGAAACTTAATTTTTCACCCCCCGAAAAAAAAAACATAAGGGGTAACACTGTCATTTTTTTTCTGGTCAAAACTTTAAGTTTCAATATCTCAGCTCTGGAAGGGTCTAGAGCCTCAATTTTTGCACCCAGGTCCATGTCTCGTGGCCCTCTATCAGAATCCAGAGTTTTGAGAAGATTGGAGAAACTTAATTTTTCACCCCCCGAAAAAAAACATAAGGGGTAACACTGTCATTTTTTTTCTGGTCAAAACTTTAAGTTTCAATATCTCAGCTCTGGAAGGGTCTAGAGCCTCAATTTTTGCACCCAGGTCCATGTCTCGTGACCCTCTATCAGAATCCAGAGTTTTGAGAAGATTGGAGAAACTTAATTTTTCACCCCCCGAAAAAAAATATAAGGGGTAACACTGTCATTTTTTTTTCTGGTCAAAATTTTGAGTTTCAATATCTCAGCTCTGGAAGGGTCTAGAGCCTCAATTTTTGCACCCAGGTCCATGTCTCGTGACCCTCTATCAGAATCCAGAGTTTCGAGAAGATTGGAGAAACTTAATTTTTCACCCCCTGAAAAAAAACATAAGGGGTAACACTGTCATTTTTTTTTCTGGTCAAAATTTTGAGTTTCAATATCTCAGAAGGGTCTAGAGCCTCAATTTTTGCACCCAGGTCCATGTCTCGTGACCCTCTATCAGAATCCAGAGTTTCGAGAAGATTGGAGAAACTTAATTTTTCACCCCCCCCCAAAAAAAAACATAAGGGGTAACACTGTCATTTTTTTTTCTGGTCAAAATTTTGAGTTTCAATATCTCAGCTCAGGAAGGGTGTAGAGCCTCATTTTTTGCACCCAGGTCCATGTCTCGTGACCCTCTATCAGAATCTAGAGTTTCGAGAAGATTGGAGAAACTTAATTTTTCACCCCCCGAAAAAAAAACATAAGGGGTAACACTGTCATTTTTTTTTTTCTGGTCAAAACTTTAAGTTTCAATATCTCAGCTCTGGAAGGGTCTAGAGCCTCAATTTTTGCACCCAGGTCCATGTCTTGTGGCCCTCTGTCAGAATCCAGAGTTTTGAGAAGATTGGAGAAACTTAATTTTTCACCCCCCGAAAAAAAAACATAAGGGGTAACACTGTCATTTTTTTTCTGGTCAAAACTTTAAGTTTCAATATCTCAGCTCTGGAAGGGTCTAGAGCCTCAATTTTTGCACCCAGGTCCATGTCTCGTGGCCCTCTATCAGAATCCAGAGTTTTGAGAAGATTGGAGAAACTTAATTTTTCACCCCCCGAAAAAAAACATAAGGGGTAACACTGTCATTTTTTTTTTCTGGTCAAAACTTTAAGTTTCAATATCTCAGCTCTGGAAGGGTCTAGAGCCTCAATTTTTGCACCCAGGTCCATGTCTCGTGGCCCTCTATCAGAATCCAGAGTTTTGAGAAGATTGGAGAAACTTAATTTTTCACCCCCCGAAAAAAAACATAAGGGGTAACACTGTCATTTTTTTTCTGGTCAAAACTTTAAGTTTCAATATCTCAGCTCTGGAAGGGTCTAGAGCCTCAATTTTTGCACCCAGGTCCATGTCTCGTGACCCTCTATCAGAATCCAGAGTTTTGAGAAGATTGGAGAAACTTAATTTTTCACCCCCCGAAAAAAAATATAAGGGGTAACACTGTCATTTTTTTTTTCTGGTCAAAATTTTGAGTTTCAATATCTCAGCTCTGGAAGGGTCTAGAGCCTCAATTTTTGCACCCAGGTCCATGTCTCGTGACCCTCTATCAGAATCCAGAGTTTCGAGAAGATTGGAGAAACTTAATTTTTCACCCCCTGAAAAAAAACATAAGGGGTAACACTGTCATTTTTTTTTCTGGTCAAAATTTTGAGTTTCAATATCTCAGAAGGGTCTAGAGCCTCAATTTTTGCACCCAGGTCCATGTCTCGTGACCCTCTATCAGAATCCAGAGTTTCGAGAAGATTGGAGAAACTTAATTTTTCACCCCCCCCAAAAAAAAAACATAAGGGGTAACACTGTCATTTTTTTTTCTGGTCAAAATTTTGAGTTTCAATATCTCAGCTCAGGAAGGGTGTAGAGCCTCATTTTTTGCACCCAGGTCCATGTCTCGTGACCCTCTATCAGAATCTAGAGTTTCGAGAAGATTGGAGAAACTTAATTTTTCACCCCCCGAAAAAAAAACATAAGGGGTAACACTGTCATTTTTTTTTCTGGTCAAAATTTTGAGTTTCAATATCTCAGCTCAGGAAGGGTCTAGAGCCTCAATTTTTGCACCCAGGTCCATGTCTCGTGACCCTCTATCAGAATCCAGAATTTCGAGAAGATTGGAGAAACTTAATTTTTCACCCCCCGAAAAAAAACATAAGGGGTAACAGTGTCATTTTTTTTCTGGTCAAAATTTTGAGTTTAAATATCTCAGCTCTGGAAGGGTCTAGAGCCTCAATTTTTGCACCCAGGTCCATGTCTTGTGGCCCTCTGTCAGAATCCAGAGTTTTGAGAAGATTGGAGAAACTTAATTTTTCACCCCCCGAAAAAAAAAACATAAGGGGTAACACTGTCATTTTTTTTTCTGGTCAAAATTTTTAGTTTCAATATCTCAGCTCAGGAAGGGTGTAGAGCCTCATTTTTTGCACCCAGGTCCATGTCTCGTGACCCTCTATCAGAATCTAGAGTTTCGAGAAGATTGGAGAAACTTAATTTTTCACCCCCCGAAAAAAAAAACATAAGGGGTAACACTGTCATTTTTTTTTTCTGGTCAAAACTTTAAGTTTCAATATCTCAGCTCTGGAAGGGTCTAGAGCCTCAATTTTTGCACCCAGGTCCATGTCTTGTGGCCCTCTGTCAGAATCCAGAGTTTTGAGAAGATTGGAGAAACTTAATTTTTCACCCCCCGAAAAAAAAAACATAAGGGGTAACACTGTCATTTTTTTTCTGGTCAAAACTTTAAGTTTCAATATCTCAGCTCTGGAAGGGTCTAGAGCCTCAATTTTTGCACCCAGGTCCATGTCTCGTGGCCCTCTATCAGAATCCAGAGTTTTGAGAAGATTGGAGAAACTTAATTTTTCACCCCCCGAAAAAAAACATAAGGGGTAACACTGTCATTTTTTTTCTGGTCAAAACTTTAAGTTTCAATATCTCAGCTCTGGAAGGGTCTAGAGCCTCAATTTTTGCACCCAGGTCCATGTCTCGTGGCCCTCTATCAGAATCCAGAGTTTTGAGAAGATTGGAGAAACTTAATTTTTCACCCCCCGAAAAAAAAAAAACATAAGGGGTAACACTGTCATTTTTTTTTTCTGGTCAAAACTTTAAGTTTCAATATCTCAGCTCTGGAAGGGTCTAGAGCCTCAATTTTTGCACCCAGGTCCATGTCTCGTGGCCCTCTATCAGAATCCAGAGTTTTGAGAAGATTGGAGAAACTTAATTTTTCACCCCCCGAAAAAAAAAACATAAGGGGTAACACTGTCATTTTTTTTTCTGGTCAAAACTTTAAGTTTCAATATCTCAGCTCTGGAAGGGTCTAGAGCCTCAATTTTTGCACCCAGGTCCATGTCTCGTGGCCCTCTATCAGAATCCAGAGTTTCGAGAAGATTGGAGAAACTTAATTTTTCACCCCCCCCCCCCCCCCCCCAAAAAAAAACATAAGGGGTAACACTGTCATTTTTTTTTCTGGTCAAAATTTTGAGTTTCAATATCTCAGCTCAGGAAGGGTGTAGAGCCTCATTTTTTGCACCCAGGTCCATGTCTCGTGACCCTCTATCAGAATCTAGAGTTTCGAGAAGATTGGAGAAACTTAATTTTTCACCCCCCGAAAAAAAAACATAAGGGGTAACACTGTCATTTTTTTTTCTGGTCAAAATTTTGAGTTTAAATATCTCAGCTCAGGAAGGGTCTAGAGCCTCAATTTTTGCACCCAGGTCCATGTCTCGTGACCCTCTATCAGAATCCAGAATTTCGAGAAGATTGGAGAAACTTAATTTTTCACCCCCCGAAAAAAAACATAAGGGGTAACAGTGTCATTTTTTTTCTGGTCAAAATTTTGAGTTTAAATATCTCAGCTCTGGAAGGGTCTAGAGCCTCAATTTTTGCACCCAGGTCCATGTCTTGTGGCCCTCTGTCAGAATCCAGAGTTTTGAGAAGATTGGAGAAACTTAATTTTTCACCCCCCCGAAAAAAAAAACATAAGGGGTAACACTGTCATTTTTTTTTCTGGTCAAAATTTTGAGTTTCAATATCTCAGCTCAGGAAGGGTGTAGAGCCTCATTTTTTGCACCCAGGTCCATGTCTCGTGACCCTCTATCAGAATCTAGAGTTTCGAGAAGATTGGAGAAACTTAATTTTTCACCCCCCGAAAAAAAAACATAAGGGGTAACACTGTCATTTTTTTTTTTCTGGTCAAAACTTTAAGTTTCAATATCTCAGCTCTGGAAGGGTCTAGAGCCTCAATTTTTGCACCCAGGTCCATGTCTTGTGGCCCTCTGTCAGAATCCAGAGTTTTGAGAAGATTGGAGAAACTTAATTTTTCACCCCCCGAAAAAAAAAACATAAGGGGTAACACTGTCATTTTTTTTCTGGTCAAAACTTTAAGTTTCAATATCTCAGCTCTGGAAGGGTCTAGAGCCTCAATTTTTGCACCCAGGTCCATGTCTCGTGGCCCTCTATCAGAATCCAGAGTTTTGAGAAGATTGGAGAAACTTAATTTTTCACCCCCCGAAAAAAAACATAAGGGGTAACACTGTCATTTTTTTTCTGGTCAAAACTTTAAGTTTCAATATCTCAGCTCTGGAAGGGTCTAGAGCCTCAATTTTTGCACCCAGGTCCATGTCTCGTGACCCTCTATCAGAATCCAGAGTTTTGAGAAGATTGGAGAAACTTAATTTTTCACCCCCCGAAAAAAAATATAAGGGGTAACACTGTCATTTTTTTTTCTGGTCAAAATTTTGAGTTTCAATATCTCAGCTCTGGAAGGGTCTAGAGCCTCAATTTTTGCACCCAGGTCCATGTCTCGTGACCCTCTATCAGAATCCAGAGTTTCGAGAAGATTGGAGAAACTTAATTTTTCACCCCCTGAAAAAAAACATAAGGGGTAACACTGTCATTTTTTTTTCTGGTCAAAATTTTGAGTTTCAATATCTCAGAAGGGTCTAGAGCCTCAATTTTTGCACCCAGGTCCATGTCTCGTGACCCTCTATCAGAATCCAGAGTTTCGAGAAGATTGGAGAAACTTAATTTTTCACCCCCCCCAAAAAAAAAACATAAGGGGTAACACTGTCATTTTTTTTTCTGGTCAAAATTTTGAGTTTCAATATCTCAGCTCAGGAAGGGTGTAGAGCCTCATTTTTTGCACCCAGGTCCATGTCTCGTGACCCTCTATCAGAATCTAGAGTTTCGAGAAGATTGGAGAAACTTAATTTTTCACCCCCCGAAAAAAAAACATAAGGGGTAACACTGTCATTTTTTTTTCTGGTCAAAATTTTGAGTTTCAATATCTCAGCTCAGGAAGGGTCTAGAGCCTCAATTTTTGCACCCAGGTCCATGTCTCGTGACCCTCTATCAGAATCCAGAATTTCGAGAAGATTGGAGAAACTTAATTTTTCACCCCCCGAAAAAAAACATAAGGGGTAACAGTGTCATTTTTTTTTCTGGTCAAAATTTTGAGTTTAAATATCTCAGCTCTGGAAGGGTCTAGAGCCTCAATTTTTGCACCCAGGTCCATGTCTTGTGGCCCTCTGTCAGAATCCAGAGTTTTGAGAAGATTGGAGAAACTTAATTTTTCACCCCCCGAAAAAAAAAACATAAGGGGTAACACTGTCATTTTTTTTTCTGGTCAAAATTTTGAGTTTCAATATCTCAGCTCAGGAAGGGTGTAGAGCCTCATTTTTTGCACCCAGGTCCATGTCTCGTGACCCTCTATCAGAATCTAGAGTTTCGAGAAGATTGGAGAAACTTAATTTTTCACCCCCCGAAAAAAAAACATAAGGGGTAACACTGTCATTTTTTTTTTTCTGGTCAAAACTTTAAGTTTCAATATCTCAGCTCTGGAAGGGTCTAGAGCCTCAATTTTTGCACCCAGGTCCATGTCTTGTGGCCCTCTGTCAGAATCCAGAGTTTTGAGAAGATTGGAGAAACTTAATTTTTCACCCCCCGAAAAAAAAAACATAAGGGGTAACACTGTCATTTTTTTTCTGGTCAAAACTTTAAGTTTCAATATCTCAGCTCTGGAAGGGTCTAGAGCCTCAATTTTTGCACCCAGGTCCATGTCTCGTGGCCCTCTATCAGAATCCAGAGTTTTGAGAAGATTGGAGAAACTTAATTTTTCACCCCCCGAAAAAAAACATAAGGGGTAACACTGTCATTTTTTTTCTGGTCAAAACTTTAAGTTTCAATATCTCAGCTCTGGAAGGGTCTAGAGCCTCAATTTTTGCACCCAGGTCCATGTCTCGTGGCCCTCTATCAGAATCCAGAGTTTTGAGAAGATTGGAGAAACTTAATTTTTCACCCCCCGAAAAAAAAAAACATAAGGGGTAACACTGTCATTTTTTTTTTCTGGTCAAAACTTTAAGTTTCAATATCTCAGCTCTGGAAGGGTCTAGAGCCTCAATTTTTGCACCCAGGTCCATGTCTTGTGGCCCTCTGTCAGAATCCAGAGTTTTGAGAAGATTGGAGAAACTTAATTTTTCACCCCCCGAAAAAAAAAACATAAGGGGTAACACTGTCATTTTTTTTCTGGTCAAAACTTTAAGTTTCAATATCTCAGCTCTGGAAGGGTCTAGAGCCTCAATTTTTGCACCCAGGTCCATGTCTCGTGGCCCTCTATCAGAATCCAGAGTTGTGAGAAGATTGGAGAAACTTAATTTTTCACCCCCCGAAAAAAAAAAAAACATAAGGGGTAACACTGTCATTTTTTTTTTCTGGTCAAAACTTTAAGTTTCAATATCTCAGCTCTGGAAGGGTCTAGAGCCTCAATTTTTGCACCCAGGTCCATGTCTCGTGGCCCTCTATCAGAATCCAGAGTTGTGAGAAGATTGGAGAAACTTAATTTTTCACCCCCCGAAAAAAAACATAAGGGGTAACACTGTCATTTTTTTTTTCTGGTCAAAACTTTAAGTTTCAATATCTCAGCTCTGGAAGGGTCTAGAGCCTCAATTTTTGCACCCAGGTCCATGTCTCGTGGCCCTCTATCAGAATCCAGAGTTTTGAGAAGATTGGAGAAACTTAATTTTTCACCCCCCGAAAAAAAACATAAGGGGTAACACTGTCATTTTTTTTTTTCTGGTCAAAACTTTAAGTTTCAATATCTCAGCTCTGGAAGGGTCTAGAGCCTCAATTTTTGCACCCAGGTCCATGTCTCGTGGCCCTCTATCAGAATCCAGAGTTTTGAGAAGATTGGAGAAACTTAATTTTTCACCCCCCGAAAAAAAAACATAAGGGGTAACACTGTCATTTTTTTTTCTGGTCAAAACTTTAAGTTTCAATATCTCAGCTCTGGAAGGGTCTAGAGCCTCAATTTTTGCACCCAGGTCCATGTCTCGTGGCCCTCTATCAGAATCCAGAGTTTTGAGAAGATTGGAGAAACTTAATTTTTCACCCCCCGAAAAAAAACATAAGGGGTAACACTGTCATTTTTTTTTTCTGGTCAAAACTTTAAGTTTCAATATCTCAGCTCTGGAAGGGTCTAGAGCCTCAATTTTTGCACCCAGGTCCATGTCTCGTGACCCTCTATCAGAATCCAGAGTTTTGAGAAGATTGGAGAAACTTAATTTTTCACCCCCCGAAAAAAAATATAAGGGGTAACACTGTCATTTTTTTTTCTGGTCAAAATTTTGAGTTTCAATATCTCAGCTCTGGAAGGGTCTAGAGCCTCAATTTTTGCACCCAGGTCCATGTCTCGTGACCCTCTATCAGAATCCAGAGTTTCGAGAAGATTGGAGAAACTTAATTTTTCACCCCCTGAAAAAAAACATAAGGGGTAACACTGTCATTTTTTTTTCTGGTCAAAATTTTGAGTTTCAATATCTCAGAAGGGTCTAGAGCCTCAATTTTTGCACCCAGGTCCATGTCTCGTGGCCCTCTATCAGAATCCAGAGTTTTGAGAAGATTGGAGAAACTTAATTTTTCACCCCCCGAAAAAAAAACATAAGGGGTAACACTGTCATTTTTTTTTCTGGTCAAAACTTTAAGTTTCAATATCTCAGCTCTGGAAGGGTCTAGAGCCTCAATTTTTGCACCCAGGTCCATGTCTCGTGGCCCTCTATCAGAATCCAGAGTTTTGAGAAGATTGGAGAAACTTAATTTTTCACCCCCCGAAAAAAACATAAGGGGTAACACTGTCATTTTTTTTTTCTGGTCAAAACTTTAAGTTTCAATATCTCAGCTCTGGAAGGGTCTAGAGCCTCAATTTTTGCACCCAGGTCCATGTCTCGTGACCCTCTATCAGAATCCAGAGTTTTGAGAAGATTGGAGAAACTTAATTTTTCACCCCCCGAAAAAAAATATAAGGGGTAACACTGTCATTTTTTTTTCTGGTCAAAATTTTGAGTTTCAATATCTCAGCTCTGGAAGGGTCTAGAGCCTCAATTTTTGCACCCAGGTCCATGTCTCGTGACCCTCTATCAGAATCCAGAGTTTCGAGAAGATTGGAGAAACTTAATTTTTCACCCCCTGAAAAAAAACATAAGGGGTAACACTGTCATTTTTTTTTCTGGTCAAAATTTTGAGTTTCAATATCTCAGAAGGGTCTAGAGCCTCAATTTTTGCACCCAGGTCCATGTCTCGTGACCCTCTATCAGAATCCAGAGTTTCGAGAAGATTGGAGAAACTTAATTTTTCACCCCCCCCAAAAAAAAACATAAGGGGTAACACTGTCATTTTTTTTTTCTGGTCAAAATTTTGAGTTTCAATATCTCAGCTCAGGAAGGGTGTAGAGCCTCATTTTTTGCACCCAGGTCCATGTCTCGTGACCCTCTATCAGAATCTAGAGTTTCGAGAAGATTGGAGAAACTTAATTTTTCACCCCCCGAAAAAAAAACATAAGGGGTAACACTGTCATTTTTTTTTTCTGGTCAAAATTTTGAGTTTCAATATCTCAGCTCAGGAAGGGTCTAGAGCCTCAATTTTTGCACCCAGGTCCATGTCTCGTGACCCTCTATCAGAATCCAGAATTTCGAGAAGATTGGAGAAACTTAATTTTTCACCCCCCGAAAAAAAACATAAGGGGTAACAGTGTCATTTTTTTTCTGGTCAAAATTTTGAGTTTAAATATCTCAGCTCTGGAAGGGTCTAGAGCCTCAATTTTTGCACCCAGGTCCATGTCTTGTGGCCCTCTGTCAGAATCCAGAGTTTTGAGAAGATTGGAGAAACTTAATTTTTCACCCCCCGAAAAAAAAAACATAAGGGGTAACACTGTCATTTTTTTTTCTGGTCAAAATTTTGAGTTTCAATATCTCAGCTCAGGAAGGGTGTAGAGCCTCATTTTTTGCACCCAGGTCCATGTCTCGTGACCCTCTATCAGAATCTAGAGTTTCGAGAAGATTGGAGAAACTTAATTTTTCACCCCCCGAAAAAAAAACATAAGGGGTAACACTGTCATTTTTTTTTTCTGGTCAAAACTTTAAGTTTCAATATCTCAGCTCTGGAAGGGTCTAGAGCCTCAATTTTTGCACCCAGGTCCATGTCTTGTGGCCCTCTGTCAGAATCCAGAGTTTTGAGAAGATTGGAGAAACTTAATTTTTCACCCCCCGAAAAAAAAAACATAAGGGGTAACACTGTCATTTTTTTTCTGGTCAAAACTTTAAGTTTCAATATCTCAGCTCTGGAAGGGTCTAGAGCCTCAATTTTTGCACCCAGGTCCATGTCTCGTGGCCCTCTATCAGAATCCAGAGTTTTGAGAAGATTGGAGAAACTTAATTTTTCACCCCCCGAAAAAAAACATAAGGGGTAACACTGTCATTTTTTTTCTGGTCAAAACTTTAAGTTTCAATATCTCAGCTCTGGAAGGGTCTAGAGCCTCAATTTTTGCACCCAGGTCCATGTCTCGTGACCCTCTATCAGAATCCAGAGTTTTGAGAAGATTGGAGAAACTTAATTTTTCACCCCCCGAAAAAAAATATAAGGGGTAACACTGTCATTTTTTTTTCTGGTCAAAATTTTGAGTTTCAATATCTCAGCTCTGGAAGGGTCTAGAGCCTCAATTTTTGCACCCAGGTCCATGTCTCGTGACCCTCTATCAGAATCCAGAGTTTCGAGAAGATTGGAGAAACTTAATTTTTCACCCCCTGAAAAAAAACATAAGGGGTAACACTGTCATTTTTTTTTCTGGTCAAAATTTTGAGTTTCAATATCTCAGAAGGGTCTAGAGCCTCAATTTTTGCACCCAGGTCCATGTCTCGTGACCCTCTATCAGAATCCAGAGTTTCGAGAAGATTGGAGAAACTTAATTTTTCACCCCCCCCCAAAAAAAAAACATAAGGGGTAACACTGTCATTTTTTTTTCTGGTCAAAATTTTGAGTTTCAATATCTCAGCTCAGGAAGGGTGTAGAGCCTCATTTTTTGCACCCAGGTCCATGTCTCGTGACCCTCTATCAGAATCTAGAGTTTCGAGAAGATTGGAGAAACTTAATTTTTCACCCCCCGAAAAAAAAACATAAGGGGTAACACTGTCATTTTTTTTTCTGGTCAAAATTTTGAGTTTCAATATCTCAGCTCAGGAAGGGTCTAGAGCCTCAATTTTTGCACCCAGGTCCATGTCTCGTGACCCTCTATCAGAATCCAGAATTTCGAGAAGATTGGAGAAACTTAATTTTTCACCCCCCGAAAAAAAACATAAGGGGTAACAGTGTCATTTTTTTTCTGGTCAAAATTTTGAGTTTAAATATCTCAGCTCTGGAAGGGTCTAGAGCCTCAATTTTTGCACCCAGGTCCATGTCTTGTGGCCCTCTGTCAGAATCCAGAGTTTTGAGAAGATTGGAGAAACTTAATTTTTCACCCCCCGAAAAAAAAAACATAAGGGGTAACACTGTCATTTTTTTTTCTGGTCAAAATTTTGAGTTTCAATATCTCAGCTCAGGAAGGGTGTAGAGCCTCATTTTTTGCACCCAGGTCCATGTCTCGTGACCCTCTATCAGAATCTAGAGTTTCGAGAAGATTGGAGAAACTTAATTTTTCACCCCCCGAAAAAAAAACATAAGGGGTAACACTGTCATTTTTTTTTTTCTGGTCAAAACTTTAAGTTTCAATATCTCAGCTCTGGAAGGGTCTAGAGCCTCAATTTTTGCACCCAGGTCCATGTCTTGTGGCCCTCTGTCAGAATCCAGAGTTTTGAGAAGATTGGAGAAACTTAATTTTTCACCCCCCGAAAAAAAAACATAAGGGGTAACACTGTCATTTTTTTTCTGGTCAAAACTTTAAGTTTCAATATCTCAGCTCTGGAAGGGTCTAGAGCCTCAATTTTTGCACCCAGGTCCATGTCTCGTGGCCCTCTATCAGAATCCAGAGTTTTGAGAAGATTGGAGAAACTTAATTTTTCACCCCCCGAAAAAAAACATAAGGGGTAACACTGTCATTTTTTTTTTCTGGTCAAAACTTTAAGTTTCAATATCTCAGCTCTGGAAGGGTCTAGAGCCTCAATTTTTGCACCCAGGTCCATGTCTCGTGGCCCTCTATCAGAATCCAGAGTTTTGAGAAGATTGGAGAAACTTAATTTTTCACCCCCCGAAAAAAAACATAAGGGGTAACACTGTCATTTTTTTTCTGGTCAAAACTTTAAGTTTCAATATCTCAGCTCTGGAAGGGTCTAGAGCCTCAATTTTTGCACCCAGGTCCATGTCTCGTGACCCTCTATCAGAATCCAGAGTTTTGAGAAGATTGGAGAAACTTAATTTTTCACCCCCCGAAAAAAAATATAAGGGGTAACACTGTCATTTTTTTTTTCTGGTCAAAATTTTGAGTTTCAATATCTCAGCTCTGGAAGGGTCTAGAGCCTCAATTTTTGCACCCAGGTCCATGTCTCGTGACCCTCTATCAGAATCCAGAGTTTCGAGAAGATTGGAGAAACTTAATTTTTCACCCCCTGAAAAAAAACATAAGGGGTAACACTGTCATTTTTTTTCTGGTCAAAATTTTGAGTTTCAATATCTCAGAAGGGTCTAGAGCCTCAATTTTTGCACCCAGGTCCATGTCTCGTGACCCTCTATCAGAATCCAGAGTTTTGAGAAGATTGGAGAAACTTAATTTTTCACCCCCCGAAAAAAAAAAAACATAAGGGGTAACACTGTCATTTTTTTTTTCTGGTCAAAACTTTAAGTTTCAATATCTCAGCTCTGGAAGGGTCTAGAGCCTCAATTTTTGCACCCAGGTCCATGTCTCGTGGCCCTCTATCAGAATCCAGAGTTTTGAGAAGATTGGAGAAACTTAATTTTTCACCCCCCGAAAAAAAAAAAACATAAGGGGTAACACTGTCATTTTTTTTTCTGGTCAAAACTTTAAGTTTCAATATCTCAGCTCTGGAAGGGTCTAGAGCCTCAATTTTTGCACCCAGGTCCATGTCTCGTGGCCCTCTATCAGAATCCAGAGTTTTGAGAAGATTGGAGAAACTTAATTTTTCACCCCCCGAAAAAAAAAACATAAGGGGTAACACTGTCATTTTTTTTTCTGGTCAAAACTTTAAGTTTCAATATCTCAGCTCTGGAAGGGTCTAGAGCCTCAATTTTTGCACCCAGGTCCATGTCTCGTGGCCCTCTATCAGAATCCAGAGTTTCGAGAAGATTGGAGAAACTTAATTTTTCACCCCCCCCCCCCAAAAAAAACATAAGGGGTAACACTGTCATTTTTTTTTCTGGTCAAAATTTTGAGTTTCAATATCTCAGCTCAGGAAGGGTGTAGAGCCTCATTTTTTGCACCCAGGTCCATGTCTCGTGACCCTCTATCAGAATCTAGAGTTTCGAGAAGATTGGAGAAACTTAATTTTTCACCCCCCGAAAAAAAAACATAAGGGGTAACACTGTCATTTTTTTTTCTGGTCAAAATTTTGAGTTTAAATATCTCAGCTCAGGAAGGGTCTAGAGCCTCAATTTTTGCACCCAGGTCCATGTCTCGTGACCCTCTATCAGAATCCAGAATTTCGAGAAGATTGGAGAAACTTAATTTTTCACCCCCCGAAAAAAAACATAAGGGGTAACAGTGTCATTTTTTTTCTGGTCAAAATTTTGAGTTTAAATATCTCAGCTCTGGAAGGGTCTAGAGCCTCAATTTTTGCACCCAGGTCCATGTCTTGTGGCCCTCTGTCAGAATCCAGAGTTTTGAGAAGATTGGAGAAACTTAATTTTTCACCCCCCGAAAAAAAAAACATAAGGGGTAACACTGTCATTTTTTTTTCTGGTCAAAATTTTGAGTTTCAATATCTCAGCTCAGGAAGGGTGTAGAGCCTCATTTTTTGCACCCAGGTCCATGTCTCGTGACCCTCTATCAGAATCTAGAGTTTCGAGAAGATTGGAGAAACTTAATTTTTCACCCCCCGAAAAAAAAACATAAGGGGTAACACTGTCATTTTTTTTTTTCTGGTCAAAACTTTAAGTTTCAATATCTCAGCTCTGGAAGGGTCTAGAGCCTCAATTTTTGCACCCAGGTCCATGTCTTGTGGCCCTCTGTCAGAATCCAGAGTTTTGAGAAGATTGGAGAAACTTAATTTTTCACCCCCCGAAAAAAAAAACATAAGGGGTAACACTGTCATTTTTTTTTCTGGTCAAAATTTTGAGTTTCAATATCTCAGCTCAGGAAGGGTGTAGAGCCTCATTTTTTTCACCCAGGTCCATGTCTCGTGACCCTCTATCAGAATCTAGAGTTTCGAGAAGATTGGAGAAACTTAATTTTTCACCCCCCGAAAAAAAAACATAAGGGGTAACACTGTCATTTTTTTTTCTGGTCAAAATTTTGAGTTTAAATATCTCAGCTCAGGAAGGGTCTAGAGCCTCAATTTTTGCACCCAGGTCCATGTCTCGTGACCCTCTATCAGAATCCAGAATTTCGAGAAGATTGGAGAAACTTAATTTTTCACCCCCCGAAAAAAAACATAAGGGGTAACAGTGTCATTTTTTTTCTGGTCAAAATTTTGAGTTTAAATATCTCAGCTCTGGAAGGGTCTAGAGCCTCAATTTTTGCACCCAGGTCCATGTCTTGTGGCCCTCTGTCAGAATCCAGAGTTTTGAGAAGATTGGAGAAACTTAATTTTTCACCCCCCGAAAAAAAAAACATAAGGGGTAACACTGTCATTTTTTTTTCTGGTCAAAATTTTGAGTTTCAATATCTCAGCTCAGGAAGGGTGTAGAGCCTCATTTTTTGCACCCAGGTCCATGTCTCGTGACCCTCTATCAGAATCTAGAGTTTCGAGAAGATTGGAGAAACTTAATTTTTCACCCCCCGAAAAAAAAACATAAGGGGTAACACTGTCATTTTTTTTTTTCTGGTCAAAACTTTAAGTTTCAATATCTCAGCTCTGGAAGGGTCTAGAGCCTCAATTTTTGCACCCAGGTCCATGTCTTGTGGCCCTCTGTCAGAATCCAGAGTTTTGAGAAGATTGGAGAAACTTAATTTTTCACCCCCCGAAAAAAAAAACATAAGGGGTAACACTGTCATTTTTTTTCTGGTCAAAACTTTAAGTTTCAATATCTCAGCTCTGGAAGGGTCTAGAGCCTCAATTTTTGCACCCAGGTCCATGTCTCGTGGCCCTCTATCAGAATCCAGAGTTTTGAGAAGATTGGAGAAACTTAATTTTTCACCCCCCGAAAAAAAACATAAGGGGTAACACTGTCATTTTTTTTCTGGTCAAAACTTTAAGTTTCAATATCTCAGCTCTGGAAGGGTCTAGAGCCTCAATTTTTGCACCCAGGTCCATGTCTCGTGACCCTCTATCAGAATCCAGAGTTTTGAGAAGATTGGAGAAACTTAATTTTTCACCCCCCGAAAAAAAATATAAGGGGTAACACTGTCATTTTTTTTTCTGGTCAAAATTTTGAGTTTCAATATCTCAGCTCTGGAAGGGTCTAGAGCCTCAATTTTTGCACCCAGGTCCATGTCTCGTGACCCTCTATCAGAATCCAGAGTTTCGAGAAGATTGGAGAAACTTAATTTTTCACCCCCTGAAAAAAAACATAAGGGGTAACACTGTCATTTTTTTTTCTGGTCAAAATTTTGAGTTTCAATATCTCAGAAGGGTCTAGAGCCTCAATTTTTGCACCCAGGTCCATGTCTCGTGACCCTCTATCAGAATCCAGAGTTTCGAGAAGATTGGAGAAACTTAATTTTTCACCCCCCCCCAAAAAAAAACATAAGGGGTAACACTGTCATTTTTTTTTCTGGTCAAAATTTTGAGTTTCAATATCTCAGCTCAGGAAGGGTGTAGAGCCTCATTTTTTGCACCCAGGTCCATGTCTCGTGACCCTCTATCAGAATCTAGAGTTTCGAGAAGATTGGAGAAACTTAATTTTTCACCCCCCGAAAAAAAAACATAAGGGGTAACACTGTCATTTTTTTTTCTGGTCAAAATTTTGAGTTTCAATATCTCAGCTCAGGAAGGGTCTAGAGCCTCAATTTTTGCACCCAGGTCCATGTCTCGTGACCCTCTATCAGAATCCAGAATTTCGAGAAGATTGGAGAAACTTAATTTTTCACCCCCCGAAAAAAAACATAAGGGGTAACAGTGTCATTTTTTTTTCTGGTCAAAATTTTGAGTTTAAATATCTCAGCTCTGGAAGGGTCTAGAGCCTCAATTTTTGCACCCAGGTCCATGTCTTGTGGCCCTCTGTCAGAATCCAGAGTTTTGAGAAGATTGGAGAAACTTAATTTTTCACCCCCCGAAAAAAAAAACATAAGGGGTAACACTGTCATTTTTTTTTCTGGTCAAAATTTTGAGTTTCAATATCTCAGCTCAGGAAGGGTGTAGAGCCTCATTTTTTGCACCCAGGTCCATGTCTCGTGACCCTCTATCAGAATCTAGAGTTTCGAGAAGATTGGAGAAACTTAATTTTTCACCCCCCGAAAAAAAAACATAAGGGGTAACACTGTCATTTTTTTTTTTCTGGTCAAAACTTTAAGTTTCAATATCTCAGCTCTGGAAGGGTCTAGAGCCTCAATTTTTGCACCCAGGTCCATGTCTTGTGGCCCTCTGTCAGAATCCAGAGTTTTGAGAAGATTGGAGAAACTTAATTTTTCACCCCCCGAAAAAAAAAACATAAGGGGTAACACTGTCATTTTTTTTCTGGTCAAAACTTTAAGTTTCAATATCTCAGCTCTGGAAGGGTCTAGAGCCTCAATTTTTGCACCCAGGTCCATGTCTCGTGGCCCTCTATCAGAATCCAGAGTTTTGAGAAGATTGGAGAAACTTAATTTTTCACCCCCCGAAAAAAAACATAAGGGGTAACACTGTCATTTTTTTTCTGGTCAAAACTTTAAGTTTCAATATCTCAGCTCTGGAAGGGTCTAGAGCCTCAATTTTTGCACCCAGGTCCATGTCTCGTGGCCCTCTATCAGAATCCAGAGTTTTGAGAAGATTGGAGAAACTTAATTTTTCACCCCCCGAAAAAAAAAAACATAAGGGGTAACACTGTCATTTTTTTTTTCTGGTCAAAACTTTAAGTTTCAATATCTCAGCTCTGGAAGGGTCTAGAGCCTCAATTTTTGCACCCAGGTCCATGTCTCGTGGCCCTCTATCAGAATCCAGAGTTTTGAGAAGATTGGAGAAACTTAATTTTTCACCCCCCGAAAAAAAAAACATAAGGGGTAACACTGTCATTTTTTTTTTCTGGTCAAAACTTTAAGTTTCAATATCTCAGCTCTGGAAGGGTCTAGAGCCTCAATTTTTGCACCCAGGTCCATGTCTCGTGGCCCTCTATCAGAATCCAGAGTTGTGAGAAGATTGGAGAAACTTAATTTTTCACCCCCCGAAAAAAAACATAAGGGGTAACACTGTCATTTTTTTTTTCTGGTCAAAACTTTAAGTTTCAATATCTCAGCTCTGGAAGGGTCTAGAGCCTCAATTTTTGCACCCAGGTCCATGTCTCGTGGCCCTCTATCAGAATCCAGAGTTTTGAGAAGATTGGAGAAACTTAATTTTTCACCCCCCGAAAAAAAACATAAGGGGTAACACTGTCATTTTTTTTTCTGGTCAAAACTTTAAGTTTCAATATCTCAGCTCTGGAAGGGTCTAGAGCCTCAATTTTTGCACCCAGGTCCATGTCTCGTGGCCCTCTATCAGAATCCAGAGTTTTGAGAAGATTGGAGAAACTTAATTTTTCACCCCCCGAAAAAAAAACATAAGGGGTAACACTGTCATTTTTTTTTCTGGTCAAAACTTTAAGTTTCAATATCTCAGCTCTGGAAGGGTCTAGAGCCTCAATTTTTGCACCCAGGTCCATGTCTCGTGGCCCTCTATCAGAATCCAGAGTTTTGAGAAGATTGGAGAAACTTAATTTTTCACCCCCCGAAAAAAAACATAAGGGGTAACACTGTCATTTTTTTTTTCTGGTCAAAACTTTAAGTTTCAATATCTCAGCTCTGGAAGGGTCTAGAGCCTCAATTTTTGCACCCAGGTCCATGTCTCGTGGCCCTCTATCAGAATCCAGAGTTTTGAGAAGATTGGAGAAACTTAATTTTTCACCCCCCGAAAAAAAAAACATAAGGGGTAACACTGTCATTTTTTTTTTTCTGGTCAAAACTTTAAGTTTCAATATCTCAGCTCTGGAAGGGTCTAGAGCCTCAATTTTTGCACCCAGGTCCATGTCTCGTGGCCCTCTATCAGAATCCAGAGTTTTGAGAAGATTGGAGAAACTTAATTTTTCACCCCCCGAAAAAAAAACATAAGGGGTAACACTGTCATTTTTTTTTTCTGGTCAAAACTTTAAGTTTCAATATCTCAGCTCTGGAAGGGTCTAGAGCCTCAATTTTTTGCACCCAGGTCCATGTCTCGTGGCCCTCTGTCAGAATCCAGAGTTTTGAGAAGATTGGAGAAACTTAATTTTTCACCCCCCGAAAAAAAAACATAAGGGGTAACACTGTCATTTTTTTTTTTTTTTCTGGTCAAAACTTTAAGTTTCAATATCTCAGCTCTGGAAGGGTCTAGAGCCTCAATTTTTGCACCCAGGTCCATGTCTCGTGGCCCTCTATCAGAATCCAGAGTTTTGAGAAGATTGGAGAAACTTAATTTTTCACCCCCCGAAAAAAAATATAAGGGGTAACACTGTCATTTTTTTTTTCTGGTCAAAACTTTAAGTTTCAATATCTCAGCTCTGGAAGGGTCTAGAGCCTCAATTTTTGCACCCAGGTCCATGTCTCGTGGCCCTCTGTCAGAATCCAGAGTTTTGAGAAGATTGGAGAAACTTAATTTTTCACCCCCCGAAAAAAAAACATAAGGGGTAACACTGTCATTTTTTTTTTCTGGTCAAAACTTTAAGTTTCAATATCTCAGCTCTGGAAGGGTCTAGAGCCTCAATTTTTGCACCCAGGTCCATGTCTCGTGACCCTCTATCAGAATCCAGAGTTTCGAGAAGATTGGAGAAACTTAATTTTTCACCCCCCGAAAAAAAACATAAGGGGTAACACTGTCATTTTTTTTTCTGGTCAAAATTTTGAGTTTCAATATCTCAGCTCTGGAAGGGTCTAGAGCCTCAATTTTTGCACCCAGGTCCATGTCTCGTGGCCCTCTATCAGAATCCAGAGTTTTGAGAAGATTGGAGAAACTTAATTTTTCACCCCCCGAAAAAAAACATAAGGGGTAACACTGTCATTTTTTTTCTGGTCAAAATTTTGAGTTTCAATATCTCAGCTCTGGAAGGGTCTAGAGCCTTAATTTTTGCACCCAGGTCCATGTCTCGTGGCCCTCTATCAGAATCCAGAGTTTTGAGAAGATTGGAGAAACTTAATTTTTCACCCCCCGAAAAAAAAAAAAAAAAAAAAACATAAGGGGTAACACTGTCATTTTTTTTTCTGGTCAAAACTTTAAGTTTCAATATCTCAGCTCTGGAAGGGTCTAGAGCCTCAATTTTTGCACCCAGGTCCATGTCTTGTGGCCCTCTATCAGAATCCAGAGTTTTGAGAAGATTGGAGAAACTTAATTTTTCACCCCCCGAAAAAAAAAACATAAGGGGTAACACTGTCATTTTTTTTTCTGGTCAAAATTTTGAGTTTCAATATCTCAGCTCTGGAAGGGTCTAGAGCCTCAATTTTTGCACCCAGGTCCATGTCTCGTGGCCCTCTATCAGAATCCAGAGTTTTGAGAAGATTGGAGAAACTTAATTTTTCACCCCCCGAAAAAAAATATAAGGGGTAAAACTGTCATTTTTTTTCTGGTCAAAACTTTAAGTTTCAATATCTCAGCTCTGGAAGGGTCTAGAGCCTCAATTTTTGCACCCAGGTCCATGTCTCGTGGCCCTCTATCAGAATCCAGAGTTTTGAGAAGATTGGAGAAACTTAATTTTTCACCCCCCGAAAAAAAACATAAGGGGTAACACTGTCATTTTTTTTTTCTGGTCAAAACTTTAAGTTTCAATATCTCAGCTCTGGAAGGGTCTAGAGCCTCAATTTTTGCACCCAGGTCCATGTCTCGTGGCCCTCTATCAGAATCCAGAGTTTTGAGAAGATTGGAGAAACTTAATTTTTCACCCCCCGAAAAAAAAACATAAGGGGTAACACTGTCATTTTTTTTTTCTGGTCAAAACTTTAAGTTTCAATATCTCAGCTCTGGAAGGGTCTAGAGCCTCAATTTTTGCACCCAGGTCCATGTCTCGTGACCCTCTATCAGAATCCAGAGTTTCGAGAAGATTGGAGAAACTTAATTTTTCACCCCCTGAAAAAAAACATAAGGGGTAACACTGTCATTTTTTTTTCTGGTCAAAATTTTGAGTTTCAATATCTCAGAAGGGTCTAGAGCCTCAATTTTTGCACCCAGGTCCATGTCTCGTGACCCTCTATCAGAATCCAGAGTTTCGAGAAGATTGGAGAAACTTAATTTTTCACCCCCCCCAAAAAAAAACATAAGGGGTAACACTGTCATTTTTTTTTCTGGTCAAAATTTTGAGTTTCAATATCTCAGCTCAGGAAGGGTGTAGAGCCTCATTTTTTGCACCCAGGTCCATGTCTCGTGACCCTCTATCAGAATCTAGAGTTTCGAGAAGATTGGAGAAACTTAATTTTTCACCCCCCGAAAAAAAAACATAAGGGGTAACACTGTCATTTTTTTTTTCTGGTCAAAATTTTGAGTTTCAATATCTCAGCTCAGGAAGGGTCTAGAGCCTCAATTTTTGCACCCAGGTCCATGTCTCGTGACCCTCTATCAGAATCCAGAATTTCGAGAAGATTGGAGAAACTTAATTTTTCACCCCCCGAAAAAAAACATAAGGGGTAACAGTGTCATTTTTTTTCTGGTCAAAATTTTGAGTTTAAATATCTCAGCTCTGGAAGGGTCTAGAGCCTCAATTTTTGCACCCAGGTCCATGTCTTGTGGCCCTCTGTCAGAATCCAGAGTTTTGAGAAGATTGGAGAAACTTAATTTTTCACCCCCCGAAAAAAAAAACATAAGGGGTAACACTGTCATTTTTTTTTCTGGTCAAAATTTTTAGTTTCAATATCTCAACTCAGGAAGGGTGTAGAGCCTCATTTTTTGCACCCAGGTCCATGTCTCGTGACCCTCTATCAGAATCTAGAGTTTCGAGAAGATTGGAGAAACTTAATTTTTCACCCCCCGAAAAAAAAACATAAGGGGTAACACTGTCATTTTTTTTTTTCTGGTCAAAACTTTAAGTTTCAATATCTCAGCTCTGGAAGGGTCTAGAGCCTCAATTTTTGCACCCAGGTCCATGTCTTGTGGCCCTCTGTCAGAATCCAGAGTTTTGAGAAGATTGGAGAAACTTAATTTTTCACCCCCCGAAAAAAAAAACATAAGGGGTAACACTGTCATTTTTTTTCTGGTCAAAACTTTAAGTTTCAATATCTCAGCTCTGGAAGGGTCTAGAGCCTCAATTTTTGCACCCAGGTCCATGTCTCGTGGCCCTCTATCAGAATCCAGAGTTTTGAGAAGATTGGAGAAACTTAATTTTTCACCCCCCGAAAAAAAACATAAGGGGTAACACTGTCATTTTTTTTCTGGTCAAAACTTTAAGTTTCAATATCTCAGCTCTGGAAGGGTCTAGAGCCTCAATTTTTGCACCCAGGTCCATGTCTCGTGGCCCTCTATCAGAATCCAGAGTTTTGAGAAGATTGGAGAAACTTAATTTTTCACCCCCCGAAAAAAAAAACATAAGGGGTAACACTGTCATTTTTTTTTTCTGGTCAAAACTTTAAGTTTCAATATCTCAGCTCTGGAAGGGTCTAGAGCCTCAATTTTTGCACCCAGGTCCATGTCTCGTGGCCCTCTATCAGAATCCAGAGTTGTGAGAAGATTGGAGAAACTTAATTTTTCACCCCCCGAAAAAAAACATAAGGGGTAACACTGTCATTTTTTTTTTCTGGTCAAAACTTTAAGTTTCAATATCTCAGCTCTGGAAGGGTCTAGAGCCTCAATTTTTGCACCCAGGTCCATGTCTCGTGGCCCTCTATCAGAATCCAGAGTTTTGAGAAGATTGGAGAAACTTAATTTTTCACCCCCCGAAAAAAAACATAAGGGGTAACACTGTCATTTTTTTTTCTGGTCAAAACTTTAAGTTTCAATATCTCAGCTCTGGAAGGGTCTAGAGCCTCAATTTTTGCACCCAGGTCCATGTCTCGTGGCCCTCTATCAGAATCCAGAGTTTTGAGAAGATTGGAGAAACTTAATTTTTCACCCCCCGAAAAAAAAACATAAGGGGTAATACTGTCATTTTTTTTTCTGGTCAAAACTTTAAGTTTCAATATCTCAGCTCTGGAAGGGTCTAGAGCCTCAATTTTTGCACCCAGGTCCATGTCTCGTGGCCCTCTATCAGAATCCAGAGTTTTGAGAAGATTGGAGAAACTTAATTTTTCACCCCCCGAAAAAAAACATAAGGGGTAACACTGTCATTTTTTTTTTCTGGTCAAAACTTTAAGTTTCAATATCTCAGCTCTGGAAGGGTCTAGAGCCTCAATTTTTGCACCCAGGTCCATGTCTCGTGACCCTCTATCAGAATCCAGAGTTTTGAGAAGATTGGAGAAACTTAATTTTTCACCCCCCGAAAAAAAATATAAGGGGTAACACTGTCATTTTTTTTTTCTGGTCAAAATTTTGAGTTTCAATATCTCAGCTCTGGAAGGGTCTAGAGCCTCAATTTTTGCACCCAGGTCCATGTCTCGTGACCCTCTATCAGAATCCAGAGTTTCGAGAAGATTGGAGAAACTTAATTTTTCACCCCCTGAAAAAAAACATAAGGGGTAACACTGTCATTTTTTTTTCTGGTCAAAATTTTGAGTTTCAATATCTCAGAAGGGTCTAGAGCCTCAATTTTTGCACCCAGGTCCATGTCTCGTGACCCTCTATCAGAATCCAGAGTTTCGAGAAGATTGGAGAAACTTAATTTTTCACCCCCCCCCCAAAAAAAAAACATAAGGGGTAACACTGTCATTTTTTTTTCTGGTCAAAATTTTGAGTTTCAATATCTCAGCTCAGGAAGGGTGTAGAGCCTCATTTTTTGCACCCAGGTCCATGTCTCGTGACCCTCTATCAGAATCTAGAGTTTCGAGAAGATTGGAGAAACTTAATTTTTCACCCCCCGAAAAAAAAACATAAGGGGTAACACTGTCATTTTTTTTTCTGGTCAAAATTTTGAGTTTAAATATCTCAGCTCAGGAAGGGTCTAGAGCCTCAATTTTTGCACCCAGGTCCATGTCTCGTGACCCTCTATCAGAATCCAGAATTTCGAGAAGATTGGAGAAACTTAATTTTTCACCCCCCGAAAAAAAACATAAGGGGTAACAGTGTCATTTTTTTTCTGGTCAAAATTTTGAGTTTAAATATCTCAGCTCTGGAAGGGTCTAGAGCCTCAATTTTTGCACCCAGGTCCATGTCTTGTGGCCCTCTGTCAGAATCCAGAGTTTTGAGAAGATTGGAGAAACTTAATTTTTCACCCCCCGAAAAAAAAAACATAAGGGGTAACACTGTCATTTTTTTTTCTGGTCAAAATTTTGAGTTTCAATATCTCAGCTCAGGAAGGGTGTAGAGCCTCATTTTTTGCACCCAGGTCCATGTCTCGTGACCCTCTATCAGAATCTAGAGTTTCGAGAAGATTGGAGAAACTTAATTTTTCACCCCCCGAAAAAAAAACATAAGGGGTAACACTGTCATTTTTTTTTTTCTGGTCAAAACTTTAAGTTTCAATATCTCAGCTCTGGAAGGGTCTAGAGCCTCAATTTTTGCACCCAGGTCCATGTCTTGTGGCCCTCTGTCAGAATCCAGAGTTTTGAGAAGATTGGAGAAACTTAATTTTTCACCCCCCGAAAAAAAAAACATAAGGGGTAACACTGTCATTTTTTTTCTGGTCAAAACTTTAAGTTTCAATATCTCAGCTCTGGAAGGGTCTAGAGCCTCAATTTTTGCACCCAGGTCCATGTCTCGTGGCCCTCTATCAGAATCCAGAGTTTTGAGAAGATTGGAGAAACTTAATTTTTCACCCCCCGAAAAAAAACATAAGGGGTAACACTGTCATTTTTTTTCTGGTCAAAACTTTAAGTTTCAATATCTCAGCTCTGGAAGGGTCTAGAGCCTCAATTTTTGCACCCAGGTCCATGTCTCGTGACCCTCTATCAGAATCCAGAGTTTTGAGAAGATTGGAGAAACTTAATTTTTCACCCCCCGAAAAAAAATATAAGGGGTAACACTGTCATTTTTTTTTCTGGTCAAAATTTTGAGTTTCAATATCTCAGCTCTGGAAGGGTCTAGAGCCTCAATTTTTGCACCCAGGTCCATGTCTCGTGACCCTCTATCAGAATCCAGAGTTTCGAGAAGATTGGAGAAACTTAATTTTTCACCCCCTGAAAAAAAACATAAGGGGTAACACTGTCATTTTTTTTTCTGGTCAAAATTTTGAGTTTCAATATCTCAGAAGGGTCTAGAGCCTCAATTTTTGCACCCAGGTCCATGTCTCGTGACCCTCTATCAGAATCCACAGTTTCGAGAAGATTGGAGAAACTTAATTTTTCACCCCCCCCAAAAAAAAAACATAAGGGGTAACACTGTCATTTTTTTTTCTGGTCAAAATTTTGAGTTTCAATATCTCAGCTCAGGAAGGGTGTAGAGCCTCATTTTTTGCACCCAGGTCCATGTCTCGTGACCCTCTATCAGAATCTAGAGTTTCGAGAAGATTGGAGAAACTTAATTTTTCACGCCCCGAAAAAAAAACATAAGGGGTAACACTGTCATTTTTTTTTCTGGTCAAAATTTTGAGTTTCAATATCTCAGCTCAGGAAGGGTCTAGAGCCTCAATTTTTGCACCCAGGTCCATGTCTCGTGACCCTCTATCAGAATCCAGAATTTCGAGAAGATTGGAGAAACTTAATTTTTCACCCCCCGAAAAAAAACATAAGGGGTAACAGTGTCATTTTTTTTTCTGGTCAAAATTTTGAGTTTAAATATCTCAGCTCTGGAAGGGTCTAGAGCCTCAATTTTTGCACCCAGGTCCATGTCTTGTGGCCCTCTGTCAGAATCCAGAGTTTTGAGAAGATTGGAGAAACTTAATTTTTCACCCCCCGAAAAAAAAAACATAAGGGGTAACACTGTCATTTTTTTTTCTGGTCAAAATTTTGAGTTTCAATATCTCAGCTCAGGAAGGGTGTAGAGCCTCATTTTTTGCACCCAGGTCCATGTCTCGTGACCCTCTATCAGAATCTAGAGTTTCGAGAAGATTGGAGAAACTTAATTTTTCACCCCCCGAAAAAAAAACATAAGGGGTAACACTGTCATTTTTTTTTTTCTGGTCAAAACTTTAAGTTTCAATATCTCAGCTCTGGAAGGGTCTAGAGCCTCAATTTTTGCACCCAGGTCCATGTCTTGTGGCCCTCTGTCAGAATCCAGAGTTTTGAGAAGATTGGAGAAACTTAATTTTTCACCCCCCGAAAAAAAAAACATAAGGGGTAACACTGTCATTTTTTTTCTGGTCAAAACTTTAAGTTTCAATATCTCAGCTCTGGAAGGGTCTAGAGCCTCAATTTTTGCACCCAGGTCCATGTCTCGTGGCCCTCTATCAGAATCCAGAGTTTTGAGAAGATTGGAGAAACTTAATTTTTCACCCCCCGAAAAAAAACATAAGGGGTAACACTGTCATTTTTTTTCTGGTCAAAACTTTAAGTTTCAATATCTCAGCTCTGGAAGGGTCTAGAGCCTCAATTTTTGCACCCAGGTCCATGTCTCGTGGCCCTCTATCAGAATCCAGAGTTTTGAGAAGATTGGAGAAACTTAATTTTTCACCCCCCGAAAAAAAAAAACATAAGGGGTAACACTGTCATTTTTTTTTTCTGGTCAAAACTTTAAGTTTCAATATCTCAGCTCTGGAAGGGTCTAGAGCCTCAATTTTTGCACCCAGGTCCATGTCTCGTGGCCCTCTATCAGAATCCAGAGTTTTGAGAAGATTGGAGAAACTTAATTTTTCACCCCCCGAAAAAAAAAACATAAGGGGTAACACTGTCATTTTTTTTTTCTGGTCAAAACTTTAAGTTTCAATATCTCAGCTCTGGAAGGGTCTAGAGCCTCAATTTTTGCACCCAGGTCCATGTCTCGTGGCCCTCTATCAGAATCCAGAGTTGTGAGAAGATTGGAGAAACTTAATTTTTCACCCCCCGAAAAAAAACATAAGGGGTAACACTGTCATTTTTTTTTCTGGTCAAAACTTTAAGTTTCAATATCTCAGCTCTGGAAGGGTCTAGAGCCTCAATTTTTGCACCCAGGTCCATGTCTCGTGGCCCTCTATCAGAATCCAGAGTTTTGAGAAGATTGGAGAAACTTAATTTTTCACCCCCCGAAAAAAAACATAAGGGGTAACACTGTCATTTTTTTTTTCTGGTCAAAACTTTAAGTTTCAATATCTCAGCTCTGGAAGGGTCTAGAGCCTCAATTTTTGCACCCAGGTCCATGTCTCGTGGCCCTCTATCAGAATCCAGAGTTTTGAGAAGATTGGAGAAACTTAATTTTTCACCCCCCGAAAAAAAAACATAAGGGGTAACACTGTCATTTTTTTTTCTGGTCAAAACTTTAAGTTTCAATATCTCAGCTCTGGAAGGGTCTAGAGCCTCAATTTTTGCACCCAGGTCCATGTCTCGTGGCCCTCTATCAGAATCCAGAGTTTTGAGAAGATTGGAGAAACTTAATTTTTCACCCCCCGAAAAAAAAACATAAGGGGTAACACTGTCATTTTTTTTTTCTGGTCAAAACTTTAAGTTTCAATATCTCAGCTCTGGAAGGGTCTAGAGCCTCAATTTTTGCACCCAGGTCCATGTCTCGTGGCCCTCTATCAGAATCCAGAGTTTTGAGAAGATTGGAGAAACTTAATTTTTCACCCCCCGAAAAAAAAACATAAGGGGTAACACTGTCATTTTTTTTTTCTGGTCAAAACTTTAAGTTTCAATATCTCAGCTCTGGAAGGGTCTAGAGCCTCAATTTTTTGCACCCAGGTCCATGTCTCGTGGCCCTCTGTCAGAATCCAGAGTTTTGAGAAGATTGGAGAAACTTAATTTTTCACCCCCCGAAAAAAAAACATAAGGGGTAACACTGTCATTTTTTTTTTTTTCTGGTCAAAACTTTAAGTTTCAATATCTCAGCTCTGGAAGGGTCTAGAGCCTCAATTTTTGCACCCAGCTCCATGTCTCGTGGCCCTCTATCAGAATCCAGAGTTTTGAGAAGATTGGAGAAACTTAATTTTTCACCCCCCGAAAAAAAATATAAGGGGTAACACTGTCATTTTTTTTTTCTGGTCAAAACTTTAAGTTTCAATATCTCAGCTCTGGAAGGGTCTAGAGCCTCAATTTTTGCACCCAGGTCCATGTCTCGTGGCCCTCTGTCAGAATCCAGAGTTTTGAGAAGATTGGAGAAACTTAATTTTTCACCCCCCGAAAAAAAAACATAAGGGGTAACACTGTCATTTTTTTTTTCTGGTCAAAACTTTAAGTTTCAATATCTCAGCTCTGGAAGGGTCTAGAGCCTCAATTTTTGCACCCAGGTCCATGTCTCGTGACCCTCTATCAGAATCCAGAGTTTCGAGAAGATTGGAGAAACTTAATTTTTCACCCCCCGAAAAAAAACATAAGGAGTAACACTGTCATTTTTTTTTCTGGTCAAAATTTTGAGTTTCAATATCTCAGCTCTGGAAGGGTCTAGAGCCTCAATTTTTGCACCCAGGTCCATGTCTCGTGGCCCTCTATCAGAATCCAGAGTTTTGAGAAGATTGGAGAAACTTAATTTTTCACCCCCCGAAAAAAAACATAAGGGGTAACACTGTCATTTTTTTTCTGGTCAAAATTTTGAGTTTCAATATCTCAGCTCTGGAAGGGTCTAGAGCCTTAATTTTTGCACCCAGGTCCATGTCTCGTGGCCCTCTATCAGAATCCAGAGTTTTGAGAAGATTGGAGAAACTTAATTTTTCACCCCCCGAAAAAAAAAAAAAAAAAAACATAAGGGGTAACACTGTCATTTTTTTTTCTGGTCAAAACTTTAAGTTTCAATATCTCAGCTCTGGAAGGGTCTAGAGCCTCAATTTTTGCACCCAGGTCCATGTCTTGTGGCCCTCTATCAGAATCCAGAGTTTTGAGAAGATTGGAGAAACTTAATTTTTCACCCCCCGAAAAAAAAAAACATAAGGGGTAACACTGTCATTTTTTTTTCTGGTCAAAATTTTGAGTTTCAATATCTCAGCTCTGGAAGGGTCTAGAGCCTCAATTTTTGCACCCAGGTCCATGTCTCGTGGCCCTCTATCAGAATCCAGAGTTTTGAGAAGATTGGAGAAACTTAATTTTTCACCCCCCGAAAAAAAATATAAGGGGTAACACTGTCATTTTTTTTTTCTGGTCAAAATTTTGAGTTTCAATATCTCAGCTCTGGAAGGGTCTAGAGCCTCAATTTTTGCACCCAGGTCCATGTCTCGTGACCCTCTATCAGAATCCAGAGTTTCGAGAAGATTGGAGAAACTTAATTTTTCACCCCCTGAAAAAAAACATAAGGGGTAACACTGTCATTTTTTTTTCTGGTCAAAATTTTGAGTTTCAATATCTCAGAAGGGTCTAGAGCCTCAATTTTTGCACCCAGGTCCATGTCTCGTGGCCCTCTATCAGAATCCAGAGTTTTGAGAAGATTGGAGAAACTTAATTTTTCACCCCCCGAAAAAAAAACATAAGGGGTAACACTGTCATTTTTTTTTCTGGTCAAAACTTTAAGTTTCAATAGCTCAGCTCTGGAAGGGTCTAGAGCCTCAATTTTTGCACCCAGGTCCATGTCTCGTGGCCCTCTATCAGAATCCAGAGTTTTGAGAAGATTGGAGAAACTTAATTTTTCACCCCCCGAAAAAAAACATAAGGGGTAACACTGTCATTTTTTTTTTCTGGTCAAAACTTTAAGTTTCAATATCTCAGCTCTGGAAGGGTCTAGAGCCTCAATTTTTGCACCCAGGTCCATGTCTCGTGACCCTCTATCAGAATCCAGAGTTTTGAGAAGATTGGAGAAACTTAATTTTTCACCCCCCGAAAAAAAATATAAGGGGTAACACTGTCATTTTTTTTTCTGGTCAAAATTTTGAGTTTCAATATCTCAGCTCTGGAAGGGTCTAGAGCCTCAATTTTTGCACCCAGGTCCATGTCTCGTGACCCTCTATCAGAATCCAGAGTTTCGAGAAGATTGGAGAAACTTAATTTTTCACCCCCTGAAAAAAAACATAAGGGGTAACACTGTCATTTTTTTTTCTGGTCAAAATTTTGAGTTTCAATATCTCAGAAGGGTCTAGAGCCTCAATTTTTGCACCCAGGTCCATGTCTCGTGACCCTCTATCAGAATCCAGAGTTTCGAGAAGATTGGAGAAACTTAATTTTTCACCCCCCCCCCAAAAAAAAACATAAGGGGTAACACTGTCATTTTTTTTTCTGGTCAAAATTTTGAGTTTCAATATCTCAGCTCAGGAAGGGTGTAGAGCCTCATTTTTTGCACCCAGGTCCATGTCTCGTGACCCTCTATCAGAATCTAGAGTTTCGAGAAGATTGGAGAAACTTAATTTTTCACCCCCCGAAAAAAAAACATAAGGGGTAACACTGTCATTTTTTTTTCTGGTCAAAATTTTGAGTTTCAATATCTCAGCTCAGGAAGGGTCTAGAGCCTCAATTTTTGCACCCAGGTCCATGTCTCGTGACCCTCTATCAGAATCCAGAATTTCGAGAAGATTGGAGAAACTTAATTTTTCACCCCCCGAAAAAAAACATAAGGGGTAACACTGTCATTTTTTTTCTGGTCAAAATTTTGAGTTTAAATATCTCAGCTCTGGAAGGGTCTAGAGCCTCAATTTTTGCACCCAGGTCCATGTCTTGTGGCCCTCTGTCAGAATCCAGAGTTTTGAGAAGATTGGAGAAACTTAATTTTTCACCCCCCGAAAAAAAAAACATAAGGGGTAACACTGTCATTTTTTTTTCTGGTCAAAATTTTGAGTTTCAATATCTCAGCTCAGGAAGGGTGTAGAGCCTCATTTTTTGCACCCAGGTCCATGTCTCGTGACCCTCTATCAGAATCTAGAGTTTCGAGAAGATTGGAGAAACTTAATTTTTCACCCCCCGAAAAAAAAACATAAGGGGTAACACTGTCATTTTTTTTTTTCTGGTCAAAACTTTAAGTTTCAATATCTCAGCTCTGGAAGGGTCTAGAGCCTCAATTTTTGCACCCAGGTCCATGTCTTGTGGCCCTCTGTCAGAATCCAGAGTTTTGAGAAGATTGGAGAAACTTAATTTTTCACCCCCCGAAAAAAAAAACATAAGGGGTAACACTGTCATTTTTTTTCTGGTCAAAACTTTAAGTTTCAATATCTCAGCTCTGGAAGGGTCTAGAGCCTCAATTTTTGCACCCAGGTCCATGTCTCGTGGCCCTCTATCAGAATCCAGAGTTTTGAGAAGATTGGAGAAACTTAATTTTTCACCCCCCGAAAAAAAACATAAGGGGTAACACTGTCATTTTTTTTCTGGTCAAAACTTTAAGTTTCAATATCTCAGCTCTGGAAGGGTCTAGAGCCTCAATTTTTGCACCCAGGTCCATGTCTCGTGACCCTCTATCAGAATCCAGAGTTTTGAGAAGATTGGAGAAACTTAATTTTTCACCCCCCGAAAAAAAATATAAGGGGTAACACTGTCATTTTTTTTTCTGGTCAAAATTTTGAGTTTCAATATCTCAGCTCTGGAAGGGTCTAGAGCCTCAATTTTTGCACCCAGGTCCATGTCTCGTGACCCTCTATCAGAATCCAGAGTTTCGAGAAGATTGGAGAAACTTAATTTTTCACCCCCTGAAAAAAAACATAAGGGGTAACACTGTCATTTTTTTTTCTGGTCAAAATTTTGAGTTTCAATATCTCAGAAGGGTCTAGAGCCTCAATTTTTGCACCCAGGTCCATGTCTCGTGACCCTCTATCAGAATCCAGAGTTTCGAGAAGATTGGAGAAACTTAATTTTTCACCCCCCCCCAAAAAAAAAACATAAGGGGTAACACTGTCATTTTTTTTTCTGGTCAAAATTTTGAGTTTCAATATCTCAGCTCAGGAAGGGTGTAGAGCCTCATTTTTTGCACCCAGGTCCATGTCTCGTGACCCTCTATCAGAATCTAGAGTTTCGAGAAGATTGGAGAAACTTAATTTTTCACCCCCCGAAAAAAAAACATAAGGGGTAACACTGTCATTTTTTTTTCTGGTCAAAATTTTGAGTTTCAATATCTCAGCTCAGGAAGGGTCTAGAGCCTCAATTTTTGCACCCAGGTCCATGTCTCGTGACCCTCTATCAGAATCCAGAATTTCGAGAAGATTGGAGAAACTTAATTTTTCACCCCCCGAAAAAAAACATAAGGGGTAACAGTGTCATTTTTTTTCTGGTCAAAATTTTGAGTTTAAATATCTCAGCTCTGGAAGGGTCTAGAGCCTCAATTTTTGCACCCAGGTCCATGTCTTGTGGCCCTCTGTCAGAATCCAGAGTTTTGAGAAGATTGGAGAAACTTAATTTTTCACCCCCCGAAAAAAAAAACATAAGGGGTAACACTGTCATTTTTTTTTCTGGTCAAAATTTTGAGTTTCAATATCTCAGCTCAGGAAGGGTGTAGAGCCTCATTTTTTGCACCCAGGTCCATGTCTCGTGACCCTCTATCAGAATCTAGAGTTTCGAGAAGATTGGAGAAACTTAATTTTTCACCCCCCGAAAAAAAAACATAAGGGGTAACACTGTCATTTTTTTTTTCTGGTCAAAACTTTAAGTTTCAATATCTCAGCTCTGGAAGGGTCTAGAGCCTCAATTTTTGCACCCAGGTCCATGTCTTGTGGCCCTCTGTCAGAATCCAGAGTTTTGAGAAGATTGGAGAAACTTAATTTTTCACCCCCCGAAAAAAAAAACATAAGGGGTAACACTGTCATTTTTTTTCTGGTCAAAACTTTAAGTTTCAATATCTCAGCTCTGGAAGGGTCTAGAGCCTCAATTTTTGCACCCAGGTCCATGTCTCGTGGCCCTCTATCAGAATCCAGAGTTTTGAGAAGATTGGAGAAACTTAATTTTTCACCCCCCGAAAAAAAAACATAAGGGGTAACACTGTCATTTTTTTTCTGGTCAAAACTTTAAGTTTCAATATCTCAGCTCTGGAAGGGTCTAGAGCCTCAATTTTTGCACCCAGGTCCATGTCTCGTGGCCCTCTATCAGAATCCAGAGTTTTGAGAAGATTGGAGAAACTTAATTTTTCACCCCCCGAAAAAAAAAAACATAAGGGGTAACACTGTCATTTTTTTTTTCTGGTCAAAACTTTAAGTTTCAATATCTCAGCTCTGGAAGGGTCTAGAGCCTCAATTTTTGCACCCAGGTCCATGTCTCGTGGCCCTCTATCAGAATCCAGAGTTTTGAGAAGATTGGAGAAACTTAATTTTTCACCCCCCGAAAAAAAACATAAGGGGTAACACTGTCATTTTTTTTCTGGTCAAAACTTTAAGTTTCAATATCTCAGCTCTGGAAGGGTCTAGAGCCTCAATTTTTGCACCCAGGTCCATGTCTCGTGACCCTCTATCAGAATCCAGAGTTTTGAGAAGATTGGAGAAACTTAATTTTTCACCCCCCGAAAAAAAATATAAGGGGTAACACTGTCATTTTTTTTTTCTGGTCAAAATTTTGAGTTTCAATATCTCAGCTCTGGAAGGGTCTAGAGCCTCAATTTTTGCACCCAGGTCCATGTCTCGTGACCCTCTATCAGAATCCAGAGTTTCGAGAAGATTGGAGAAACTTAATTTTTCACCCCCTGAAAAAAAACATAAGGGGTAACACTGTCATTTTTTTTTCTGGTCAAAATTTTGAGTTTCAATATCTCAGAAGGGTCTAGAGCCTCAATTTTTGCACCCAGGTCCATGTCTCGTGACCCTCTATCAGAATCCAGAGTTTCGAGAAGATTGGAGAAACTTAATTTTTCACCCCCCCCAAAAAAAAAACATAAGGGGTAACACTGTCATTTTTTTTTCTGGTCAAAATTTTGAGTTTCAATATCTCAGCTCAGGAAGGGTGTAGAGCCTCATTTTTTGCACCCAGGTCCATGTCTCGTGACCCTCTATCAGAATCTAGAGTTTCGAGAAGATTGGAGAAACTTAATTTTTCACCCCCCGAAAAAAAAACATAAGGGGTAACACTGTCATTTTTTTTTCTGGTCAAAATTTTGAGTTTCAATATCTCAGCTCAGGAAGGGTCTAGAGCCTCAATTTTTGCACCCAGGTCCATGTCTCGTGACCCTCTATCAGAATCCAGAATTTCGAGAAGATTGGAGAAACTTAATTTTTCACCCCCCGAAAAAAAACATAAGGGGTAACAGTGTCATTTTTTTTCTGGTCAAAATTTTGAGTTTAAATATCTCAGCTCTGGAAGGGTCTAGAGCCTCAATTTTTGCACCCAGGTCCATGTCTTGTGGCCCTCTGTCAGAATCCAGAGTTTTGAGAAGATTGGAGAAACTTAATTTTTCACCCCCCGAAAAAAAAAAACATAAGGGGTAACACTGTCATTTTTTTTTCTGGTCAAAATTTTTAGTTTCAATATCTCAGCTCAGGAAGGGTGTAGAGCCTCATTTTTTGCACCCAGGTCCATGTCTCGTGACCCTCTATCAGAATCTAGAGTTTCGAGAAGATTGGAGAAACTTAATTTTTCACCCCCCGAAAAAAAAACATAAGGGGTAACACTGTCATTTTTTTTTTCTGGTCAAAACTTTAAGTTTCAATATCTCAGCTCTGGAAGGGTCTAGAGCCTCAATTTTTGCACCCAGGTCCATGTCTCGTGGCCCTCTATCAGAATCCAGAGTTTTGAGAAGATTGGAGAAACTTAATTTTTCACCCCCCGAAAAAAAACATAAGGGGTAACACTGTCATTTTTTTTCTGGTCAAAACTTTAAGTTTCAATATCTCAGCTCTGGAAGGGTCTAGAGCCTCAATTTTTGCACCCAGGTCCATGTCTCGTGGCCCTCTATCAGAATCCAGAGTTTTGAGAAGATTGGAGAAACTTAATTTTTCACCCCCCGAAAAAAAAAAACATAAGGGGTAACACTGTCATTTTTTTTTTCTGGTCAAAACTTTAAGTTTCAATATCTCAGCTCTGGAAGGGTCTAGAGCCTCAATTTTTGCACCCAGGTCCATGTCTCGTGGCCCTCTATCAGAATCCAGAGTTTTGAGAAGATTGGAGAAACTTAATTTTTCACCCCCCGAAAAAAAAAACATAAGGGGTAACACTGTCATTTTTTTTTTCTGGTCAAAACTTTAAGTTTCAATATCTCAGCTCTGGAAGGGTCTAGAGCCTCAATTTTTGCACCCAGGTCCATGTCTCGTGGCCCTCTATCAGAATCCAGAGTTTTGAGAAGATTGGAGAAACTTAATTTTTCACCCCCCGAAAAAAAAACATAAGGGGTAATACTGTCATTTTTTTTTCTGGTCAAAACTTTAAGTTTCAATATCTCAGCTCTGGAAGGGTCTAGAGCCTCAATTTTTGCACCCAGGTCCATGTCTCGTGGCCCTCTATCAGAATCCAGAGTTTTGAGAAGATTGGAGAAACTTAATTTTTCACCCCCCGAAAAAAAACATAAGGGGTAACACTGTCATTTTTTTTTTCTGGTCAAAACTTTAAGTTTCAATATCTCAGCTCTGGAAGGGTCTAGAGCCTCAATTTTTGCACCCAGGTCCATGTCTCGTGACCCTCTATCAGAATCCAGAGTTTTGAGAAGATTGGAGAAACTTAATTTTTCACCCCCCGAAAAAAAATATAAGGGGTAACACTGTCATTTTTTTTCTGGTCAAAATTTTGAGTTTCAATATCTCAGCTCTGGAAGGGTCTAGAGCCTCAATTTTTGCACCCAGGTCCATGTCTCGTGACCCTCTATCAGAATCCAGAGTTTCGAGAAGATTGGAGAAACTTAATTTTTCACCCCCTGAAAAAAAACATAAGGGGTAACACTGTCATTTTTTTTTCTGGTCAAAATTTTGAGTTTCAATATCTCAGAAGGGTCTAGAGCCTCAATTTTTGCACCCAGGTCCATGTCTCGTGACCCTCTATCAGAATCCAGAGTTTCGAGAAGATTGGAGAAACTTAATTTTTCACCCCCCCCCCCAAAAAAAAAACATAAGGGGTAACACTGTCATTTTTTTTTCTGGTCAAAATTTTGAGTTTCAATATCTCAGCTCAGGAAGGGTGTAGAGCCTCATTTTTTGCACCCAGGTCCATGTCTCGTGACCCTCTATCAGAATCTAGAGTTTCGAGAAGATTGGAGAAACTTAATTTTTCACCCCCCGAAAAAAAAACATAAGGGGTAACACTGTCATTTTTTTTTCTGGTCAAAATTTTGAGTTTAAATATCTCAGCTCAGGAAGGGTCTAGAGCCTCAATTTTTGCACCCAGGTCCATGTCTCGTGACCCTCTATCAGAATCCAGAATTTCGAGAAGATTGGAGAAACTTAATTTTTCACCCCCCGAAAAAAAACATAAGGGGTAACAGTGTCATTTTTTTTCTGGTCAAAATTTTGAGTTTAAATATCTCAGCTCTGGAAGGGTCTAGAGCCTCAATTTTTGCACCCAGGTCCATGTCTTGTGGCCCTCTGTCAGAATCCAGAGTTTTGAGAAGATTGGAGAAACTTAATTTTTCACCCCCCGAAAAAAAAAACATAAGGGGTAACACTGTCATTTTTTTTTCTGGTCAAAATTTTGAGTTTCAATATCTCAGCTCAGGAAGGGTGTAGAGCCTCATTTTTTGCACCCAGGTCCATGTCTCGTGACCCTCTATCAGAATCTAGAGTTTCGAGAAGATTGGAGAAACTTAATTTTTCACCCCCCGAAAAAAAAACATAAGGGGTAACACTGTCATTTTTTTTTTTCTGGTCAAAACTTTAAGTTTCAATATCTCAGCTCTGGAAGGGTCTAGAGCCTCAATTTTTGCACCCAGGTCCATGTCTTGTGGCCCTCTGTCAGAATCCAGAGTTTTGAGAAGATTGGAGAAACTTAATTTTTCACCCCCCGAAAAAAAAAACATAAGGGGTAACACTGTCATTTTTTTTCTGGTCAAAACTTTAAGTTTCAATATCTCAGCTCTGGAAGGGTCTAGAGCCTCAATTTTTGCACCCAGGTCCATGTCTCGTGGCCCTCTATCAGAATCCAGAGTTTTGAGAAGATTGGAGAAACTTAATTTTTCACCCCCCGAAAAAAAACATAAGGGGTAACACTGTCATTTTTTTTCTGGTCAAAACTTTAAGTTTCAATATCTCAGCTCTGGAAGGGTCTAGAGCCTCAATTTTTGCACCCAGGTCCATGTCTCGTGACCCTCTATCAGAATCCAGAGTTTTGAGAAGATTGGAGAAACTTAATTTTTCACCCCCCGAAAAAAAATATAAGGGGTAACACTGTCATTTTTTTTTCTGGTCAAAATTTTGAGTTTCAATATCTCAGCTCTGGAAGGGTCTAGAGCCTCAATTTTTGCACCCAGGTCCATGTCTCGTGACCCTCTATCAGAATCCAGAGTTTCGAGAAGATTGGAGAAACTTAATTTTTCACCCCCTGAAAAAAAACATAAGGGGTAACAATGTCATTTTTTTTTCTGGTCAAAATTTTGAGTTTCAATATCTCAGAAGGGTCTAGAGCCTCAATTTTTGCACCCAGGTCCATGTCTCGTGACCCTCTATCAGAATCCAGAGTTTCGAGAAGATTGGAGAAACTTAATTTTTCACCCCCCCCAAAAAAAAAACATAAGGGGTAACACTGTCATTTTTTTTTCTGGTCAAAATTTTGAGTTTCAATATCTCAGCTCAGGAAGGGTGTAGAGCCTCATTTTTTGCACCCAGGTCCATGTCTCGTGACCCTCTATCAGAATCTAGAGTTTCGAGAAGATTGGAGAAACTTAATTTTTCACCCCCCGAAAAAAAAACATAAGGGGTAACACTGTCATTTTTTTTTCTGGTCAAAATTTTGAGTTTCAATATCTCAGCTCAGGAAGGGTCTAGAGCCTCAATTTTTGCACCCAGGTCCATGTCTCGTGACCCTCTATCAGAATCCAGAATTTCGAGAAGATTGGAGAAACTTAATTTTTCACCCCCCGAAAAAAAACATAAGGGGTAACAGTGTCATTTTTTTTTCTGGTCAAAATTTTGAGTTTAAATATCTCAGCTCTGGAAGGGTCTAGAGCCTCAATTTTTGCACCCAGGTCCATGTCTTGTGGCCCTCTGTCAGAATCCAGAGTTTTGAGAAGATTGGAGAAACTTAATTTTTCACCCCCCGAAAAAAAAAACATAAGGGGTAACACTGTCATTTTTTTTTCTGGTCAAAATTTTGAGTTTCAATATCTCAGCTCAGGAAGGGTGTAGAGCCTCATTTTTTGCACCCAGGTCCATGTCTCGTGACCCTCTATCAGAATCTAGAGTTTCGAGAAGATTGGAGAAACTTAATTTTTCACCCCCCGAAAAAAAAACATAAGGGGTAACACTGTCATTTTTTTTTTTCTGGTCAAAACTTTAAGTTTCAATATCTCAGCTCTGGAAGGGTCTAGAGCCTCAATTTTTGCACCCAGGTCCATGTCTTGTGGCCCTCTGTCAGAATCCAGAGTTTTGAGAAGATTGGAGAAACTTAATTTTTCACCCCCCGAAAAAAAAAACATAAGGGGTAACACTGTCATTTTTTTCTGGTCAAAACTTTAAGTTTCAATATCTCAGCTCTGGAAGGGTCTAGAGCCTCAATTTTTGCACCCAGGTCCATGTCTCGTGGCCCTCTATCAGAATCCAGAGTTTTGAGAAGATTGGAGAAACTTAATTTTTCACCCCCCGAAAAAAAACATAAGGGGTAACACTGTCATTTTTTTTCTGGTCAAAACTTTAAGTTTCAATATCTCAGCTCTGGAAGGGTCTAGAGCCTCAATTTTTGCACCCAGGTCCATGTCTCGTGGCCCTCTATCATAATCCAGAGTTTTGAGAAGATTGGAGAAACTTAATTTTTCACCCCCCGAAAAAAAAAAACATAAGGGGTAACACTGTCATTTTTTTTTTCTGGTCAAAACTTTAAGTTTCAATATCTCAGCTCTGGAAGGGTCTAGAGCCTCAATTTTTGCACCCAGGTCCATGTCTCGTGGCCCTCTATCAGAATCCAGAGTTTTGAGAAGATTGGAGAAACTTAATTTTTCACCCCCCGAAAAAAAAAACATAAGGGGTAACACTGTCATTTTTTTTTTCTGGTCAAAACTTTAAGTTTCAATATCTCAGCTCTGGAAGGGTCTAGAGCCTCAATTTTTGCACCCAGGTCCATGTCTCGTGGCCCTCTATCAGAATCCAGAGTTGTGAGAAGATTGGAGAAACTTAATTTTTCACCCCCCGAAAAAAAACATAAGGGGTAACACTGTCATTTTTTTTTTCTGGTCAAAACTTTAAGTTTCAATATCTCAGCTCTGGAAGGGTCTAGAGCCTCAATTTTTGCACCCAGGTCCATGTCTCGTGGCCCTCTATCAGAATCCAGAGTTTTGAGAAGATTGGAGAAACTTAATTTTTCACCCCCCGAAAAAAAACATAAGGGGTAACACTGTCATTTTTTTTTTCTGGTCAAAACTTTAAGTTTCAATATCTCAGCTCTGGAAGGGTCTAGAGCCTCAATTTTTGCACCCAGGTCCATGTCTCGTGGCCCTCTATCAGAATCCAGAGTTTTGAGAAGATTGGAGAAACTTAATTTTTCACCCCCCGAAAAAAAAACATAAGGGGTAACACTGTCATTTTTTTTTCTGGTCAAAACTTTAAGTTTCAATATCTCAGCTCTGGAAGGGTCTAGAGCCTCAATTTTTGCACCCAGGTCCATGTCTCGTGGCCCTCTATCAGAATCCAGAGTTTTGAGAAGATTGGAGAAACTTAATTTTTCACCCCCCGAAAAAAAACATAAGGGGTAACACTGTCATTTTTTTTTTCTGGTCAAAACTTTAAGTTTCAATATCTCAGCTCTGGAAGGGTCTAGAGCCTCAATTTTTGCACCCAGGTCCATGTCTCGTGGCCCTCTATCAGAATCCAGAGTTTTGAGAAGATTGGAGAAACTTAATTTTTCACCCCCCGAAAAAAAAACATAAGGGGTAACACTGTCATTTTTTTTTTTTCTGGTCAAAACTTTAAGTTTCAATATCTCAGCTCTGGAAGGGTCTAGAGCCTCAATTTTTGCACCCAGGTCCATGTCTCGTGGCCCTCTATCAGAATCCAGAGTTTTGAGAAGATTGGAGAAACTTAATTTTTCACCCCCCGAAAAAAAAACATAAGGGGTAACACTGTCATTTTTTTTTTCTGGTCAAAACTTTAAGTTTCAATATCTCAGCTCTGGAAGGGTCTAGAGCCTCAATTTTTTGCACCCAGGTCCATGTCTCGTGGCCCTCTGTCAGAATCCAGAGTTTTGAGAAGATTGGAGAAACTTAATTTTTCACCCCCCGAAAAAAAAACATAAGGGGTAACACTGTCATTTTTTTTTTTTTCTGGTCAAAACTTTAAGTTTCAATATCTCAGCTCTGGAAGGGTCTAGAGCCTCAATTTTTGCACCCAGGTCCATGTCTCGTGGCCCTCTATCAGAATCCAGAGTTTTGAGAAGATTGGAGAAACTTAATTTTTCACCCCCCGAAAAAAAATATAAGGGGTAACACTGTCATTTTTTTTTTCTGGTCAAAACTTTAAGTTTCAATATCTCAGCTCTGGAAGGGTCTAGAGCCTCAATTTTTGCACCCAGGTCCATGTCTCGTGGCCCTCTGTCAGAATCCAGAGTTTTGAGAAGATTGGAGAAACTTAATTTTTCACCCCCCGAAAAAAAAACATAAGGGGTAACACTGTCATTTTTTTTTTCTGGTCAAAACTTTAAGTTTCAATATCTCAGCTCTGGAAGGGTCTAGAGCCTCAATTTTTGCACCCAGGTCCATGTCTCGTGACCCTCTATCAGAATCCAGAGTTTCGAGAAGATTGGAGAAACTTAATTTTTCACCCCCCGAAAAAAAACATAAGGGGTAACACTGTCATTTTTTTTTCTGGTCAAAATTTTGAGTTTCAATATCTCAGCTCTGGAAGGGTCTAGAGCCTCAATTTTTGCACCCAGGTCCATGTCTCGTGGCCCTCTATCAGAATCCAGAGTTTTGAGAAGATTGGAGAAACTTAATTTTTCACCCCCCGAAAAAAAACATAAGGGGTAACACTGTCATTTTTTTTCTGGTCAAAATTTTGAGTTTCAATATCTCAGCTCTGGAAGGGTCTAGAGCCTTAATTTTTGCACCCAGGTCCATGTCTCGTGGCCCTCTATCAGAATCCAGAGTTTTGAGAAGATTGGAGAAACTTAATTTTTCACCCCCCGAAAAAAAAAAAAAAAAAAAAACATAAGGGGTAACACTGTCATTTTTTTTTCTGGTCAAAACTTTAAGTTTCAATATCTCAGCTCTGGAAGGGTCTAGAGCCTCAATTTTTGCACCCAGGTCCATGTCTTGTGGCCCTCTATCAGAATCCAGAGTTTTGAGAAGATTGGAGAAACTTAATTTTTCACCCCCCGAAAAAAAAAAACATAAGGGGTAACACTGTCATTTTTTTTTCTGGTCAAAATTTTGAGTTTCAATATCTCAGCTCTGGAAGGGTCTAGAGCCTCAATTTTTGCACCCAGGTCCATGTCTCGTGGCCCTCTATCAGAATCCAGAATTTTGAGAAGATTGGAGAAACTTAATTTTTCACCCCCCGAAAAAAAACATAAGGGGTAACACTGTCATTTTTTTTTCTGGTCAAAACTTTAAGTTTCAATATCTCAGCTCTGGAAGGGTCTAGAGCCTCAATTTTTGCACCCAGGTCCATGTCTCGTGGCCCTCTATCAGAATCCAGAGTTTTGAGAAGATTGGAGAAACTTAATTTTTCACCCCCCGAAAAAAAATATAAGGGGTAACACTGTCATTTTTTTTCTGGTCAAAACTTTAAGTTTCAATATCTCAGCTCTGGAAGGGTCTAGAGCCTCAATTTTTGCACCCAGGTCCATGTCTCGTGGCCCTCTATCAGAATCCAGAGTTTTGAGAAGATTGGAGAAACTTAATTTTTCACCCCCCGAAAAAAAAACATAAGGGGTAACACTGTCATTTTTTTTTTCTGGTCAAAACTTTAAGTTTCAATATCTCAGCTCTGGAAGGGTCTAGAGCCTCAATTTTTGCACCCAGGTCCATGTCTCGTGGCCCTCTATCAGAATCCAGAGTTTTGAGAAGATTGGAGAAACTTAATTTTTCACCCCCCGAAAAAAAAACATAAGGGGTAACACTGTCATTTTTTTTTTCTGGTCAAAACTTTAAGTTTCAATATCTCAGCTCTGGAAGGGTCTAGAGCCTCAATTTTTGCACCCAGGTCCATGTCTCGTGACCCTCTATCAGAATCCAGAGTTTCGAGAAGATTGGAGAAACTTAATTTTTCACCCCCTGAAAAAAAACATAAGGGGTAACACTGTCATTTTTTTTTCTGGTCAAAATTTTGAGTTTCAATATCTCAGAAGGGTCTAGAGCCTCAATTTTTGCACCCAGGTCCATGTCTCGTGACCCTCTATCAGAATCCAGAGTTTCGAGAAGATTGGAGAAACTTAATTTTTCACCCCCCCCCCAAAAAAAAACATAAGGGGTAACACTGTCATTTTTTTTTCTGGTCAAAATTTTGAGTTTCAATATCTCAGCTCAGGAAGGGTGTAGAGCCTCATTTTTTGCACCCAGGTCCATGTCTCGTGACCCTCTATCAGAATCTAGAGTTTCGAGAAGATTGGAGAAACTTAATTTTTCACCCCCCGAAAAAAAAACATAAGGGGTAACACTGTCATTTTTTTTTCTGGTCAAAATTTTGAGTTTCAATATCTCAGCTCAGGAAGGGTCTAGAGCCTCAATTTTTGCACCCAGGTCCATGTCTCGTGACCCTCTATCAGAATCCAGAATTTCGAGAAGATTGGAGAAACTTAATTTTTCACCCCCCGAAAAAAAACATAAGGGGTAACACTGTCATTTTTTTTCTGGTCAAAATTTTGAGTTTAAATATCTCAGCTCTGGAAGGGTCTAGAGCCTCAATTTTTGCACCCAGGTCCATGTCTTGTGGCCCTCTGTCAGAATCCAGAGTTTTGAGAAGATTGGAGAAACTTAATTTTTCACCCCCCGAAAAAAAAACATAAGGGGTAACACTGTCATTTTTTTTTCTGGTCAAAATTTTGAGTTTCAATATCTCAGCTCAGGAAGGGTGTAGAGCCTCATTTTTTGCACCCAGGTCCATGTCTCGTGACCCTCTATCAGAATCTAGAGTTTCGAGAAGATTGGAGAAACTTAATTTTTCACCCCCCGAAAAAAAAACATAAGGGGTAACACTGTCATTTTTTTTTTTCTGGTCAAAACTTTAAGTTTCAATATCTCAGCTCTGGAAGGGTCTAGAGCCTCAATTTTTGCACCCAGGTCCATGTCTTGTGGCCCTCTGTCAGAATCCAGAGTTTTGAGAAGATTGGAGAAACTTAATTTTTCACCCCCCGAAAAAAAAAACATAAGGGGTAACACTGTCATTTTTTTTCTGGTCAAAACTTTAAGTTTCAATATCTCAGCTCTGGAAGGGTCTAGAGCCTCAATTTTTGCACCCAGGTCCATGTCTCGTGGCCCTCTATCAGAATCCAGAGTTTTGAGAAGATTGGAGAAACTTAATTTTTCACCCCCCGAAAAAAAACATAAGGGGTAACACTGTCATTTTTTTTCTGGTCAAAACTTTAAGTTTCAATATCTCAGCTCTGGAAGGGTCTAGAGCCTCAATTTTTGCACCCAGGTCCATGTCTCGTGACCCTCTATCAGAATCCAGAGTTTTGAGAAGATTGGAGAAACTTAATTTTTCACCCCCCGAAAAAAAATATAAGGGGTAACACTGTCATTTTTTTTTCTGGTCAAAATTTTGAGTTTCAATATCTCAGCTCTGGAAGGGTCTAGAGCCTCAATTTTTGCACCCAGGTCCATGTCTCGTGACCCTCTATCAGAATCCAGAGTTTCGAGAAGATTGGAGAAACTTAATTTTTCACCCCCTGAAAAAAAACATAAGGGGTAACACTGTCATTTTTTTTTCTGGTCAAAATTTTGAGTTTCAATATCTCAGAAGGGTCTAGAGCCTCAATTTTTGCACCCAGGTCCATGTCTCGTGACCCTCTATCAGAATCCAGAGTTTCGAGAAGATTGGAGAAACTTAATTTTTCACCCCCCCCCAAAAAAAAAACATAAGGGGTAACACTGTCATTTTTTTTTCTGGTCAAAATTTTGAGTTTCAATATCTCAGCTCAGGAAGGGTGTAGAGCCTCATTTTTTGCACCCAGGTCCATGTCTCGTGACCCTCTATCAGAATCTAGAGTTTCGAGAAGATTGGAGAAACTTAATTTTTCACCCCCCGAAAAAAAAACATAAGGGGTAACACTGTCATTTTTTTTTCTGGTCAAAATTTTGAGTTTCAATATCTCAGCTCAGGAAGGGTCTAGAGCCTCAATTTTTGCACCCAGGTCCATGTCTCGTGACCCTCTATCAGAATCCAGAATTTCGAGAAGATTGGAGAAACTTAATTTTTCACCCCCCGAAAAAAAACATAAGGGGTAACAGTGTCATTTTTTTTCTGGTCAAAATTTTGAGTTTAAATATCTCAGCTCTGGAAGGGTCTAGAGCCTCAATTTTTGCACCCAGGTCCATGTCTTGTGGCCCTCTGTCAGAATCCAGAGTTTTGAGAAGATTGGAGAAACTTAATTTTTCACCCCCCGAAAAAAAAAACATAAGGGGTAACACTGTCATTTTTTTTTCTGGTCAAAATTTTGAGTTTCAATATCTCAGCTCAGGAAGGGTGTAGAGCCTCATTTTTTGCACCCAGGTCCATGTCTCGTGACCCTCTATCAGAATCTAGAGTTTCGAGAAGATTGGAGAAACTTAATTTTTCACCCCCCGAAAAAAAAACATAAGGGGTAACACTGTCATTTTTTTTTTCTGGTCAAAACTTTAAGTTTCAATATCTCAGCTCTGGAAGGGTCTAGAGCCTCAATTTTTGCACCCAGGTCCATGTCTTGTGGCCCTCTGTCAGAATCCAGAGTTTTGAGAAGATTGGAGAAACTTAATTTTTCACCCCCCGAAAAAAAAAACATAAGGGGTAACACTGTCATTTTTTTTCTGGTCAAAACTTTAAGTTTCAATATCTCAGCTCTGGAAGGGTCTAGAGCCTCAATTTTTGCACCCAGGTCCATGTCTCGTGGCCCTCTATCAGAATCCAGAGTTTTGAGAAGATTGGAGAAACTTAATTTTTCACCCCCCGAAAAAAAAACATAAGGGGTAACACTGTCATTTTTTTTCTGGTCAAAACTTTAAGTTTCAATATCTCAGCTCTGGAAGGGTCTAGAGCCTCAATTTTTGCACCCAGGTCCATGTCTCGTGGCCCTCTATCAGAATCCAGAGTTTTGAGAAGATTGGAGAAACTTAATTTTTCACCCCCCGAAAAAAAAAAACATAAGGGGTAACACTGTCATTTTTTTTTTCTGGTCAAAACTTTAAGTTTCAATATCTCAGCTCTGGAAGGGTCTAGAGCCTCAATTTTTGCACCCAGGTCCATGTCTCGTGGCCCTCTATCAGAATCCAGAGTTTTGAGAAGATTGGAGAAACTTAATTTTTCACCCCCCGAAAAAAAACATAAGGGGTAACACTGTCATTTTTTTTCTGGTCAAAACTTTAAGTTTCAATATCTCAGCTCTGGAAGGGTCTAGAGCCTCAATTTTTGCACCCAGGTCCATGTCTCGTGACCCTCTATCAGAATCCAGAGTTTTGAGAAGATTGGAGAAACTTAATTTTTCACCCCCCGAAAAAAAATATAAGGGGTAACACTGTCATTTTTTTTTTCTGGTCAAAATTTTGAGTTTCAATATCTCAGCTCTGGAAGGGTCTAGAGCCTCAATTTTTGCACCCAGGTCCATGTCTCGTGACCCTCTATCAGAATCCAGAGTTTTGAGAAGATTGGAGAAACTTAATTTTTCACCCCCCGAAAAAAAACATAAGGGGTAACACTGTCATTTTTTTTCTGGTCAAAACTTTAAGTTTCAATATCTCAGCTCTGGAAGGGTCTAGAGCCTCAATTTTTGCACCCAGGTCCATGTCTCGTGACCCTCTATCAGAATCCAGAGTTTTGAGAAGATTGGAGAAACTTAATTTTTCACCCCCCGAAAAAAAATATAAGGGGTAACACTGTCATTTTTTTTTTCTGGTCAAAATTTTGAGTTTCAATATCTCAGCTCTGGAAGGGTCTAGAGCCTCAATTTTTGCACCCAGGTCCATGTCTCGTGACCCTCTATCAGAATCCAGAGTTTCGAGAAGATTGGAGAAACTTAATTTTTCACCCCCTGAAAAAAAACATAAGGGGTAACACTGTCATTTTTTTTTCTGGTCAAAATTTTGAGTTTCAATATCTCAGAAGGGTCTAGAGCCTCAATTTTTGCACCCAGGTCCATGTCTCGTGACCCTCTATCAGAATCCAGAGTTTCGAGAAGATTGGAGAAACTTAATTTTTCACCCCCCCCCAAAAAAAAACATAAGGGGTAACACTGTCATTTTTTTTTCTGGTCAAAATTTTGAGTTTCAATATCTCAGCTCAGGAAGGGTGTAGAGCCTCATTTTTTGCACCCAGGTCCATGTCTCGTGACCCTCTATCAGAATCTAGAGTTTCGAGAAGATTGGAGAAACTTAATTTTTCACCCCCCGAAAAAAAAACATAAGGGGTAACACTGTCATTTTTTTTCTGGTCAAAATTTTGAGTTTCAATATCTCAGCTCAGGAAGGGTCTAGAGCCTCAATTTTTGCACCCAGGTCCATGTCTCGTGACCCTCTATCAGAATCCAGAATTTCGAGAAGATTGGAGAAACTTAATTTTTCACCCCCCGAAAAAAAACATAAGGGGTAACAGTGTCATTTTTTTTCTGGTCAAAATTTTGAGTTTAAATATCTCAGCTCTGGAAGGGTCTAGAGCCTCAATTTTTGCACCCAGGTCCATGTCTTGTGGCCCTCTGTCAGAATCCAGAGTTTTGAGAAGATTGGAGAAACTTAATTTTTCACCCCCCGAAAAAAAAAAACATAAGGGGTAACACTGTCATTTTTTTTTCTGGTCAAAATTTTTAGTTTCAATATCTCAGCTCAGGAAGGGTGTAGAGCCTCATTTTTTGCACCCAGGTCCATGTCTCGTGACCCTCTATCAGAATCTAGAGTTTCGAGAAGATTGGAGAAACTTAATTTTTCACCCCCCGAAAAAAAAACATAAGGGGTAACACTGTCATTTTTTTTTTCTGGTCAAAACTTTAAGTTTCAATATCTCAGCTCTGGAAGGGTCTAGAGCCTCAATTTTTGCACCCAGGTCCATGTCTCGTGGCCCTCTATCAGAATCCAGAGTTTTGAGAAGATTGGAGAAACTTAATTTTTCACCCCCCGAAAAAAAACATAAGGGGTAACACTGTCATTTTTTTTCTGGTCAAAACTTTAAGTTTCAATATCTCAGCTCTGGAAGGGTCTAGAGCCTCAATTTTTGCACCCAGGTCCATGTCTCGTGGCCCTCTATCAGAATCCAGAGTTTTGAGAAGATTGGAGAAACTTAATTTTTCACCCCCCGAAAAAAAAAAACATAAGGGGTAACACTGTCATTTTTTTTTTCTGGTCAAAACTTTAAGTTTCAATATCTCAGCTCTGGAAGGGTCTAGAGCCTCAATTTTTGCACCCAGGTCCATGTCTCGTGGCCCTCTATCAGAATCCAGAGTTTTGAGAAGATTGGAGAAACTTAATTTTTCACCCCCCGAAAAAAAAAACATAAGGGGTAACACTGTCATTTTTTTTTTCTGGTCAAAACTTTAAGTTTCAATATCTCAGCTCTGGAAGGGTCTAGAGCCTCAATTTTTGCACCCAGGTCCATGTCTCGTGGCCCTCTATCAGAATCCAGAGTTTTGAGAAGATTGGAGAAACTTAATTTTTCACCCCCCGAAAAAAAAACATAAGGGGTAATACTGTCATTTTTTTTTCTGGTCAAAACTTTAAGTTTCAATATCTCAGCTCTGGAAGGGTCTAGAGCCTCAATTTTTGCACCCAGGTCCATGTCTCGTGGCCCTCTATCAGAATCCAGAGTTTTGAGAAGATTGGAGAAACTTAATTTTTCACCCCCCGAAAAAAAACATAAGGGGTAACACTGTCATTTTTTTTTTCTGGTCAAAACTTTAAGTTTCAATATCTCAGCTCTGGAAGGGTCTAGAGCCTCAATTTTTGCACCCAGGTCCATGTCTCGTGACCCTCTATCAGAATCCAGAGTTTTGAGAAGATTGGAGAAACTTAATTTTTCACCCCCCGAAAAAAAATATAAGGGGTAACACTGTCATTTTTTTTTCTGGTCAAAATTTTGAGTTTCAATATCTCAGCTCTGGAAGGGTCTAGAGCCTCAATTTTTGCACCCAGGTCCATGTCTCGTGACCCTCTATCAGAATCCAGAGTTTCGAGAAGATTGGAGAAACTTAATTTTTCACCCCCTGAAAAAAAACATAAGGGGTAACACTGTCATTTTTTTTTCTGGTCAAAATTTTGAGTTTCAATATCTCAGAAGGGTCTAGAGCCTCAATTTTTGCACCCAGGTCCATGTCTCGTGACCCTCTATCAGAATCCAGAGTTTCGAGAAGATTGGAGAAACTTAATTTTTCACCCCCCCCCCAAAAAAAAAACATAAGGGGTAACACTGTCATTTTTTTTTCTGGTCAAAATTTTGAGTTTCAATATCTCAGCTCAGGAAGGGTGTAGAGCCTCATTTTTTGCACCCAGGTCCATGTCTCGTGACCCTCTATCAGAATCTAGAGTTTCGAGAAGATTGGAGAAACTTAATTTTTCACCCCCCGAAAAAAAAACATAAGGGGTAACACTGTCATTTTTTTTTCTGGTCAAAATTTTGAGTTTAAATATCTCAGCTCAGGAAGGGTCTAGAGCCTCAATTTTTGCACCCAGGTCCATGTCTCGTGACCCTCTATCAGAATCCAGAATTTCGAGAAGATTGGAGAAACTTAATTTTTCACCCCCCGAAAAAAAACATAAGGGGTAACAGTGTCATTTTTTTTCTGGTCAAAATTTTGAGTTTAAATATCTCAGCTCTGGAAGGGTCTAGAGCCTCAATTTTTGCACCCAGGTCCATGTCTTGTGGCCCTCTGTCAGAATCCAGAGTTTTGAGAAGATTGGAGAAACTTAATTTTTCACCCCCCGAAAAAAAAACATAAGGGGTAACACTGTCATTTTTTTTTCTGGTCAAAATTTTGAGTTTCAATATCTCAGCTCAGGAAGGGTGTAGAGCCTCATTTTTTGCACCCAGGTCCATGTCTCGTGACCCTCTATCAGAATCTAGAGTTTCGAGAAGATTGGAGAAACTTAATTTTTCACCCCCCGAAAAAAAAACATAAGGGGTAACACTGTCATTTTTTTTTTTCTGGTCAAAACTTTAAGTTTCAATATCTCAGCTCTGGAAGGGTCTAGAGCCTCAATTTTTGCACCCAGGTCCATGTCTTGTGGCCCTCTGTCAGAATCCAGAGTTTTGAGAAGATTGGAGAAACTTAATTTTTCACCCCCCGAAAAAAAAAACATAAGGGGTAACACTGTCATTTTTTTTCTGGTCAAAACTTTAAGTTTCAATATCTCAGCTCTGGAAGGGTCTAGAGCCTCAATTTTTGCACCCAGGTCCATGTCTCGTGGCCCTCTATCAGAATCCAGAGTTTTGAGAAGATTGGAGAAACTTAATTTTTCACCCCCCGAAAAAAAACATAAGGGGTAACACTGTCATTTTTTTTCTGGTCAAAACTTTAAGTTTCAATATCTCAGCTCTGGAAGGGTCTAGAGCCTCAATTTTTGCACCCAGGTCCATGTCTCGTGACCCTCTATCAGAATCCAGAGTTTTGAGAAGATTGGAGAAACTTAATTTTTCACCCCCCGAAAAAAAATATAAGGGGTAACACTGTCATTTTTTTTTCTGGTCAAAATTTTGAGTTTCAATATCTCAGCTCTGGAAGGGTCTAGAGCCTCAATTTTTGCACCCAGGTCCATGTCTCGTGGCCCTCTATCAGAATCCAGAGTTTTGAGAAGATTGGAGAAACTTAATTTTTCACCCCCCGAAAAAAAAACATAAGGGGTAACACTGTCATTTTTTTTTTCTGGTCAAAACTTTAAGTTTCAATATCTCAGCTCTGGAAGGGTCTAGAGCCTCAATTTTTGCACCCAGGTCCATGTCTCGTGACCCTCTATCAGAATCCAGAGTTTCGAGAAGATTGGAGAAACTTAATTTTTCACCCCCTGAAAAAAAACATAAGGGGTAACACTGTCATTTTTTTTTCTGGTCAAAATTTTGAGTTTCAATATCTCAGAAGGGTCTAGAGCCTCAATTTTTGCACCCAGGTCCATGTCTCGTGACCCTCTATCAGAATCCAGAGTTTCGAGAAGATTGGAGAAACTTAATTTTTCACCCCCCCCCCAAAAAAAAACATAAGGGGTAACACTGTCATTTTTTTTTCTGGTCAAAATTTTGAGTTTCAATATCTCAGCTCAGGAAGGGTGTAGAGCCTCATTTTTTGCACCCAGGTCCATGTCTCGTGACCCTCTATCAGAATCTAGAGTTTCGAGAAGATTGGAGAAACTTAATTTTTCACCCCCCGAAAAAAAAACATAAGGGGTAACACTGTCATTTTTTTTTCTGGTCAAAATTTTGAGTTTCAATATCTCAGCTCAGGAAGGGTCTAGAGCCTCAATTTTTGCACCCAGGTCCATGTCTCGTGACCCTCTATCAGAATCCAGAATTTCGAGAAGATTGGAGAAACTTATTTTTTCACCCCCCGAAAAAAAACATAAGGGGTAACACTGTCATTTTTTTTCTGGTCAAAATTTTGAGTTTAAATATCTCAGCTCTGGAAGGGTCTAGAGCCTCAATTTTTGCACCCAGGTCCATGTCTTGTGGCCCTCTGTCAGAATCCAGAGTTTTGAGAAGATTGGAGAAACTTAATTTTTCACCCCCCGAAAAAAAAACATAAGGGGTAACACTGTCATTTTTTTTTCTGGTCAAAATTTTGAGTTTCAATATCTCAGCTCAGGAAGGGTGTAGAGCCTCATTTTTTGCACCCAGGTCCATGTCTCGTGACCCTCTATCAGAATCTAGAGTTTCGAGAAGATTGGAGAAACTTAATTTTTCACCCCCCGAAAAAAAAACATAAGGGGTAACACTGTCATTTTTTTTTTTCTGGTCAAAACTTTAAGTTTCAATATCTCAGCTCTGGAAGGGTCTAGAGCCTCAATTTTTGCACCCAGGTCCATGTCTTGTGGCCCTCTGTCAGAATCCAGAGTTTTGAGAAGATTGGAGAAACTTAATTTTTCACCCCCCGAAAAAAAAAACATAAGGGGTAACACTGTCATTTTTTTTCTGGTCAAAACTTTAAGTTTCAATATCTCAGCTCTGGAAGGGTCTAGAGCCTCAATTTTTGCACCCAGGTCCATGTCTCGTGGCCCTCTATCAGAATCCAGAGTTTTGAGAAGATTGGAGAAACTTAATTTTTCACCCCCCGAAAAAAAACATAAGGGGTAACACTGTCATTTTTTTTCTGGTCAAAACTTTAAGTTTCAATATCTCAGCTCTGGAAGGGTCTAGAGCCTCAATTTTTGCACCCAGGTCCATGTCTCGTGACCCTCTATCAGAATCCAGAGTTTTGAGAAGATTGGAGAAACTTAATTTTTCACCCCCCGAAAAAAAATATAAGGGGTAACACTGTCATTTTTTTTTCTGGTCAAAATTTTGAGTTTCAATATCTCAGCTCTGGAAGGGTCTAGAGCCTCAATTTTTGCACCCAGGTCCATGTCTCGTGACCCTCTATCAGAATCCAGAGTTTCGAGAAGATTGGAGAAACTTAATTTTTCACCCCCTGAAAAAAAACATAAGGGGTAACACTGTCATTTTTTTTTCTGGTCAAAATTTTGAGTTTCAATATCTCAGAAGGGTCTAGAGCCTCAATTTTTGCACCCAGGTCCATGTCTCGTGACCCTCTATCAGAATCCAGAGTTTCGAGAAGATTGGAGAAACTTAATTTTTCACCCCCCCCCAAAAAAAAAACATAAGGGGTAACACTGTCATTTTTTTTTCTGGTCAAAATTTTGAGTTTCAATATCTCAGCTCAGGAAGGGTGTAGAGCCTCATTTTTTGCACCCAGGTCCATGTCTCGTGACCCTCTATCAGAATCTAGAGTTTCGAGAAGATTGGAGAAACTTAATTTTTCACCCCCCGAAAAAAAAACATAAGGGGTAACACTGTCATTTTTTTTTCTGGTCAAAATTTTGAGTTTCAATATCTCAGCTCAGGAAGGGTCTAGAGCCTCAATTTTTGCACCCAGGTCCATGTCTCGTGACCCTCTATCAGAATCCAGAATTTCGAGAAGATTGGAGAAACTTAATTTTTCACCCCCCGAAAAAAAACATAAGGGGTAACAGTGTCATTTTTTTTCTGGTCAAAATTTTGAGTTTAAATATCTCAGCTCTGGAAGGGTCTAGAGCCTCAATTTTTGCACCCAGGTCCATGTCTTGTGGCCCTCTGTCAGAATCCAGAGTTTTGAGAAGATTGGAGAAACTTAATTTTTCACCCCCCGAAAAAAAAAACATAAGGGGTAACACTGTCATTTTTTTTTCTGGTCAAAATTTTGAGTTTCAATATCTCAGCTCAGGAAGGGTGTAGAGCCTCATTTTTTGCACCCAGGTCCATGTCTCGTGACCCTCTATCAGAATCTAGAGTTTCGAGAAGATTGGAGAAACTTAATTTTTCACCCCCCGAAAAAAAAACATAAGGGGTAACACTGTCATTTTTTTTTTCTGGTCAAAACTTTAAGTTTCAATATCTCAGCTCTGGAAGGGTCTAGAGCCTCAATTTTTGCACCCAGGTCCATGTCTTGTGGCCCTCTGTCAGAATCCAGAGTTTTGAGAAGATTGGAGAAACTTAATTTTTCACCCCCCGAAAAAAAAAACATAAGGGGTAACACTGTCATTTTTTTTCTGGTCAAAACTTTAAGTTTCAATATCTCAGCTCTGGAAGGGTCTAGAGCCTCAATTTTTGCACCCAGGTCCATGTCTCGTGGCCCTCTATCAGAATCCAGAGTTTTGAGAAGATTGGAGAAACTTAATTTTTCACCCCCCGAAAAAAAAACATAAGGGGTAACACTGTCATTTTTTTTCTGGTCAAAACTTTAAGTTTCAATATCTCAGCTCTGGAAGGGTCTAGAGCCTCAATTTTTGCACCCAGGTCCATGTCTCGTGGCCCTCTATCAGAATCCAGAGTTTTGAGAAGATTGGAGAAACTTAATTTTTCACCCCCCGAAAAAAAAAAACATAAGGGGTAACACTGTCATTTTTTTTTTCTGGTCAAAACTTTAAGTTTCAATATCTCAGCTCTGGAAGGGTCTAGAGCCTCAATTTTTGCACCCAGGTCCATGTCTCGTGGCCCTCTATCAGAATCCAGAGTTTTGAGAAGATTGGAGAAACTTAATTTTTCACCCCCCGAAAAAAAACATAAGGGGTAACACTGTCATTTTTTTTCTGGTCAAAACTTTAAGTTTCAATATCTCAGCTCTGGAAGGGTCTAGAGCCTCAATTTTTGCACCCAGGTCCATGTCTCGTGACCCTCTATCAGAATCCAGAGTTTTGAGAAGATTGGAGAAACTTAATTTTTCACCCCCCGAAAAAAAATATAAGGGGTAACACTGTCATTTTTTTTTTTCTGGTCAAAATTTTGAGTTTCAATATCTCAGCTCTGGAAGGGTCTAGAGCCTCAATTTTTGCACCCAGGTCCATGTCTCGTGACCCTCTATCAGAATCCAGAGTTTCGAGAAGATTGGAGAAACTTAATTTTTCACCCCCTGAAAAAAAACATAAGGGGTAACACTGTCATTTTTTTTTCTGGTCAAAATTTTGAGTTTCAATATCTCAGAAGGGTCTAGAGCCTCAATTTTTGCACCCAGGTCCATGTCTCGTGACCCTCTATCAGAATCCAGAGTTTCGAGAAGATTGGAGAAACTTAATTTTTCACCCCCCCCAAAAAAAAAACATAAGGGGTAACACTGTCATTTTTTTTTCTGGTCAAAATTTTGAGTTTCAATATCTCAGCTCAGGAAGGGTGTAGAGCCTCATTTTTTGCACCCAGGTCCATGTCTCGTGACCCTCTATCAGAATCTAGAGTTTCGAGAAGATTGGAGAAACTTAATTTTTCACCCCCCGAAAAAAAAACATAAGGGGTAACACTGTCATTTTTTTTTCTGGTCAAAATTTTGAGTTTCAATATCTCAGCTCAGGAAGGGTCTAGAGCCTCAATTTTTGCACCCAGGTCCATGTCTCGTGACCCTCTATCAGAATCCAGAATTTCGAGAAGATTGGAGAAACTTAATTTTTCACCCCCCGAAAAAAAACATAAGGGGTAACAGTGTCATTTTTTTTCTGGTCAAAATTTTGAGTTTAAATATCTCAGCTCTGGAAGGGTCTAGAGCCTCAATTTTTGCACCCAGGTCCATGTCTTGTGGCCCTCTGTCAGAATCCAGAGTTTTGAGAAGATTGGAGAAACTTAATTTTTCACCCCCCGAAAAAAAAAAACATAAGGGGTAACACTGTCATTTTTTTTTCTGGTCAAAATTTTTAGTTTCAATATCTCAGCTCAGGAAGGGTGTAGAGCCTCATTTTTTGCACCCAGGTCCATGTCTCGTGACCCTCTATCAGAATCTAGAGTTTCGAGAAGATTGGAGAAACTTAATTTTTCACCCCCCGAAAAAAAAACATAAGGGGTAACACTGTCATTTTTTTTTTCTGGTCAAAACTTTAAGTTTCAATATCTCAGCTCTGGAAGGGTCTAGAGCCTCAATTTTTGCACCCAGGTCCATGTCTCGTGGCCCTCTATCAGAATCCAGAGTTTTGAGAAGATTGGAGAAACTTAATTTTTCACCCCCCGAAAAAAAACATAAGGGGTAACACTGTCATTTTTTTTCTGGTCAAAACTTTAAGTTTCAATATCTCAGCTCTGGAAGGGTCTAGAGCCTCAATTTTTGCACCCAGGTCCATGTCTCGTGGCCCTCTATCAGAATCCAGAGTTTTGAGAAGATTGGAGAAACTTAATTTTTCACCCCCCGAAAAAAAAAAACATAAGGGGTAACACTGTCATTTTTTTTTTCTGGTCAAAACTTTAAGTTTCAATATCTCAGCTCTGGAAGGGTCTAGAGCCTCAATTTTTGCACCCAGGTCCATGTCTCGTGGCCCTCTATCAGAATCCAGAGTTTTGAGAAGATTGGAGAAACTTAATTTTTCACCCCCCGAAAAAAAAAACATAAGGGGTAACACTGTCATTTTTTTTTTCTGGTCAAAACTTTAAGTTTCAATATCTCAGCTCTGGAAGGGTCTAGAGCCTCAATTTTTGCACCCAGGTCCATGTCTCGTGGCCCTCTATCAGAATCCAGAGTTTTGAGAAGATTGGAGAAACTTAATTTTTCACCCCCCGAAAAAAAAACATAAGGGGTAATACTGTCATTTTTTTTTCTGGTCAAAACTTTAAGTTTCAATATCTCAGCTCTGGAAGGGTCTAGAGCCTCAATTTTTGCACCCAGGTCCATGTCTCGTGGCCCTCTATCAGAATCCAGAGTTTTGAGAAGATTGGAGAAACTTAATTTTTCACCCCCCGAAAAAAAACATAAGGGGTAACACTGTCATTTTTTTTTTCTGGTCAAAACTTTAAGTTTCAATATCTCAGCTCTGGAAGGGTCTAGAGCCTCAATTTTTGCACCCAGGTCCATGTCTCGTGACCCTCTATCAGAATCCAGAGTTTTGAGAAGATTGGAGAAACTTAATTTTTCACCCCCCGAAAAAAAATATAAGGGGTAACACTGTCATTTTTTTTTCTGGTCAAAATTTTGAGTTTCAATATCTCAGCTCTGGAAGGGTCTAGAGCCTCAATTTTTGCACCCAGGTCCATGTCTCGTGACCCTCTATCAGAATCCAGAGTTTCGAGAAGATTGGAGAAACTTAATTTTTCACCCCCTGAAAAAAAACATAAGGGGTAACACTGTCATTTTTTTTTCTGGTCAAAATTTTGAGTTTCAATATCTCAGAAGGGTCTAGAGCCTCAATTTTTGCACCCAGGTCCATGTCTCGTGACCCTCTATCAGAATCCAGAGTTTCGAGAAGATTGGAGAAACTTAATTTTTCACCCCCCCCCCAAAAAAAAAACATAAGGGGTAACACTGTCATTTTTTTTTCTGGTCAAAATTTTGAGTTTCAATATCTCAGCTCAGGAAGGGTGTAGAGCCTCATTTTTTGCACCCAGGTCCATGTCTCGTGACCCTCTATCAGAATCTAGAGTTTCGAGAAGATTGGAGAAACTTAATTTTTCACCCCCCGAAAAAAAAACATAAGGGGTAACACTGTCATTTTTTTTTCTGGTCAAAATTTTGAGTTTAAATATCTCAGCTCAGGAAGGGTCTAGAGCCTCAATTTTTGCACCCAGGTCCATGTCTCGTGACCCTCTATCAGAATCCAGAATTTCGAGAAGATTGGAGAAACTTAATTTTTCACCCCCCGAAAAAAAACATAAGGGGTAACAGTGTCATTTTTTTTCTGGTCAAAATTTTGAGTTTAAATATCTCAGCTCTGGAAGGGTCTAGAGCCTCAATTTTTGCACCCAGGTCCATGTCTTGTGGCCCTCTGTCAGAATCCAGAGTTTTGAGAAGATTGGAGAAACTTAATTTTTCACCCCCCGAAAAAAAAACATAAGGGGTAACACTGTCATTTTTTTTTCTGGTCAAAATTTTGAGTTTCAATATCTCAGCTCAGGAAGGGTGTAGAGCCTCATTTTTTGCACCCAGGTCCATGTCTCGTGACCCTCTATCAGAATCTAGAGTTTCGAGAAGATTGGAGAAACTTAATTTTTCACCCCCCGAAAAAAAAACATAAGGGGTAACACTGTCATTTTTTTTTTTTCTGGTCAAAACTTTAAGTTTCAATATCTCAGCTCTGGAAGGGTCTAGAGCCTCAATTTTTGCACCCAGGTCCATGTCTTGTGGCCCTCTGTCAGAATCCAGAGTTTTGAGAAGATTGGAGAAACTTAATTTTTCACCCCCCGAAAAAAAAAACATAAGGGGTAACACTGTCATTTTTTTTCTGGTCAAAACTTTAAGTTTCAATATCTCAGCTCTGGAAGGGTCTAGAGCCTCAATTTTTGCACCCAGGTCCATGTCTCGTGGCCCTCTATCAGAATCCAGAGTTTTGAGAAGATTGGAGAAACTTAATTTTTCACCCCCCGAAAAAAAACATAAGGGGTAACACTGTCATTTTTTTTCTGGTCAAAACTTTAAGTTTCAATATCTCAGCTCTGGAAGGGTCTAGAGCCTCAATTTTTGCACCCAGGTCCATGTCTCGTGACCCTCTATCAGAATCCAGAGTTTTGAGAAGATTGGAGAAACTTAATTTTTCACCCCCCGAAAAAAAATATAAGGGGTAACACTGTCATTTTTTTTTCTGGTCAAAATTTTGAGTTTCAATATCTCAGCTCTGGAAGGGTCTAGAGCCTCAATTTTTGCACCCAGGTCCATGTCTCGTGACCCTCTATCAGAATCCAGAGTTTCGAGAAGATTGGAGAAACTTAATTTTTCACCCCCTGAAAAAAAACATAAGGGGTAACACTGTCATTTTTTTTTCTGGTCAAAATTTTGAGTTTCAATATCTCAGAAGGGTCTAGAGCCTCAATTTTTGCACCCAGGTCCATGTCTCGTGACCCTCTATCAGAATCCAGAGTTTCGAGAAGATTGGAGAAACTTAATTTTTCACCCCCCCCAAAAAAAAAACATAAGGGGTAACACTGTCATTTTTTTTTCTGGTCAAAATTTTGAGTTTCAATATCTCAGCTCAGGAAGGGTGTAGAGCCTCATTTTTTGCACCCAGGTCCATGTCTCGTGACCCTCTATCAGAATCTAGAGTTTCGAGAAGATTGGAGAAACTTAATTTTTCACCCCCCGAAAAAAAAACATAAGGGGTAACACTGTCATTTTTTTTTCTGGTCAAAATTTTGAGTTTCAATATCTCAGCTCAGGAAGGGTCTAGAGCCTCAATTTTTGCACCCAGGTCCATGTCTCGTGACCCTCTATCAGAATCCAGAATTTCGAGAAGATTGGAGAAACTTAATTTTTCACCCCCCGAAAAAAAACATAAGGGGTAACAGTGTCATTTTTTTTTCTGGTCAAAATTTTGAGTTTAAATATCTCAGCTCTGGAAGGGTCTAGAGCCTCAATTTTTGCACCCAGGTCCATGTCTTGTGGCCCTCTGTCAGAATCCAGAGTTTTGAGAAGATTGGAGAAACTTAATTTTTCACCCCCCGAAAAAAAAAACATAAGGGGTAACACTGTCATTTTTTTTTCTGGTCAAAATTTTGAGTTTCAATATCTCAGCTCAGGAAGGGTGTAGAGCCTCATTTTTTGCACCCAGGTCCATGTCTCGTGACCCTCTATCAGAATCTAGAGTTTCGAGAAGATTGGAGAAACTTAATTTTTCACCCCCCGAAAAAAAAACATAAGGGGTAACACTGTCATTTTTTTTTTTCTGGTCAAAACTTTAAGTTTCAATATCTCAGCTCTGGAAGGGTCTAGAGCCTCAATTTTTGCACCCAGGTCCATGTCTTGTGGCCCTCTGTCAGAATCCAGAGTTTTGAGAAGATTGGAGAAACTTAATTTTTCACCCCCCGAAAAAAAAAAACATAAGGGGTAACACTGTCATTTTTTTCTGGTCAAAACTTTAAGTTTCAATATCTCAGCTCTGGAAGGGTCTAGAGCCTCAATTTTTGCACCCAGGTCCATGTCTCGTGGCCCTCTATCAGAATCCAGAGTTTTGAGAAGATTGGAGAAACTTAATTTTTCACCCCCCGAAAAAAAACATAAGGGGTAACACTGTCATTTTTTTTCTGGTCAAAACTTTAAGTTTCAATATCTCAGCTCTGGAAGGGTCTAGAGCCTCAATTTTTGCACCCAGGTCCATGTCTCGTGGCCCTCTATCATAATCCAGAGTTTTGAGAAGATTGGAGAAACTTAATTTTTCACCCCCCGAAAAAAAAAAACATAAGGGGTAACACTGTCATTTTTTTTTTCTGGTCAAAACTTTAAGTTTCAATATCTCAGCTCTGGAAGGGTCTAGAGCCTCAATTTTTGCACCCAGGTCCATGTCTCGTGGCCCTCTATCAGAATCCAGAGTTTTGAGAAGATTGGAGAAACTTAATTTTTCACCCCCCGAAAAAAAAAACATAAGGGGTAACACTGTCATTTTTTTTTTCTGGTCAAAACTTTAAGTTTCAATATCTCAGCTCTGGAAGGGTCTAGAGCCTCAATTTTTGCACCCAGGTCCATGTCTCGTGGCCCTCTATCAGAATCCAGAGTTGTGAGAAGATTGGAGAAACTTAATTTTTCACCCCCCGAAAAAAAACATAAGGGGTAACACTGTCATTTTTTTTTTCTGGTCAAAACTTTAAGTTTCAATATCTCAGCTCTGGAAGGGTCTAGAGCCTCAATTTTTGCACCCAGGTCCATGTCTCGTGGCCCTCTATCAGAATCCAGAGTTTTGAGAAGATTGGAGAAACTTAATTTTTCACCCCCCGAAAAAAAACATAAGGGGTAACACTGTCATTTTTTTTTTCTGGTCAAAACTTTAAGTTTCAATATCTCAGCTCTGGAAGGGTCTAGAGCCTCAATTTTTGCACCCAGGTCCATGTCTCGTGGCCCTCTATCAGAATCCAGAGTTTTGAGAAGATTGGAGAAACTTAATTTTTCACCCCCCGAAAAAAAAACATAAGGGGTAACACTGTCATTTTTTTTTCTGGTCAAAACTTTAAGTTTCAATATCTCAGCTCTGGAAGGGTCTAGAGCCTCAATTTTTGCACCCAGGTCCATGTCTCGTGGCCCTCTATCAGAATCCAGAGTTTTGAGAAGATTGGAGAAACTTAATTTTTCACCCCCCGAAAAAAAACATAAGGGGTAACACTGTCATTTTTTTTTTCTGGTCAAAACTTTAAGTTTCAATATCTCAGCTCTGGAAGGGTCTAGAGCCTCAATTTTTGCACCCAGGTCCATGTCTCGTGGCCCTCTATCAGAATCCAGAGTTTTGAGAAGATTGGAGAAACTTAATTTTTCACCCCCCGAAAAAAAAACATAAGGGGTAACACTGTCATTTTTTTTTTTCTGGTCAAAACTTTAAGTTTCAATATCTCAGCTCTGGAAGGGTCTAGAGCCTCAATTTTTGCACCCAGGTCCATGTCTCGTGGCCCTCTATCAGAATCCAGAGTTTTGAGAAGATTGGAGAAACTTAATTTTTCACCCCCCGAAAAAAAAACATAAGGGGTAACACTGTCATTTTTTTTTTCTGGTCAAAACTTTAAGTTTCAATATCTCAGCTCTGGAAGGGTCTAGAGCCTCAATTTTTTGCACCCAGGTCCATGTCTCGTGGCCCTCTGTCAGAATCCAGAGTTTTGAGAAGATTGGAGAAACTTAATTTTTCACCCCCCGAAAAAAAAACATAAGGGGTAACACTGTCATTTTTTTTTTTTTCTGGTCAAAACTTTAAGTTTCAATATCTCAGCTCTGGAAGGGTCTAGAGCCTCAATTTTTGCACCCAGGTCCATGTCTCGTGGCCCTCTATCAGAATCCAGAGTTTTGAGAAGATTGGAGAAACTTAATTTTTCACCCCCCGAAAAAAAATATAAGGGGTAACACTGTCATTTTTTTTTTCTGGTCAAAACTTTAAGTTTCAATATCTCAGCTCTGGAAGGGTCTAGAGCCTCAATTTTTGCACCCAGGTCCATGTCTCGTGGCCCTCTGTCAGAATCCAGAGTTTTGAGAAGATTGGAGAAACTTAATTTTTCACCCCCCGAAAAAAAAACATAAGGGGTAACACTGTCATTTTTTTTTTTCTGGTCAAAACTTTAAGTTTCAATATCTCAGCTCTGGAAGGGTCTAGAGCCTCAATTTTTGCACCCAGGTCCATGTCTCGTGACCCTCTATCAGAATCCAGAGTTTCGAGAAGATTGGAGAAACTTAATTTTTCACCCCCCGAAAAAAAACATAAGGGGTAACACTGTCATTTTTTTTTCTGGTCAAAATTTTGAGTTTCAATATCTCAGCTCTGGAAGGGTCTAGAGCCTCAATTTTTGCACCCAGGTCCATGTCTCGTGGCCCTCTATCAGAATCCAGAGTTTTGAGAAGATTGGAGAAACTTAATTTTTCACCCCCCGAAAAAAAACATAAGGGGTAACACTGTCATTTTTTTTCTGGTCAAAATTTTGAGTTTCAATATCTCAGCTCTGGAAGGGTCTAGAGCCTTAATTTTTGCACCCAGGTCCATGTCTCGTGGCCCTCTATCAGAATCCAGAGTTTTGAGAAGATTGGAGAAACTTAATTTTTCACCCCCCGAAAAAAAAAAAAAAAAAAAAACATAAGGGGTAACACTGTCATTTTTTTTTCTGGTCAAAACTTTAAGTTTCAATATCTCAGCTCTGGAAGGGTCTAGAGCCTCAATTTTTGCACCCAGGTCCATGTCTTGTGGCCCTCTATCAGAATCCAGAGTTTTGAGAAGATTGGAGAAACTTAATTTTTCACCCCCCGAAAAAAAAAAACATAAGGGGTAACACTGTCATTTTTTTTTCTGGTCAAAATTTTGAGTTTCAATATCTCAGCTCTGGAAGGGTCTAGAGCCTCAATTTTTGCACCCAGGTCCATGTCTCGTGGCCCTCTATCAGAATCCAGAATTTTGAGAAGATTGGAGAAACTTAATTTTTCACCCCCCGAAAAAAAACATAAGGGGTAACACTGTCATTTTTTTTTCTGGTCAAAACTTTAAGTTTCAATATCTCAGCTCTGGAAGGGTCTAGAGCCTCAATTTTTGCACCCAGGTCCATGTCTCGTGGCCCTCTATCAGAATCCAGAGTTTTGAGAAGATTGGAGAAACTTAATTTTTCACCCCCCGAAAAAAAATATAAGGGGTAACACTGTCATTTTTTTTCTGGTCAAAACTTTAAGTTTCAATATCTCAGCTCTGGAAGGGTCTAGAGCCTCAATTTTTGCACCCAGGTCCATGTCTCGTGGCCCTCTATCAGAATCCAGAGTTTTGAGAAGATTGGAGAAACTTAATTTTTCACCCCCCGAAAAAAAAACATAAGGGGTAACACTGTCATTTTTTTTTTCTGGTCAAAACTTTAAGTTTCAATATCTCAGCTCTGGAAGGGTCTAGAGCCTCAATTTTTGCACCCAGGTCCATGTCTCGTGGCCCTCTATCAGAATCCAGAGTTTTGAGAAGATTGGAGAAACTTAATTTTTCACCCCCCGAAAAAAAAACATAAGGGGTAACACTGTCATTTTTTTTTTTCTGGTCAAAACTTTAAGTTTCAATATCTCAGCTCTGGAAGGGTCTAGAGCCTCAATTTTTGCACCCAGGTCCATGTCTCGTGACCCTCTATCAGAATCCAGAGTTTCGAGAAGATTGGAGAAACTTAATTTTTCACCCCCTGAAAAAAAACATAAGGGGTAACACTGTCATTTTTTTTTTCTGGTCAAAATTTTGAGTTTCAATATCTCAGAAGGGTCTAGAGCCTCAATTTTTGCACCCAGGTCCATGTCTCGTGACCCTCTATCAGAATCCAGAGTTTCGAGAAGATTGGAGAAACTTAATTTTTCACCCCCCCCCAAAAAAAAACATAAGGGGTAACACTGTCATTTTTTTTTTCTGGTCAAAATTTTGAGTTTCAATATCTCAGCTCAGGAAGGGTGTAGAGCCTCATTTTTTGCACCCAGGTCCATGTCTCGTGACCCTCTATCAGAATCTAGAGTTTCGAGAAGATTGGAGAAACTTAATTTTTCACCCCCCGAAAAAAAAACATAAGGGGTAACACTGTCATTTTTTTTTCTGGTCAAAATTTTGAGTTTCAATATCTCAGCTCAGGAAGGGTCTAGAGCCTCAATTTTTGCACCCAGGTCCATGTCTCGTGACCCTCTATCAGAATCCAGAATTTCGAGAAGATTGGAGAAACTTAATTTTTCACCCCCCGAAAAAAAACATAAGGGGTAACAGTGTCATTTTTTTTCTGGTCAAAATTTTGAGTTTAAATATCTCAGCTCTGGAAGGGTCTAGAGCCTCAATTTTTGCACCCAGGTCCATGTCTTGTGGCCCTCTGTCAGAATCCAGAGTTTTGAGAAGATTGGAGAAACTTAATTTTTCACCCCCCGAAAAAAAAACATAAGGGGTAACACTGTCATTTTTTTTTCTGGTCAAAATTTTTAGTTTCAATATCTCAGCTCAGGAAGGGTGTAGAGCCTCATTTTTTGCACCCAGGTCCATGTCTCGTGACCCTCTATCAGAATCTAGAGTTTCGAGAAGATTGGAGAAACTTAATTTTTCACCCCCCGAAAAAAAAACATAAGGGGTAACACTGTCATTTTTTTTTTTCTGGTCAAAACTTTAAGTTTCAATATCTCAGCTCTGGAAGGGTCTAGAGCCTCAATTTTTGCACCCAGGTCCATGTCTTGTGGCCCTCTGTCAGAATCCAGAGTTTTGAGAAGATTGGAGAAACTTAATTTTTCACCCCCCGAAAAAAAAAACATAAGGGGTAACACTGTCATTTTTTTTCTGGTCAAAACTTTAAGTTTCAATATCTCAGCTCTGGAAGGGTCTAGAGCCTCAATTTTTGCACCCAGGTCCATGTCTCGTGGCCCTCTATCAGAATCCAGAGTTTTGAGAAGATTGGAGAAACTTAATTTTTCACCCCCCGAAAAAAAACATAAGGGGTAACACTGTCATTTTTTTTCTGGTCAAAACTTTAAGTTTCAATATCTCAGCTCTGGAAGGGTCTAGAGCCTCAATTTTTGCACCCAGGTCCATGTCTCGTGGCCCTCTATCAGAATCCAGAGTTTTGAGAAGATTGGAGAAACTTAATTTTTCACCCCCCGAAAAAAAAAAACATAAGGGGTAACACTGTCATTTTTTTTTTCTGGTCAAAACTTTAAGTTTCAATATCTCAGCTCTGGAAGGGTCTAGAGCCTCAATTTTTGCACCCAGGTCCATGTCTCGTGGCCCTCTATCAGAATCCAGAGTTTTGAGAAGATTGGAGAAACTTAATTTTTCACCCCCCGAAAAAAAAAACATAAGGGGTAACACTGTCATTTTTTTTTTCTGGTCAAAACTTTAAGTTTCAATATCTCAGCTCTGGAAGGGTCTAGAGCCTCAATTTTTGCACCCAGGTCCATGTCTCGTGGCCCTCTATCAGAATCCAGAGTTGTGAGAAGATTGGAGAAACTTAATTTTTCACCCCCCGAAAAAAAACATAAGGGGTAACACTGTCATTTTTTTTTTCTGGTCAAAACTTTAAGTTTCAATATCTCAGCTCTAGAAGGGTCTAGAGCCTCAATTTTTGCACCCAGGTCCATGTCTCGTGGCCCTCTATCAGAATCCAGAGTTTTGAGAAGATTGGAGAAACTTAATTTTTCACCCCCCGAAAAAAAACATAAGGGGTAACACTGTCATTTTTTTTTTTCTGGTCAAAACTTTAAGTTTCAATATCTCAGCTCTGGAAGGGTCTAGAGCCTCAATTTTTGCACCCAGGTCCATGTCTCGTGGCCCTCTATCAGAATCCAGAGTTTTGAGAAGATTGGAGAAACTTAATTTTTCACCCCCCGAAAAAAAAACATAAGGGGTAATACTGTCATTTTTTTTTCTGGTCAAAACTTTAAGTTTCAATATCTCAGCTCTGGAAGGGTCTAGAGCCTCAATTTTTGCACCCAGGTCCATGTCTCGTGGCCCTCTATCAGAATCCAGAGTTTTGAGAAGATTGGAGAAACTTAATTTTTCACCCCCCGAAAAAAAACATAAGGGGTAACACTGTCATTTTTTTTTTCTGGTCAAAACTTTAAGTTTCAATATCTCAGCTCTGGAAGGGTCTAGAGCCTCAATTTTTGCACCCAGGTCCATGTCTCGTGACCCTCTATCAGAATCCAGAGTTTTGAGAAGATTGGAGAAACTTAATTTTTCACCCCCCGAAAAAAAATATAAGGGGTAACACTGTCATTTTTTTTTCTGGTCAAAATTTTGAGTTTCAATATCTCAGCTCTGGAAGGGTCTAGAGCCTCAATTTTTGCACCCAGGTCCATGTCTCGTGACCCTCTATCAGAATCCAGAGTTTCGAGAAGATTGGAGAAACTTAATTTTTCACCCCCTGAAAAAAAACATAAGGGGTAACACTGTCATTTTTTTTTCTGGTCAAAATTTTGAGTTTCAATATCTCAGAAGGGTCTAGAGCCTCAATTTTTGCACCCAGGTCCATGTCTCGTGACCCTCTATCAGAATCCAGAGTTTCGAGAAGATTGGAGAAACTTAATTTTTCACCCCCCCCCCAAAAAAAAACATAAGGGGTAACACTGTCATTTTTTTTTCTGGTCAAAATTTTGAGTTTCAATATCTCAGCTCAGGAAGGGTGTAGAGCCTCATTTTTTGCACCCAGGTCCATGTCTCGTGACCCTCTATCAGAATCTAGAGTTTCGAGAAGATTGGAGAAACTTAATTTTTCACCCCCCGAAAAAAAAACATAAGGGGTAACACTGTCATTTTTTTTTCTGGTCAAAATTTTGAGTTTAAATATCTTAGCTCAGGAAGGGTCTAGAGCCTCAATTTTTGCACCCAGGTCCATGTCTCGTGACCCTCTATCAGAATCCAGAATTTCGAGAAGATTGGAGAAACTTAATTTTTCACCCCCCGAAAAAAAACATAAGGGGTAACAGTGTCATTTTTTTTCTGGTCAAAATTTTGAGTTTAAATATCTCAGCTCTGGAAGGGTCTAGAGCCTCAATTTTTGCACCCAGGTCCATGTCTTGTGGCCCTCTGTCAGAATCCAGAGTTTTGAGAAGATTGGAGAAACTTAATTTTTCACCCCCCGAAAAAAAAAACATAAGGGGTAACACTGTCATTTTTTTTTCTGGTCAAAATTTTGAGTTTCAATATCTCAGCTCAGGAAGGGTGTAGAGCCTCATTTTTTGCACCCAGGTCCATGTCTCGTGACCCTCTATCAGAATCTAGAGTTTCGAGAAGATTGGAGAAACTTAATTTTTCACCCCCCGAAAAAAAAACATAAGGGGTAACACTGTCATTTTTTTTTTTCTGGTCAAAACTTTAAGTTTCAATATCTCAGCTCTGGAAGGGTCTAGAGCCTCAATTTTTGCACCCAGGTCCATGTCTTGTGGCCCTCTGTCAGAATCCAGAGTTTTGAGAAGATTGGAGAAACTTAATTTTTCACCCCCCGAAAAAAAAAACATAAGGGGTAACACTGTCATTTTTTTTCTGGTCAAAACTTTAAGTTTCAATATCTCAGCTCTGGAAGGGTCTAGAGCCTCAATTTTTGCACCCAGGTCCATGTCTCGTGGCCCTCTATCAGAATCCAGAGTTTTGAGAAGATTGGAGAAACTTAATTTTTCACCCCCCGAAAAAAAACATAAGGGGTAACACTGTCATTTTTTTTCTGGTCAAAACTTTAAGTTTCAATATCTCAGCTCTGGAAGGGTCTAGAGCCTCAATTTTTGCACCCAGGTCCATGTCTCGTGACCCTCTATCAGAATCCAGAGTTTTGAGAAGATTGGAGAAACTTAATTTTTCACCCCCCGAAAAAAAATATAAGGGGTAACACTGTCATTTTTTTTTCTGGTCAAAATTTTGAGTTTCAATATCTCAGCTCTGGAAGGGTCTAGAGCCTCAATTTTTGCACCCAGGTCCATGTCTCGTGACCCTCTATCAGAATCCAGAGTTTCGAGAAGATTGGAGAAACTTAATTTTTCACCCCCTGAAAAAAAACATAAGGGGTAACACTGTCATTTTTTTTTCTGGTCAAAATTTTGAGTTTCAATATCTCAGAAGGGTCTAGAGCCTCAATTTTTGCACCCAGGTCCATGTCTCGTGACCCTCTATCAGAATCCAGAGTTTCGAGAAGATTGGAGAAACTTAATTTTTCACCCCCCCCAAAAAAAAAACATAAGGGGTAACACTGTCATTTTTTTTTCTGGTCAAAATTTTGAGTTTCAATATCTCAGCTCAGGAAGGGTGTAGAGCCTCATTTTTTGCACCCAGGTCCATGTCTCGTGACCCTCTATCAGAATCTAGAGTTTCGAGAAGATTGGAGAAACTTAATTTTTCACCCCCCGAAAAAAAAACATAAGGGGTAACACTGTCATTTTTTTTTCTGGTCAAAATTTTGAGTTTCAATATCTCAGCTCAGGAAGGGTCTAGAGCCTCAATTTTTGCACCCAGGTCCATGTCTCGTGACCCTCTATCAGAATCCAGAGTTTCGAGAAGATTGGAGAAACTTAATTTTTCACCCCCCGAAAAAAAAACATAAGGGGTAACACTGTCATTTTTTTTTTTCTGGTCAAAACTTTAAGTTTCAATATCTCAGCTCTGGAAGGGTCTAGAGCCTCAATTTTTGCACCCAGGTCCATGTCTTGTGGCCCTCTGTCAGAATCCAGAGTTTTGAGAAGATTGGAGAAACTTAATTTTTCACCCCCCGAAAAAAAAAACATAAGGGGTAACACTGTCATTTTTTTTCTGGTCAAAACTTTAAGTTTCAATATCTCAGCTCTGGAAGGGTCTAGAGCCTCAATTTTTGCACCCAGGTCCATGTCTCGTGGCCCTCTATCAGAATCCAGAGTTTTGAGAAGATTGGAGAAACTTAATTTTTCACCCCCCGAAAAAAAACATAAGGGGTAACACTGTCATTTTTTTTCTGGTCAAAACTTTAAGTTTCAATATCTCAGCTCTGGAAGGGTCTAGAGCCTCAATTTTTGCACCCAGGTCCATGTCTCGTGGCCCTCTATCAGAATCCAGAGTTTTGAGAAGATTGGAGAAACTTAATTTTTCACCCCCCGAAAAAAAAAAACATAAGGGGTAACACTGTCATTTTTTTTTTCTGGTCAAAACTTTAAGTTTCAATATCTCAGCTCTGGAAGGGTCTAGAGCCTCAATTTTTGCACCCAGGTCCATGTCTCGTGGCCCTCTATCAGAATCCAGAGTTTTGAGAAGATTGGAGAAACTTAATTTTTCACCCCCCGAAAAAAAAAACATAAGGGGTAACACTGTCATTTTTTTTTTCTGGTCAAAACTTTAAGTTTCAATATCTCAGCTCTGGAAGGGTCTAGAGCCTCAATTTTTGCACCCAGGTCCATGTCTCGTGGCCCTCTATCAGAATCCAGAGTTTTGAGAAGATTGGAGAAACTTAATTTTTCACCCCCCGAAAAAAAACATAAGGGGTAACACTGTCATTTTTTTTTTCTGGTCAAAACTTTAAGTTTCAATATCTCAGCTCTGGAAGGGTCTAGAGCCTCAATTTTTGCACCCAGGTCCATGTCTCGTGGCCCTCTATCAGAATCCAGAGTTTTGAGAAGATTGGAGAAACTTAATTTTTCACCCCCCGAAAAAAAAACATAAGGGGTAACACTGTCATTTTTTTTTCTGGTCAAAACTTTAAGTTTCAATATCTCAGCTCTGGAAGGGTCTAGAGCCTCAATTTTTGCACCCAGGTCCATGTCTCGTGGCCCTCTATCAGAATCCAGAGTTTTGAGAAGATTGGAGAAACTTAATTTTTCACCCCCCGAAAAAAAACATAAGGGGTAACACTGTCATTTTTTTTTTCTGGTCAAAACTTTAAGTTTCAATATCTCAGCTCTGGAAGGGTCTAGAGCCTCAATTTTTGCACCCAGGTCCATGTCTCGTGGCCCTCTATCAGAATCCAGAGTTTTGAGAAGATTGGAGAAACTTAATTTTTCACCCCCCGAAAAAAAAACATAAGGGGTAACACTGTCATTTTTTTTTTCTGGTCAAAACTTTAAGTTTCAATATCTCAGCTCTGGAAGGGTCTAGAGCCTCAATTTTTGCACCCAGGTCCATGTCTCGTGGCCCTCTATCAGAATCCAGAGTTTTGAGAAGATTGGAGAAACTTAATTTTTCACCCCCCGAAAAAAAAACATAAGGGGTAACACTGTCATTTTTTTTTTCTGGTCAAAACTTTAAGTTTCAATATCTCAGCTCTGGAAGGGTCTAGAGCCTCAATTTTTTGCACCCAGGTCCATGTCTCGTGGCCCTCTGTCAGAATCCAGAGTTTTGAGAAGATTGGAGAAACTTAATTTTTCACCCCCCAAAAAAAAAACATAAGGGGTAACACTGTCATTTTTTTTTTTTCTGGTCAAAACTTTAAGTTTCAATATCTCAGCTCTGGAAGGGTCTAGAGCCTCAATTTTTGCACCCAGGTCCATGTCTCGTGGCCCTCTATCAGAATCCAGAGTTTTGAGAAGATTGGAGAAACTTAATTTTTCACCCCCCGAAAAAAAATATAAGGGGTAACACTGTCATTTTTTTTTTCTGGTCAAAACTTTAAGTTTCAATATCTCAGCTCTGGAAGGGTCTAGAGCCTCAATTTTTGCACCCAGGTCCATGTCTCGTGGCCCTCTGTCAGAATCCAGAGTTTTGAGAAGATTGGAGAAACTTAATTTTTCACCCCCCGAAAAAAAAACATAAGGGGTAACACTGTCATTTTTTTTTTCTGGTCAAAACTTTAAGTTTCAATATCTCAGCTCTGGAAGGGTCTAGAGCCTCAATTTTTGCACCCAGGTCCATGTCTCGTGACCCTCTATCAGAATCCAGAGTTTCGAGAAGATTGGAGAAACTTAATTTTTCACCCCCCGAAAAAAAACATAAGGGGTAACACTGTCATTTTTTTTTTCTGGTCAAAATTTTGAGTTTCAATATCTCAGCTCTGGAAGGGTCTAGAGCCTCAATTTTTGCACCCAGGTCCATGTCTCGTGGCCCTCTATCAGAATCCAGAGTTTTGAGAAGATTGGAGAAACTTAATTTTTCACCCCCCGAAAAAAAACATAAGGGGTAACACTGTCATTTTTTTTCTGGTCAAAATTTTGAGTTTCAATATCTCAGCTCTGGAAGGGTCTAGAGCCTTAATTTTTGCACCCAGGTCCATGTCTCGTGGCCCTCTATCAGAATCCAGAGTTTTGAGAAGATTGGAGAAACTTAATTTTTCACCCCCCGAAAAAAAAAAAAAAAAAACATAAGGGGTAACACTGTCATTTTTTTTTCTGGTCAAAACTTTAAGTTTCAATATCTCAGCTCTGGAAGGGTCTAGAGCCTCAATTTTTGCACCCAGGTCCATGTCTTGTGGCCCTCTATCAGAATCCAGAGTTTTGAGAAGATTGGAGAAACTTAATTTTTCACCCCCCGAAAAAAAAAAACATAAGGGGTAACACTGTCATTTTTTTTTCTGGTCAAAATTTTGAGTTTCAATATCTCAGCTCTGGAAGGGTCTAGAGCCTCAATTTTTGCACCCAGGTCCATGTCTCGTGGCCCTCTATCAGAATCCAGAGTTTTGAGAAGATTGGAGAAACTTAATTTTTCACCCCCCCCAAAAAAACATAAGGGGTAACAGTGTCATTTTTTTCTGGTCAAAACTTTAAGTTTCAATATCTCAGCTCTGGAAGGGTCTAGAGCCTCAATTTTTGCACCCAGGTCCATGTCTCGTGGCCCTCTATCAGAATCCAGAATTTTGAGAAGATTGGAGAAACTTAATTTTTCACCCCCCGAAAAAAAACATAAGGGGTAACACTGTCATTTTTTTTTCTGGTCAAAACTTTAAGTTTCAATATCTCAGCTCTGGAAGGGTCTAGAGCCTCAATTTTTGCACCCAGGTCCATGTCTCGTGGCCCTCTATCAGAATCCAGAGTTTTGAGAAGATTGGAGAAACTTAATTTTTCACCCCCCGAAAAAAAATATAAGGGGTAACACTGTCATTTTTTTTCTGGTCAAAACTTTAAGTTTCAATATCTCAGCTCTGGAAGGGTCTAGAGCCTCAATTTTTGCACCCAGGTCCATGTCTCGTGGCCCTCTATCAGAATCCAGAGTTTTGAGAAGATTGGAGAAACTTAATTTTTCACCCCCCGAAAAAAAAACATAAGGGGTAACACTGTCATTTTTTTTTTCTGGTCAAAACTTTAAGTTTCAATATCTCAGCTCTGGAAGGGTCTAGAGCCTCAATTTTTGCACCCAGGTCCATGTCTCGTGGCCCTCTATCAGAATCCAGAGTTTTGAGAAGATTGGAGAAACTTAATTTTTCACCCCCCGAAAAAAAAACATAAGGGGTAACACTGTCATTTTTTTTTTCTGGTCAAAACTTTAAGTTTCAATATCTCAGCTCTGGAAGGGTCTAGAGCCTCAATTTTTGCACCCAGGTCCATGTCTCGTGGCCCTCTATCAGAATCCAGAGTTTTGAGAAGATTGGAGAAACTTAATTTTTCACCCCCCGAAAAAAAAACATAAGGAGTAACACTGTCATTTTTTTTTTCTGGTCAAAACTTTAAGTTTCAATATCTCAGCTCTGGAAGGGTCTAGAGCCTCAATTTTTGCACCCAGGTCCATGTCTCGTGGCCCTCTATCAGAATCCAGAGTTTTGAGAAGATTGGAGAAACTCAATTTTTCACCCCCCGAAAAAAAAAAACATAAGGGGTAACACTGTCATTTTTTTTTTTCTGGTCAAAACTTTAAGTTTCAATATCTCACCTCTGGAAGGGTCTAGAGCCTCAATTTTTGCATCCAGGTCCATGTCTCGTGGCCCTCTATCAGAATCCAGAGTTTTGAGAAGATTGGAGAAACTTAATTTTTCATCCCCCGAAAAAAAAAACATAAGGGGTAACACTGTCATTTTTTTCTGGTCAAAACTTTAAGTTTCAATATCTCAGCTCTGGAAGGGTCTAGAGCCTCAATTTTTGCACCCAGGTCCATGTCTCGTGGCCCTCTATCAGAATCCAGAGTTTTGAGAAGATTGGAGAAACTTAATTTTTCACCCCCCGAAAAAAAAACATAAGGGGTAACACTGTCATTTTTTTTTTCTGGTCAAAACTTTAAGTTTCAATATATCAGCTCTGGAAGGGTCTAGAGCCTCAATTTTTGCACCCAGGTCCATGTCTCGTGGCCCTCTATCAGAATCCAGAGTTGTGAGAAGATTGGAGAAACTTAATTTTTCACCCCCCGAAAAAAAACATAAGGGGTAACACTGTCATTTTTTTTTCTGGTCAAAACTTTAAGTTTCAATATCTCAGCTCTGGAAGGGTCTAGAGCCTCAATTTTTGCACCCAGGTCCATGTCTCGTGGCCCTCTATCAGAATCCAGAGTTTTGAGAAGATTGGAGAAACTTAATTTTTCACCCCCCGAAAAAAAAAACATAAGGGGTAACACTGTCATTTTTTTTTTTTCTGGTCAAAACTTTAAGTTTCAATATCTCAGCTCTGGAAGGGTCTAGAGCCTCAATTTTTGCACCCAGGTCCATGTCTCGTGGCCCTCTATCAGAATCCAGAGTTTTGAGAAGATTGGAGAAACTTAATTTTTCACCCCCCGAAAAAAAACATAAGGGGTAACACTGTCATTTTTTTTTTCTGGTCAAAACTTTAAGTTTCAATATCTCAGCTCTGGAAGGATCTAGAGCCTCAATTTTTGCACCCAGGTCCATGTCTCGTGGCCCTCTATCAGAATCCAGAGTTTTGAGAAGATTGGAGAAACTTAATTTTTCACCCCCCGAAAAAAAACATAAGGGGTAACACTGTCATTTTTTTTTCTGGTCAAAACTTTAAGTTTCAATATCTCAGCTCTGGAAGGGTCTAGAGCCTCAATTTTTGCACCCAGGTCCATGTCTCGTGGCCCTCTATCAGAATCCAGAGTTTTGAGAAGATTGGAGAAACTTAATTTTTCACCCCCCGAAAAAAAACATAAGGGGTAACACTGTCATTTTTTTTTTCTGGTCAAAACTTTAAGTTTCAATATCTCAGCTCTGGAAGGGTCTAGAGCCTCAATTTTTGCACCCAGGTCCATGTCTCGTGGCCCTCTGTCAGAATCCAGAGTTTTGAGAAGATTGGAGAAACTTAATTTTTCACCCCCCGAAAAAAAAACATAAGGGGTAACACTGTCATTTTTTTTTTCTGGTCAAAACTTTAAGTTTCAATATCTCAGCTCTGGAAGGGTCTAGAGCCTCAATTTTTGCACCCAGGTCCATGTCTCGTGGCCCTCTATCAGAATCCAGAGTTTTGAGAAGATTGGAGAAACTTAATTTTTCACCCCCCGAAAAAAAAACATAAGGGGTAACACTGTCATTTTTTTTTCTGGTCAAAACTTTAAGTTTCAATATCTCAGCTCTGGAAGGGTCTAGAGCCTCAATTTTTGCACCCAGGTCCATGTCTCGTGGCCCTCTATCAGAATCCAGAGTTTTGAGAAGATTGGAGAAACTTAATTTTTCACCCCCCGAAAAAAAACATAAGGGGTAACACTGTCATTTTTTTTTTCTGGTCAAAACTTTAAGTTTCAATATCTCAGCTCTGGAAGGGTCTAGAGCCTCAATTTTTGCACCCAGGTCCATGTCTCGTGGCCCTCTATCAGAATCCAGAGTTTTGAGAAGATTGGAGAAACTTAATTTTTCACCCCCCGAAAAAAAAAACATAAGGGGTAACACTGTCATTTTTTTTTCTGGTCAAAATTTTGAGTTTCAATATCTCAGCTCAGGAAGGGTGTAGAGCCTCATTTTTTGCACCCAGGTCCATGTCTCGTGACCCTCTATCAGAATCTAGAGTTTCGAGAAGATTGGAGAAACTTAATTTTTCACCCCCCGAAAAAAAAACATAAGGGGTAACACTGTCATTTTTTTTTTCTGGTCAAAACTTTAAGTTTCAATATCTCAGCTCTGGAAGGGTCTAGAGCCTCAATTTTTGCACCCAGGTCCATGTCTTGTGGCCCTCTGTCAGAATCCAGAGTTTTGAGAAGATTGGAGAAACTTAATTTTTCACCCCCCGAAAAAAAAAACATAAGGGGTAACACTGTCATTTTTTTTCTGGTCAAAACTTTAAGTTTCAATATCTCAGCTCTGGAAGGGTCTAGAGCCTCAATTTTTGCACCCAGGTCCATGTCTCGTGGCCCTCTATCAGAATCCAGAGTTTTGAGAAGATTGGAGAAACTTAATTTTTCACCCCCCGAAAAAAAACATAAGGGGTAACACTGTCATTTTTTTTCTGGTCAAAACTTTAAGTTTCAATATCTCAGCTCTGGAAGGGTCTAGAGCCTCAATTTTTGCACCCAGGTCCATGTCTCGTGGCCCTCTATCAGAATCCAGAGTTTTGAGAAGATTGGAGAAACTTAATTTTTCACCCCCCGAAAAAAAAAAAAAATAAGGGGTAACACTGTCATTTTTTTTTTCTGGTCAAAACTTTAAGTTTCAATATCTCAGCTCTGGAAGGGTCTAGAGCCTCAATTTTTGCACCCAGGTCCATGTCTCGTGGCCCTCTATCAGAATCCAGAGTTTTGAGAAGATTGGAAAAACTTAATTTTTCACCCCCCGAAAAAAAAAACATAAGGGGTAACACTGTCATTTTTTTTTTCTGGTCAAAACTTTAAGTTTCAATATCTCAGCTCTGGAAGGGTCTAGAGCCTCAATTTTTGCACCCAGGTCCATGTCTCGTGGCCCTCTATCAGAATCCAGAGTTGTGAGAAGATTGGAGAAACTTAATTTTTCACCCCCCGAAAAAAAACATAAGGGGTAACACTGTCATTTTTTTTTTCTGGTCAAAACTTTAAGTTTCAATATCTCAGCTCTGGAAGGGTCTAGAGCCTCAATTTTTGCACCCAGGTCCATGTCTCGTGGCCCTCTATCAGAATCCAGAGTTTTGAGAAGATTGGAGAAACTTAATTTTTCACCCCCCGAAAAAAAACATAAGGGGTAACACTGTCATTTTTTTTTTCTGGTCAAAACTTTAAGTTTCAATATCTCAGCTCTGGAAGGGTCTAGAGCCTCAATTTTTGCACCCAGGTCCATGTCTCGTGGCCCTCTATCAGAATCCAGAGTTTTGAGAAGATTGGAGAAACTTAATTTTTCACCCCCCGAAAAAAAACATAAGGGGTAACACTGTCATTTTTTTTTTCTGGTCAAAACTTTAAGTTTCAATATCTCAGCTCTGGAAGGGTCTAGAGCCTCAATTTTTGCACCCAGGTCCATGTCTCGTGGCCCTCTATCAGAATCCAGAGTTTTGAGAAGATTGGAGAAACTTAATTTTTCACCCCCCGAAAAAAAACATAAGGGGTAACACTGTCATTTTTTTTTCTGGTCAAAACTTTAAGTTTCAATATCTCAGCTCTGGAAGGGTCTAGAGCCTCAATTTTTGCACCCAGGTCCATGTCTCGTGGCCCTCTGTCAGAATCCAGAGTTTTGAGAAGATTGGAGAAACTTAATTTTTCACCCCCCGAAAAAAAAACATAAGGGGTAACACTGTCATTTTTTTTTTCTGGTCAAAACTTTAAGTTTCAATATCTCAGCTCTGGAAGGGTCTAGAGCCTCAATTTTTGCACCCAGGTCCATGTCTCGTGGCCCTCTATCAGAATCCAGAGTTTTGAGAAGATTGGAGAAACTTAATTTTTCACCCCCCGAAAAAAAACATAAGGGGTAACACTGTCATTTTTTTTCTGGTCAAAATTTTGAGTTTCAATATCTCAGCTCTGGAAGGGTCTAGAGCCTTAATTTTTGCACCCAGGTCCATGTCTCGTGGCCCTCTATCAGAATCCAGAGTTTTGAGAAGATTGGAGAAACTTAATTTTTCACCCCCCGAAAAAAAAAAAAAAAAACATAAGGGGTAACACTGTCATTTTTTTTCTGGTCAAAACTTTAAGTTTCAATATCTCAGCTCTGGAAGGGTCTAGAGCCTCAATTTTTGCACCCAGGTCCATGTCTTGTGGCCCTCTATCAGAATCCAGAGTTTTGAGAAGATTGGAGAAACTTAATTTTTCACCCCCCGAAAAAAAAAAACATAAGGGGTAACACTGTCATTTTTTTTTTTCTGGTCAAAATTTTGAGTTTCAATATCTCAGCTCTGGAAGGGTCTAGAGCCTCAATTTTTGCACCCAGGTCCATGTCTCGTGGCCCTCTATCAGAATCCAGAGTTTTGAGAAGATTGGAGAAACTTAATTTTTCACCCCCCCAAAAAAAACATAAGGGGTAACAGTGTCATTTTTTTCTGGTCAAAACTTTAAGTTTCAATATCTCAGCTCTGGAAGGGTCTAGAGCCTCAATTTTTGCACCCAGGTCCATGTCTCGTGGCCCTCTATCAGAATCCAGAATTTTGAGAAGATTGGAGAAACTTAATTTTTCACCCCCCGAAAAAAAACATAAGGGGTAACACTGTCATTTTTTTTTCTGGTCAAAACTTTAAGTTTCAATATCTCAGCTCTGGAAGGGTCTAGAGCCTCAATTTTTGCACCCAGGTCCATGTCTCGTGGCCCTCTATCAGAATCCAGAGTTTTGAGAAGATTGGAGAAACTTAATTTTTCACCCCCCGAAAAAAAATATAAGGGGTAACACTGTCATTTTTTTTTTTCTGGTCAAAACTTTAAGTTTCAATATCTCAGCTCTGGAAGGGTCTAGAGCCTCAATTTTTGCACCCAGGTCCATGTCTCGTGGCCCTCTATCAGAATCCAGAGTTTTGAGAAGATTGGAGAAACTTAATTTTTCACCCCCCGAAAAAAAAACATAAGGGGTAACACTGTCATTTTTTTTTTCTGGTCAAAACTTTAAGTTTCAATATCTCAGCTCTGGAAGGGTCTAGAGCCTCAATTTTTGCACCCAGGTCCATGTCTCGTGGCCCTCTATCAGAATCCAGAGTTTTGAGAAGATTGGAGAAACTTAATTTTTCACCCCCCGAAAAAAAAACATAAGGGGTAACACTGTCATTTTTTTTTTTCTGGTCAAAACTTTAAGTTTCAATATCTCAGCTCTGGAAGGGTCTAGAGCCTCAATTTTTGCACCCAGGTCCATGTCTCGTGGCCCTCTATCAGAATCCAGAGTTTTGAGAAGATTGGAGAAACTCAATTTTTCACCCCCCGAAAAAAAAAACATAAGGGGTAACACTGTCATTTTTTTTTTTCTGGTCAAAACTTTAAGTTTCAATATCTCACCTCTGGAAGGGTCTAGAGCCTCAATTTTTGCATCCAGGTCCATGTCTCGTGGCCCTCTATCAGAATCCAGAGTTTTGAGAAGATTGGAGAAACTTAATTTTTCACCCCCCGAAAAAAAAACATAAGGGGTAACACTGTCATTTTTTTCTGGTCAAAACTTTAAGTTTCAATATCTCAGCTCTGGAAGGGTCTAGAGCCTCAATTTTTGCACCCAGGTCCATGTCTCGTGGCCCTCTATCAGAATCCAGAGTTTTGAGAAGATTGGAGAAACTTAATTTTTCACCCCCCGAAAAAAAAACATAAGGGGTAACACTGTCATTTTTTTTTTTCTGGTCAAAACTTTAAGTTTCAATATATCAGCTCTGGAAGGGTCTAGAGCCTCAATTTTTGCACCCAGGTCCATGTCTCGTGGCCCTCTATCAGAATCCAGAGTTGTGAGAAGATTGGAGAAACTTAATTTTTCACCCCCCGAAAAAAAACATAAGGGGTAACACTGTCATTTTTTTTTTCTGGTCAAAACTTTAAGTTTCAATATCTCAGCTCTGGAAGGGTCTAGAGCCTCAATTTTTGCACCCAGGTCCATGTCTCGTGGCCCTCTATCAGAATCCAGAGTTTTGAGAAGATTGGAGAAACTTAATTTTTCACCCCCCGAAAAAAAAAACATAAGGGGTAACACTGTCATTTTTTTTTTCTGGTCAAAACTTTAAGTTTCAATATCTCAGCTCTGGAAGGGTCTAGAGCCTCAATTTTTGCACCCAGGTCCATGTCTCGTGGCCCTCTATCAGAATCCAGAGTTTTGAGAAGATTGGAGAAACTTAATTTTTCACCCCCCGAAAAAAAACATAAGGGGTAACACTGTCATTTTTTTTTCTGGACAAAACTTTAAGTTTCAATATCTCAGCTCTGGAAGGGTCTAGAGCCTCAATTTTTGCACCCAGGTCCATGTCTCGTGGCCCTCTATCAGAATCCAGAGTTTTGAGAAGATTGGAGAAACTTAATTTTTCACCCCCCGAAAAAAAACATAAGGGGTAACACTGTCATTTTTTTTTTCTGGTCAAAACTTTAAGTTTCAATATCTCAGCTCTGGAAGGGTCTAGAGCCTCAATTTTTGCACCCAGGTCCATGTCTCGTGGCCCTCTATCAGAATCCAGAGTTTTGAGAAGATTGGAGAAACTTAATTTTTCACCCCCCGAAAAAAAAACATAAGGGGTAACACTGTCATTTTTTTTTTCTGGTCAAAACTTTAAGTTTCAATATCTCAGCTCTGGAAGGGTCTAGAGCCTCAATTTTTGCACCCAGGTCCATGTCTCGTGGCCCTCTATCAGAATCCAGAGTTTTGAGAAGATTGGAGAAACTTAATTTTTCACCCCCCGAAAAAAAACATAAGGGGTAACACTGTCATTTTTTTTTTTCTGGTCAAAACTTTAAGTTTCAATATCTCAGCTCTGGAAGGGTCTAGAGCCTCAATTTTTGCACCCAGGTCCATGTCTCGTGGCCCTCTATCAGAATCCAGAGTTGTGAGAAGATTGGAGAAACTTAATTTTTCACCCCCCGAAAAAAACATAAGGGGTAACACTGTCATTTTTTTTTCTGGTCAAAACTTTAAGTTTCAATATCTCAGCTCTGGAAGGGTCTAGAGCCTCAATTTTTGCACCCAGGTCCATGTCTCGTGGCCCTCTATCAGAATCCAGAGTTGTGAGAAGATTGGAGAAACTTAATTTTTCACCCCCCGAAAAAAAAAACATAAGGGGTAACACTGTCATTTTTTTTTCTGGTCAAAACTTTAAGTTTCAATATCTCAGCTCTGGAAGGGTCTAGAGCCTCAATTTTTGCACCCAGGTCCATGTCTCGTGGCCCTCTATCAGAATCCAGAGTTTTGAGAAGATTGGAGAAACTTAATTTTTCACCCCCCGAAAAAAAAACATAAGGGGTAACACTGTCATTTTTTTTTTCTGGTCAAAACTTTAAGTTTCAATATCTCAGCTCTGGAAGGGTCTAGAGCCTCAATTTTTGCACCCAGGTCCATGTCTCGTGGCCCTCTATCAGAATCCAGAGTTTTGAGAAGATTGGAGAAACTTAATTTTTCACCCCCCGAAAAAAAACATAAGGGGTAACACTGTCATTTTTTTTTTCTGGTCAAAACTTTAAGTTTCAATATCTCAGCTCTGGAAGGGTCTAGAGCCTCAATTTTTGCACCCAGGTCCATGTCTCGTGGCCCTCTATCAGAATCCAGAGTTTTGAGAAGATTGGAGAAACTTAATTTTTCACCCCCCGAAAAAAAAACATAAGGGGTAACACTGTCATTTTTTTTTCTGATCAAAATTTTGAGTTTCAATATCTCAGCTCTGGAAGGGTCTAGAGCCTCAATTTTTGCACCCAGGTCCATGTCTCGTGGCCCTCTATCAGAATCCAGAGTTTTGAGAAGATTGGAGAAACTTAATTTTTCACCCCCCGAAAAAAAACATAAGGGGTAACAGTGTCATTTTTTTTTTCTGGTCAAAACTTTAAGTTTCAATATCTCAGCTCTGGAAGGGTCTAGAGCCTCAATTTTTGCACCCAGGTCCATGTCTCGTGGCCCTCTATCAGAATCCAGAGTTTTGAGAAGATTGGAGAAACTTAATTTTTCACCCCCCGAAAAAAAAACATAAGGGGTAACACTGTCATTTTTTTTTCTGGTCAAAACTTTAAGTTTCAATATCTCAGCTCTGGAAGGGTCTAGAGCCTCAATTTTTGCACCCAGGTCCATGTCTCGTGGCCCTCTATCAGAATCCAGAGTTTTGAGAAGATTGGAGAAACTTAATTTTTCACCCCCCGAAAAAAAACATAAGGGGTAACACTGTCATTTTTTTTTTCTGGTCAAAACTTTAAGTTTCAATATCTCAGCTCTGGAAGGGTCTAGAGCCTCAATTTTTGCACCCAGGTCCATGTCTCGTGGCCCTCTATCAGAATCCAGAGTTGTGAGAAGATTGGAGAAACTTAATTTTTCACCCCCCGAAAAAAAACATAAGGGGTAACACTGTCATTTTTTTTTCTGGTCAAAACTTTAAGTTTCAATATCTCAGCTCTGGAAGGGTCTAGAGCCTCAATTTTTGCACCCAGGTCCATGTCTCGTGGCCCTCTATCAGAATCCAGAGTTGTGAGAAGATTGGAGAAACTTAATTTTTCACCCCCCGAAAAAAAAAACATAAGGGGTAACACTGTCATTTTTTTTTCTGGTCAAAACTTTAAGTTTCAATATCTCAGCTCTGGAAGGGTCTAGAGCCTCAATTTTTGCACCCAGGTCCATGTCTCGTGGCCCTCTATCAGAATCCAGAGTTTTGAGAAGATTGGAGAAACTTAATTTTTCACCCCCCGAAAAAAAAACATAAGGGGTAACACTGTCATTTTTTTTTTCTGGTCAAAACTTTAAGTTTCAATATCTCAGCTCTGGAAGGGTCTAGAGCCTCAATTTTTGCACCCAGGTCCATGTCTCGTGGCCCTCTATCAGAATCCAGAGTTTTGAGAAGATTGGAGAAACTTAATTTTTCACCCCCCGAAAAAAAACATAAGGGGTAACACTGTCATTTTTTTTTTCTGGTCAAAACTTTAAGTTTCAATATCTCAGCTCTGGAAGGGTCTAGAGCCTCAATTTTTGCACCCAGGTCCATGTCTCGTGGCCCTCTATCAGAATCCAGAGTTTTGAGAAGATTGGAGAAACTTAATTTTTCACCCCCCGAAAAAAAAACATAAGGGGTAACACTGTCATTTTTTTTTCTGATCAAAATTTTGAGTTTCAATATCTCAGCTCTGGAAGGGTCTAGAGCCTCAATTTTTGCACCCAGGTCCATGTCTCGTGGCCCTCTATCAGAATCCAGAGTTTTGAGAAGATTGGAGAAACTTAATTTTTCACCCCCCGAAAAAAAACATAAGGGGTAACACTGTCATTTTTTTTTTCTGGTCAAAACTTTAAGTTTCAATATCTCAGCTCTGGAAGGGTCTAGAGCCTCAATTTTTGCACCCAGGTCCATGTCTCGTGGCCCTCTATCAGAATCCAGAATTTTGAGAAGATTGTAGAAACTTAATTTTTCACCCCCCGAAAAAAAACATAAGGGGTAACACTGTCATTTTTTTTTTCTGGTCAAAACTTTAAGTTTCAATATCTCAGCTCTGGAAGGGTCTAGAGCCTCAATTTTTGCACCCAGGTCCATGTCTCGTGGCCCTCTATCAGAATCCAGAGTTTTGAGAAGATTGGAGAAACTTAATTTTTCACCCCCCGAAAAAAAAACATAAGGGGTAACACTGTCATTTTTTTTTCTGGTCAAAATTTTGTGTTTCAATATCTCAGCTCTGGAAGGGTCTAGAGCCTCAATTTTTGGACCCAGGTCCATGTCTCGTGGCCCTCTATCAGAATCCAGAGTTTTGAGAAGATTGGAGAAACTTAATTTTTCACCCCCCGAAAAAAAACATAAGGGGTAACACTGTCATTTTTTTTTCTGGTCAAAACTTTAAGTTTCAATATCTCAGCTCTGGAAGGGTCTAGAGCCTCAATTTTTGCACCCAGGTCCATGTCTCGTGGCCCTCTATCAGAATCCAGAGTTTTGAGAAGATTGGAGAAACTTAATTTTTCACCCCCCGAAAAAAAAAACATAAGGGGTAACACTGTCATTTTTTTTTTCTGGTCAAAACTTTAAGTTTCAATATCTCAGCTCTGGAAGGGTCTAGAGCCTCAATTTTTGCACCCAGGTCCATGTCTCGTGGCCCTCTATCAGAATCCAGAGTTTTGAGAAGATTGGAGAAACTTAATTTTTCACCCCCCGAAAAAAAAACATCAGGGGTAACACTGTCATTTTTTTTTCTGATCAAAATTTTGAGTTTCAATATCTCAGCTCTGGAAGGGTCTAGAGCCTCAATTTTTGCACCCAGGTCCATGTCTCGTGGCCCTCTATCAGAATCCAGAGTTTTGAGAAGATTGGAGAAACTTAATTTTTCACCCCCCGAAAAAAAACATAAGGGGTAACACTGTCATTTTTTTTTCTGGTCAAAACTTTAAGTTTCAATATCTCAGCTCTGGAAGGGTCTAGAGCCTCAATTTTTGCACCCAGGTCCATGTCTCGTGGCCCTCTATCAGAATCCAGAGTTTTGAGAAGATTGGAGAAACTTAATTTTTCACCCCCCGAAAAAAAAACATAAGGGGTAACACTGTCATTTTTTTTTTCTGGTCAAAACTTTAAGTTTCAATATCTCAGCTCTGGAAGGGTCTAGAGCCTCAATTTTTGCACCCAGGTCCATGTCTCGTGGCCCTCTATCAGAATCCAGAGTTTTGAGAAGATTGGAGAAACTTAATTTTTCACCCCCCGAAAAAAAAACATAAGGGGTAACACTGTCATTTTTTTTTCTGGTCAAAACTTTAAGTTTCAATATCTCAGCTCTGGAAGGGTCTAGAGCCTCAATTTTTGCACCCAGGTCCATGTCTCGTGGCCCTCTACCAGAATCCAGAGTTTTGAGAAGATTGGAGAAACTTAATTTTTCACCCCCCGAAAAAAAAACATAAGGGGTAACACTGTCATTTTTTTTTCTGGTCAAAACTTTAAGTTTCAATATCTCAGCTCTGGAAGGGTCTAGAGCCTCAATTTTTGCACCCAGGTCCATGTCTCGTGGCCCTCTATCAGAATCCAGAGTTTTGAGAAGATTGGAGAAACTTAATTTTTCACCCCCCGAAAAAAAAACATAAGGGGTAACACTGTCATTTTTTTTTTCTGGTCAAAACTTTAAGTTTCAATATCTCAGCTCTGGAAGGGTCTAGAGCCTCAATTTTTGCACCCAGGTCCATGTCTCGTGGCCCTCTATCAGAATCCAGAGTTTTGAGAAGATTGGAGAAACTTATTTTTTCACCCCCCGAAAAAAAACATAAGGGGTAACACTGTCATTTTTTTTTCTGGTCAAAACTTTAAGTTTCAATATCTCAGCTCTGGAAGGGTCTAGAGCCTCAATTTTTGCACCCAGGTCCATGTCTCGTGGCCCTCTATCAGAATCCAGAGTTTTGAGAAGATTGGAGAAACTTAATTTTTCACCCCCCGAAAAAAAAAACATAAGGGGTAACACTGTCATTTTTTTTTTTCTGGTCAAAACTTTAAGTTTCAATATCTCAGCTCTGGAAGGGTCTAGAGCCTCAATTTTTGCACCCAGGTCCATGTCTCGTGGCCCTCTATCAGAATCCAGAGTTTTGAGAAGATTGGAGAAACTCAATTTTTCACCCCCCGAAAAAAAAAACATAAGGGGTAACACTGTCATTTTTTTTTCTGGTCAAAACTTTAAGTTTCAATATCTCAGCTCTGGAAGGGTCTAGAGCCTCAATTTTTGCACCCAGGTCCATGTCTCGTGGCCCTCTATCAGAATCCAGAGTTTTGAGAAGATTGGAGAAACTTAATTTTCACCCCCCGAAAAAAAACATAAGGGGTAACACTGTCATTTTTTTTTTCTGGTCAAAACTTTAAGTTTCAATATCTCAGCTCTGGAAGGGTCTAGAGCCTCAATTTTTGCACCCAGGTCCATGTCTCGTGGCCCTCTATCAGAATCCAGAGTTTTGAGAAGATTGGAGAAACTCAATTTTTCACCCCCCGAAAAAAAAAACATAAGGGGTAACACTGTCATTTTTTTTTTCTGGTCAAAACTTTAAGTTTCAATATCTCACCTCTGGAAGGGTCTAGAGCCTCAATTTTTGCATCCAGGTCCATGTCTCGTGGCCCTCTATCAGAATCCAGAGTTTTGAGAAGATTGGAGAAACTTAATTTTTCACCCCCCGAAAAAAAACATAAGGGGTAACACTGTCATTTTTTTCTGGTCAAAACTTTAAGTTTCAATATCTCAGCTCTGGAATGGTCTAGAGCCTCAATTTTTGCACCCAGGTCCATGTCTCGTGGCCCTCTATCAGAATCCAGAGTTTTGAGAAGATTGGAGAAACTTAATTTTTCACCCCCCGAAAAAAAAACATAAGGGGTAACACTGTCATTTTTTTTTTCTGGTCAAAACTTTAAGTTTCAATATATCAGCTCTGGAAGGGTCTAGAGCCTCAATTTTTGCACCCAGGTCCATGTCTCGTGGCCCTCTATCAGAATCCAGAGTTGTGAGAAGATTGGAGAAACTTAATTTTTCACCCCCCGAAAAAAAACATAAGGGGTAACACTGTCATTTTTTTTTTCTGGTCAAAACTTTAAGTTTCAATATCTCAGCTCTGGAAGGGTCTAGAGCCTCAATTTTTGCACCCAGGTCCATGTCTCGTGGCCCTCTATCAGAATCCAGAGTTTTGAGAAGATTGGAGAAACTTAATTTTTCACCCCCCGAAAAAAAACATAAGGGGTAACACTGTCATTTTTTTTTTCTGGTCAAAACTTTAAGTTTCAATATCTCAGCTCTGGAAGGGTCTAGAGCCTCAATTTTTGCACCCAGGTCCATGTCTCGTGGCCCTCTATCAGAATCCAGAGTTGTGAGAAGATTGGAGAAACTTAATTTTTCACCCCCCGAAAAAAAACATAAGGGGTAACACTGTCATTTTTTTTTTCTGGTCAAAACTTTAAGTTTCAATATCTCAGCTCTGGAAGGGTCTAGAGCCTCAATTTTTGCACCCAGGTCCATGTCTCGTGGCCCTCTATCAGAATCCAGAGTTTTGAGAAGATTGGAGAAACTTAATTTTTCACCCCCCGAAAAAAAAAACATAAGGGGTAACACTGTCATTTTTTTTTTCTGGTCAAAACTTTAAGTTTCAATATCTCAGCTCTGGAAGGGTCTAGAGCCTCAATTTTTGCACCCAGGTCCATGTCTCGTGGCCCTCTATCAGAATCCAGAGTTTTGAGAAGATTGGAGAAACTTAATTTTTCACCCCCCGAAAAAAAAACATAAGGGGTAACACTGTCATTTTTTTTTTCTGGTCAAAACTTTAAGTTTCAATATCTCAGCTCTGGAAGGGTCTAGAGCCTCAATTTTTGCACCCAGGTCCATGTCTCGTGGCCCTCTATCAGAATCCAGAGTTTTGAGAAGATTGGAAAAACTTAATTTTTCACCCCCCGAAAAAAAAAACATAAGGGGTAACACTGTCATTTTTTTTTTTCTGGTCAAAACTTTAAGTTTCAATATCTCAGCTCTGGAAGGGTCTAGAGCCTCAATTTTTGCACCCAGGTCCATGTCTCGTGGCCCTCTATCAGAATCCAGAGTTGTGAGAAGATTGGAGAAACTTAATTTTTCACCCCCCGAAAAAAAACATAAGGGGTAACACTGTCATTTTTTTTTTCTGGTCAAAACTTTAAGTTTCAATATCTCAGCTCTGGAAGGGTCTAGAGCCTCAATTTTTGCACCCAGGTCCATGTCTCGTGGCCCTCTATCAGAATCCAGAGTTTTGAGAAGATTGGAGAAACTTAATTTTTCACCCCCCGAAAAAAAACATAAGGGGTAACACTGTCATTTTTTTTTTCTGGTCAAAACTTTAAGTTTCAATATCTCAGCTCTGGAAGGGTCTAGAGCCTCAATTTTTGCACCCAGGTCCATGTCTCGTGGCCCTCTATCAGAATCCAGAGTTTTGAGAAGATTGGAGAAACTTAATTTTTCACCCCCCGAAAAAAAACATAAGGGGTAACACTGTCATTTTTTTTTTTCTGGTCAAAACTTTAAGTTTCAATATCTCAGCTCTGGAAGGGTCTAGAGCCTCAATTTTTGCACCCAGGTCCATGTCTCGTGGCCCTCTATCAGAATCCAGAGTTTTGAGAAGATTGGAGAAACTTAATTTTTCACCCCCCGAAAAAAAACATAAGGGGTAACACTGTCATTTTTTTTTCTGGTCAAAACTTTAAGTTTCAATATCTCAGCTCTGGAAGGGTCTAGAGCCTCAATTTTTGCACCCAGGTCCATGTCTCGTGGCCCTCTGTCAGAATCCAGAGTTTTGAGAAGATTGGAGAAACTTAATTTTTCACCCCCCGAAAAAAAAACATAAGGGGTAACACTGTCATTTTTTTTTTCTGGTCAAAACTTTAAGTTTCAATATCTCAGCTCTGGAAGGGTCTAGAGCCTCAATTTTTGCACCCAGGTCCATGTCTCGTGGCCCTCTATCAGAATCCAGAGTTTTGAGAAGATTGGAGAAACTTAATTTTTCACCCCCCGAAAAAAAACATAAGGGGTAACACTGTCATTTTTTTTCTGGTCAAAATTTTGAGTTTCAATATCTCAGCTCTGGAAGGGTCTAGAGCCTTAATTTTTGCACCCAGGTCCATGTCTCGTGGCCCTCTATCAGAATCCAGAGTTTTGAGAAGATTGGAGAAACTTAATTTTTCACCCCCCGAAAAAAAAAAAAAAAACATAAGGGGTAACACTGTCATTTTTTTTCTGGTCAAAACTTTAAGTTTCAATATCTCAGCTCTGGAAGGGTCTAGAGCCTCAATTTTTGCACCCAGGTCCATGTCTTGTGGCCCTCTATCAGAATCCAGAGTTTTGAGAAGATTGGAGAAACTTAATTTTTCACCCCCCGAAAAAAAAAAACATAAGGGGTAACACTGTCATTTTTTTTTCTGGTCAAAATTTTGAGTTTCAATATCTCAGCTCTGGAAGGGTCTAGAGCCTCAATTTTTGCACCCAGGTCCATGTCTCGTGGCCCTCTATCAGAATCCAGAGTTTTGAGAAGATTGGAGAAACTTAATTTTTCACCCCCCCCAAAAAAATATAAGGGGTAACAGTGTCATTTTTTTCTGGTCAAAACTTTAAGTTTCAATATCTCAGCTCTGGAAGGGTCTAGAGCCTCAATTTTTGCACCCAGGTCCATGTCTCGTGGCCCTCTATCAGAATCCAGAATTTTGAGAAGATTGGAGAAACTTAATTTTTCACCCCCCGAAAAAAAACATAAGGGGTAACACTGTCATTTTTTTTTCTGGTCAAAACTTTAAGTTTCAATATCTCAGCTCTGGAAGGGTCTAGAGCCTCAATTTTTGCACCCAGGTCCATGTCTCGTGGCCCTCTATCAGAATCCAGAGTTTTGAGAAGATTGGAGAAACTTAATTTTTCACCCCCCGAAAAAAAATATAAGGGGTAACACTGTCATTTTTTTTTTCTGGTCAAAACTTTAAGTTTCAATATCTCAGCTCTGGAAGGGTCTAGAGCCTCAATTTTTGCACCCAGGTCCATGTCTCGTGGCCCTCTATCAGAATCCAGAGTTTTGAGAAGATTGGAGAAACTTAATTTTTCACCCCCCGAAAAAAAAACATAAGGGGTAACACTGTCATTTTTTTTTTCTGGTCAAAACTTTAAGTTTCAATATCTCAGCTCTGGAAGGGTCTAGAGCCTCAATTTTTGCACCCAGGTCCATGTCTCGTGGCCCTCTATCAGAATCCAGAGTTTTGAGAAGATTGGAGAAACTTAATTTTTCACCCCCCGAAAAAAAAACATAAGGGGTAACACTGTCATTTTTTTTTTTCTGGTCAAAACTTTAAGTTTCAATATCTCAGCTCTGGAAGGGTCTAGAGCCTCAATTTTTGCACCCAGGTCCATGTCTCGTGGCCCTCTATCAGAATCCAGAGTTTTGAGAAGATTGGAGAAACTCAATTTTTCACCCCCCGAAAAAAAAAAACATAAGGGGTAACACTGTCATTTTTTTTTTCTGGTCAAAACTTTAAGTTTCAATATCTCACCTCTGGAAGGGTCTAGAGCCTCAATTTTTGCATCCAGGTCCATGTCTCGTGGCCCTCTATCAGAATCCAGAGTTTTGAGAAGATTGGAGAAACTTAATTTTTCACCCCCCGAAAAAAAAACATAAGGGGTAACACTGTCATTTTTTTCTGGTCAAAACTTTAAGTTTCAATATCTCAGCTCTGGAAGGGTCTAGAGCCTCAATTTTTGCACCCAAGTCCATGTCTCGTGGCCCTCTATCAGAATCCAGAGTTTTGAGAAGATTGGAGAAACTTAATTTTTCACCCCCCGAAAAAAAAACATAAGGGGTAACACTGTCATTTTTTTTTTTCTGGTCAAAACTTTAAGTTTCAATATATCAGCTCTGGAAGGGTCTAGAGCCTCAATTTTTGCACCCAGGTCCATGTCTCGTGGCCCTCTATCAGAATCCAGAGTTGTGAGAAGATTGGAGAAACTTAATTTTTCACCCCCCGAAAAAAAACATAAGGGGTAACACTGTCATTTTTTTTTCTGGTCAAAACTTTAAGTTTCAATATCTCAGCTCTGGAAGGGTCTGGAGCCTCAATTTTTGCACCCAGGTCCATGTCTCGTGGCCCTCTATCAGAATCCAGAGTTTTGAGAAGATTGGAGAAACTTAATTTTTCACCCCCCGAAAAAAAACATAAGGGGTAACACTGTCATTTTTTTTTTCTGGACAAAACTTTAAGTTTCAATATCTCAGCTCTGGAAGGGTCTAGAGCCTCAATTTTTGCACCCAGGTCCATGTCTCGTGGCCCTCTATCAGAATCCAGAGTTTTGAGAAGATTGGAGAAACTTAATTTTTCACCCCCCGAAAAAAAAACATAAGGGGTAACACTGTCATTTTTTTTTTCTGGTCAAAACTTTAAGTTTCAATATCTCAGCTCTGGAAGGGTCTAGAGCCTCAATTTTTGCACCCAGGTCCATGTCTCGTGGCCCTCTATCAGAATCCAGAGTTTTGAGAAGATTGGAGAAACTTAATTTTTCACCCCCCGAAAAAAAAACATAAGGGGTAACACTGTCATTTTTTTTTCTGGTCAAAACTTTAAGTTTCAATATCTCAGCTCTGGAAGGGTCTAGAGCCTCAATTTTTGCACCCAGGTCCATGTCTCGTGGCCCTCTATCAGAATCCAGAGTTTTGAGAAGATTGGAGAAACTTAATTTTTCACCCCCCGAAAAAAAACATAAGGGGTAACACTGTCATTTTTTTTTTCTGGTCAAAACTTTAAGTTTCAATATCTCAGCTCTGGAAGGGTCTAGAGCCTCAATTTTTGCACCCAGGTCCATGTCTCGTGGCCCTCTATCAGAATCCAGAGTTGTGAGAAGATTGGAGAAACTTAATTTTTCACCCCCCGAAAAAAACATAAGGGGTAACACTGTCATTTTTTTTTCTGGTCAAAACTTTAAGTTTCAATATCTCAGCTCTGGAAGGGTCTAGAGCCTCAATTTTTGCACCCAGGTCCATGTCTCGTGGCCCTCTATCAGAATCCAGAGTTGTGAGAAGATTGGAGAAACTTAATTTTTCACCCCCCGAAAAAAAAAACATAAGGGGTAACACTGTCATTTTTTTTTCTGGTCAAAACTTTAAGTTTCAATATCTCAGCTCTGGAAGGGTCTAGAGCCTCAATTTTTGCACCCAGGTCCATGTCTCGTGGCCCTCTATCAGAATCCAGAGTTTTGAGAAGATTGGAGAAACTTAATTTTTCACCCCCCGAAAAAAAAACATAAGGGGTAACACTGTCATTTTTTTTTCTGGTCAAAACTTTAAGTTTCAATATCTCAGCTCTGGAAGGGTCTAGAGCCTCAATTTTTGCACCCAGGTCCATGTCTCGTGGCCCTCTATCAGAATCCAGAGTTTTGAGAAGATTGGAGAAACTTAATTTTTCACCCCCCGAAAAAAAAACATAAGGGGTAACACTGTCATTTTTTTTTTTCTGGTCAAAACTTTAAGTTTCAATATCTCAGCTCTGGAAGGGTCTAGAGCCTCAATTTTTGCACCCAGGTCCATGTCTCGTGGCCCTCTATCAGAATCCAGAGTTTTGAGAAGATTGGAGAAACTTAATTTTTCACCCCCCGAAAAAAAAACATAAGGGGTAACACTGTCATTTTTTTTTTCTGGTCAAAACTTTAAGTTTCAATATCTCAGCTCTGGAAGGGTCTAGAGCCTCAATTTTTTGCACCCAGGTCCATGTCTCGTGGCCCTCTGTCAGAATCCAGAGTTTTGAGAAGATTGGAGAAACTTAATTTTTCACCCCCCGAAAAAAAAACATAAGGGGTAACACTGTCATTTTTTTTTTTCTGGTCAAAACTTTAAGTTTCAATATCTCAGCTCTGGAAGGGTCTAGAGCCTCAATTTTTGCACCCAGGTCCATGTCTCGTGGCCCTCTATCAGAATCCAGAGTTTTGAGAAGATTGGAGAAACTTAATTTTTCACCCCCCGAAAAAAAATATAAGGGGTAACACTGTCATTTTTTTTTTCTGGTCAAAACTTTAAGTTTCAATATCTCAGCTCTGGAAGGGTCTAGAGCCTCAATTTTTGCACCCAGGTCCATGTCTCGTGGCCCTCTGTCAGAATCCAGAGTTTTGAGAAGATTGGAGAAACTTAATTTTTCACCCCCCGAAAAAAAAACATAAGGGGTAACACTGTCATTTTTTTTTTCTGGTCAAAACTTTAAGTTTCAATATCTCAGCTCTGGAAGGGTCTAGAGCCTCAATTTTTGCACCCAGGTCCATGTCTCGTGACCCTCTATCAGAATCCAGAGTTTCGAGAAGATTGGAGAAACTTAATTTTTCACCCCCCGAAAAAAAACATAAGGGGTAACACTGTCATTTTTTTTTCTGGTCAAAATTTTGAGTTTCAATATCTCAGCTCTGGAAGGGTCTAGAGCCTCAATTTTTGCACCCAGGTCCATGTCTCGTGGCCCTCTATCAGAATCCAGAGTTTTGAGAAGATTGGAGAAACTTAATTTTTCACCCCCCGAAAAAAAACATAAGGGGTAACACTGTCATTTTTTTTCTGGTCAAAATTTTGAGTTTCAATATCTCAGCTCTGGAAGGGTCTAGAGCCTTAATTTTTGCACCCAGGTCCATGTCTCGTGGCCCTCTATCAGAATCCAGAGTTTTGAGAAGATTGGAGAAACTTAATTTTTCACCCCCCGAAAAAAAAAAAAAAAAAACATAAGGGGTAACACTGTCATTTTTTTTTCTGGTCAAAACTTTAAGTTTCAATATCTCAGCTCTGGAAGGGTCTAGAGCCTCAATTTTTGCACCCAGGTCCATGTCTTGTGGCCCTCTATCAGAATCCAGAGTTTTGAGAAGATTGGAGAAACTTAATTTTTCACCCCCCGAAAAAAAAAAACATAAGGGGTAACACTGTCATTTTTTTTTCTGGTCAAAATTTTGAGTTTCAATATCTCAGCTCTGGAAGGGTCTAGAGCCTCAATTTTTGCACCCAGGTCCATGTCTCGTGGCCCTCTATCAGAATCCAGAGTTTTGAGAAGATTGGAGAAACTTAATTTTTCACCCCCCCCAAAAAAACATAAGGGGTAACAGTGTCATTTTTTTCTGGTCAAAACTTTAAGTTTCAATATCTCAGCTCTGGAAGGGTCTAGAGCCTCAATTTTTGCACCCAGGTCCATGTCTCGTGGCCCTCTATCAGAATCCAGAATTTTGAGAAGATTGGAGAAACTTAATTTTTCACCCCCCGAAAAAAAACATAAGGGGTAACACTGTCATTTTTTTTTCTGGTCAAAACTTTAAGTTTCAATATCTCAGCTCTGGAAGGGTCTAGAGCCTCAATTTTTGCACCCAGGTCCATGTCTCGTGGCCCTCTATCAGAATCCAGAGTTTTGAGAAGATTGGAGAAACTTAATTTTTCACCCCCCGAAAAAAAATATAAGGGGTAACACTGTCATTTTTTTTCTGGTCAAAACTTTAAGTTTCAATATCTCAGCTCTGGAAGGGTCTAGAGCCTCAATTTTTGCACCCAGGTCCATGTCTCGTGGCCCTCTATCAGAATCCAGAGTTTTGAGAAGATTGGAGAAACTTAATTTTTCACCCCCCGAAAAAAAAACATAAGGGGTAACACTGTCATTTTTTTTTTCTGGTCAAAACTTTAAGTTTCAATATCTCAGCTCTGGAAGGGTCTAGAGCCTCAATTTTTGCACCCAGGTCCATGTCTCGTGGCCCTCTATCAGAATCCAGAGTTTTGAGAAGATTGGAGAAACTTAATTTTTCACCCCCCGAAAAAAAAACATAAGGGGTAACACTGTCATTTTTTTTTTCTGGTCAAAACTTTAAGTTTCAATATCTCAGCTCTGGAAGGGTCTAGAGCCTCAATTTTTGCACCCAGGTCCATGTCTCGTGGCCCTCTATCAGAATCCAGAGTTTTGAGAAGATTGGAGAAACTCAATTTTTCACCCCCCGAAAAAAAAAACATAAGGGGTAACACTGTCATTTTTTTTTTCTGGTCAAAACTTTAAGTTTCAATATCTCACCTCTGGAAGGGTCTAGAGCCTCAATTTTTGCATCCAGGTCCATGTCTCGTGGCCCTCTATCAGAATCCAGAGTTTTGAGAAGATTGGAGAAACTTAATTTTTCATCCCCCGAAAAAAAAAACATAAGGGGTAACACTGTCATTTTTTTCTGGTCAAAACTTTAAGTTTCAATATCTCAGCTCTGGAAGGGTCTAGAGCCTCAATTTTTGCACCCAGGTCCATGTCTCGTGGCCCTCTATCAGAATCCAGAGTTTTGAGAAGATTGGAGAAACTTAATTTTTCACCCCCCGAAAAAAAAACATAAGGGGTAACACTGTCATTTTTTTTTTCTGGTCAAAACTTTAAGTTTCAATATATCAGCTCTGGAAGGGTCTAGAGCCTCAATTTTTGCACCCAGGTCCATGTCTCGTGGCCCTCTATCAGAATCCAGAGTTGTGAGAAGATTGGAGAAACTTAATTTTTCACCCCCCGAAAAAAAACATAAGGGGTAACACTGTCATTTTTTTTTCTGGTCAAAACTTTAAGTTTCAATATCTCAGCTCTGGAAGGGTCTAGAGCCTCAATTTTTGCACCCAGGTCCATGTCTCGTGGCCCTCTATCAGAATCCAGAGTTTTGAGAAGATTGGAGAAACTTAATTTTTCACCCCCCGAAAAAAAAAACATAAGGGGTAACACTGTCATTTTTTTTTTCTGGTCAAAACTTTAAGTTTCAATATCTCAGCTCTGGAAGGGTCTAGAGCCTCAATTTTTGCACCCAGGTCCATGTCTCGTGGCCCTCTATCAGAATCCAGAGTTTTGAGAAGATTGGAGAAACTTAATTTTTCACCCCCCGAAAAAAAACATAAGGGGTAACACTGTCATTTTTTTTTTCTGGTCAAAACTTTAAGTTTCAATATCTCAGCTCTGGAAGGGTCTAGAGCCTCAATTTTTGCACCCAGGTCCATGTCTCGTGGCCCTCTATCAGAATCCAGAGTTTTGAGAAGATTGGAGAAACTTAATTTTTCACCCCCCGAAAAAAAACATAAGGGGTAACACTGTCATTTTTTTTTCTGGTCAAAACTTTAAGTTTCAATATCTCAGCTCTGGAAGGGTCTAGAGCCTCAATTTTTGCACCCAGGTCCATGTCTCGTGGCCCTCTATCAGAATCCAGAGTTTTGAGAAGATTGGAGAAACTTAATTTTTCACCCCCCGAAAAAAAACATAAGGGGTAACACTGTCATTTTTTTTTTCTGGTCAAAACTTTAAGTTTCAATATCTCAGCTCTGGAAGGGTCTAGAGCCTCAATTTTTGCACCCAGGTCCATGTCTCGTGGCCCTCTGTCAGAATCCAGAGTTTTGAGAAGATTGGAGAAACTTAATTTTTCACCCCCCGAAAAAAAAACATAAGGGGTAACACTGTCATTTTTTTTTTCTGGTCAAAACTTTAAGTTTCAATATCTCAGCTCTGGAAGGGTCTAGAGCCTCAATTTTTGCACCCAGGTCCATGTCTCGTGGCCCTCTATCAGAATCCAGAGTTTTGAGAAGATTGGAGAAACTTAATTTTTCACCCCCCGAAAAAAAAACATAAGGGGTAACACTGTCATTTTTTTTTCTGGTCAAAACTTTAAGTTTCAATATCTCAGCTCTGGAAGGGTCTAGAGCCTCAATTTTTGCACCCAGGTCCATGTCTCGTGGCCCTCTATCAGAATCCAGAGTTTTGAGAAGATTGGAGAAACTTAATTTTTCACCCCCCGAAAAAAAACATAAGGGGTAACACTGTCATTTTTTTTTTCTGGTCAAAACTTTAAGTTTCAATATCTCAGCTCTGGAAGGGTCTAGAGCCTCAATTTTTGCACCCAGGTCCATGTCTCGTGGCCCTCTATCAGAATCCAGAGTTTTGAGAAGATTGGAGAAACTTAATTTTTCACCCCCCGAAAAAAAAAACATAAGGGGTAACACTGTCATTTTTTTTTCTGGTCAAAATTTTGAGTTTCAATATCTCAGCTCAGGAAGGGTGTAGAGCCTCATTTTTTGCACCCAGGTCCATGTCTCGTGACCCTCTATCAGAATCTAGAGTTTCGAGAAGATTGGAGAAACTTAATTTTTCACCCCCCGAAAAAAAAACATAAGGGGTAACACTGTCATTTTTTTTTTCTGGTCAAAACTTTAAGTTTCAATATCTCAGCTCTGGAAGGGTCTAGAGCCTCAATTTTTGCACCCAGGTCCATGTCTTGTGGCCCTCTGTCAGAATCCAGAGTTTTGAGAAGATTGGAGAAACTTAATTTTTCACCCCCCGAAAAAAAAAACATAAGGGGTAACACTGTCATTTTTTTTCTGGTCAAAACTTTAAGTTTCAATATCTCAGCTCTGGAAGGGTCTAGAGCCTCAATTTTTGCACCCAGGTCCATGTCTCGTGGCCCTCTATCAGAATCCAGAGTTTTGAGAAGATTGGAGAAACTTAATTTTTCACCCCCCGAAAAAAAACATAAGGGGTAACACTGTCATTTTTTTTCTGGTCAAAACTTTAAGTTTCAATATCTCAGCTCTGGAAGGGTCTAGAGCCTCAATTTTTGCACCCAGGTCCATGTCTCGTGGCCCTCTATCAGAATCCAGAGTTTTGAGAAGATTGGAGAAACTTAATTTTTCACCCCCCGAAAAAAAAAAAAACATAAGGGGTAACACTGTCATTTTTTTTTTCTGGTCAAAACTTTAAGTTTCAATATCTCAGCTCTGGAAGGGTCTAGAGCCTCAATTTTTGCACCCAGGTCCATGTCTCGTGGCCCTCTATCAGAATCCAGAGTTTTGAGAAGATTGGAAAAACTTAATTTTTCACCCCCCGAAAAAAAAAACATAAGGGGTAACACTGTCATTTTTTTTTTCTGGTCAAAACTTTAAGTTTCAATATCTCAGCTCTGGAAGGGTCTAGAGCCTCAATTTTTGCACCCAGGTCCATGTCTCGTGGCCCTCTATCAGAATCCAGAGTTGTGAGAAGATTGGAGAAACTTAATTTTTCACCCCCCGAAAAAAAACATAAGGGGTAACACTGTCATTTTTTTTTTCTGGTCAAAACTTTAAGTTTCAATATCTCAGCTCTGGAAGGGTCTAGAGCCTCAATTTTTGCACCCAGGTCCATGTCTCGTGGCCCTCTATCAGAATCCAGAGTTTTGAGAAGATTGGAGAAACTTAATTTTTCACCCCCCGAAAAAAAACATAAGGGGTAACACTGTCATTTTTTTTTTCTGGTCAAAACTTTAAGTTTCAATATCTCAGCTCTGGAAGGGTCTAGAGCCTCAATTTTTGCACCCAGGTCCATGTCTCGTGGCCCTCTATCAGAATCCAGAGTTTTGAGAAGATTGGAGAAACTTAATTTTTCACCCCCCGAAAAAAAACATAAGGGGTAACACTGTCATTTTTTTTTTCTGGTCAAAACTTTAAGTTTCAATATCTCAGCTCTGGAAGGGTCTAGAGCCTCAATTTTTGCACCCAGGTCCATGTCTCGTGGCCCTCTATCAGAATCCAGAGTTTTGAGAAGATTGGAGAAACTTAATTTTTCACCCCCCGAAAAAAAACATAAGGGGTAACACTGTCATTTTTTTTTCTGGTCAAAACTTTAAGTTTCAATATCTCAGCTCTGGAAGGGTCTAGAGCCTCAATTTTTGCACCCAGGTCCATGTCTCGTGGCCCTCTGTCAGAATCCAGAGTTTTGAGAAGATTGGAGAAACTTAATTTTTCACCCCCCGAAAAAAAAACATAAGGGGTAACACTGTCATTTTTTTTTTCTGGTCAAAACTTTAAGTTTCAATATCTCAGCTCTGGAAGGGTCTAGAGCCTCAATTTTTGCACCCAGGTCCATGTCTCGTGGCCCTCTATCAGAATCCAGAGTTTTGAGAAGATTGGAGAAACTTAATTTTTCACCCCCCGAAAAAAAACATAAGGGGTAACACTGTCATTTTTTTTCTGGTCAAAATTTTGAGTTTCAATATCTCAGCTCTGGAAGGGTCTAGAGCCTTAATTTTTGCACCCAGGTCCATGTCTCGTGGCCCTCTATCAGAATCCAGAGTTTTGAGAAGATTGGAGAAACTTAATTTTTCACCCCCCGAAAAAAAAAAAAAAAAACATAAGGGGTAACACTGTCATTTTTTTTCTGGTCAAAACTTTAAGTTTCAATATCTCAGCTCTGGAAGGGTCTAGAGCCTCAATTTTTGCACCCAGGTCCATGTCTTGTGGCCCTCTATCAGAATCCAGAGTTTTGAGAAGATTGGAGAAACTTAATTTTTCACCCCCCGAAAAAAAAAAACATAAGGGGTAACACTGTCATTTTTTTTTCTGGTCAAAATTTTGAGTTTCAATATCTCAGCTCTGGAAGGGTCTAGAGCCTCAATTTTTGCACCCAGGTCCATGTCTCGTGGCCCTCTATCAGAATCCAGAGTTTTGAGAAGATTGGAGAAACTTAATTTTTCACCCCCCCCAAAAAAACATAAGGGGTAACAGTGTCATTTTTTTCTGGTCAAAACTTTAAGTTTCAATATCTCAGCTCTGGAAGGGTCTAGAGCCTCAATTTTTGCACCCAGGTCCATGTCTCGTGGCCCTCTATCAGAATCCAGAATTTTGAGAAGATTGGAGAAACTTAATTTTTCACCCCCCGAAAAAAAACATAAGGGGTAACACTGTCATTTTTTTTTCTGGTCAAAACTTTAAGTTTCAATATCTCAGCTCTGGAAGGGTCTAGAGCCTCAATTTTTGCACCCAGGTCCATGTCTCGTGGCCCTCTATCAGAATCCAGAGTTTTGAGAAGATTGGAGAAACTTAATTTTTCACCCCCCGAAAAAAAATATAAGGGGTAACACTGTCATTTTTTTTTTCTGGTCAAAACTTTAAGTTTCAATATCTCAGCTCTGGAAGGGTCTAGAGCCTCAATTTTTGCACCCAGGTCCATGTCTCGTGGCCCTCTATCAGAATCCAGAGTTTTGAGAAGATTGGAGAAACTTAATTTTTCACCCCCCGAAAAAAAAACATAAGGGGTAACACTGTCATTTTTTTTTTCTGGTCAAAACTTTAAGTTTCAATATCTCAGCTCTGGAAGGGTCTAGAGCCTCAATTTTTGCACCCAGGTCCATGTCTCGTGGCCCTCTATCAGAATCCAGAGTTTTGAGAAGATTGGAGAAACTTAATTTTTCACCCCCCGAAAAAAAAACATAAGGGGTAACACTGTCATTTTTTTTTTTCTGGTCAAAACTTTAAGTTTCAATATCTCAGCTCTGGAAGGGTCTAGAGCCTCAATTTTTGCACCCAGGTCCATGTCTCGTGGCCCTCTATCAGAATCCAGAGTTTTGAGAAGATTGGAGAAACTCAATTTTTCACCCCCCGAAAAAAAAAACATAAGGGGTAACACTGTCATTTTTTTTTTTCTGGTCAAAACTTTAAGTTTCAATATCTCACCTCTGGAAGGGTCTAGAGCCTCAATTTTTGCATCCAGGTCCATGTCTCGTGGCCCTCTATCAGAATCCAGAGTTTTGAGAAGATTGGAGAAACTTAATTTTTCACCCCCCGAAAAAAAAACATAAGGGGTAACACTGTCATTTTTTTCTGGTCAAAACTTTAAGTTTCAATATCTCAGCTCTGGAAGGGTCTAGAGCCTCAATTTTTGCACCCAGGTCCATGTCTCGTGGCCCTCTATCAGAATCCAGAGTTTTGAGAAGATTGGAGAAACTTAATTTTTCACCCCCCGAAAAAAAAACATAAGGGGTAACACTGTCATTTTTTTTTTTCTGGTCAAAACTTTAAGTTTCAATATATCAGCTCTGGAAGGGTCTAGAGCCTCAATTTTTGCACCCAGGTCCATGTCTCGTGGCCCTCTATCAGAATCCAGAGTTGTGAGAAGATTGGAGAAACTTAATTTTTCACCCCCCGAAAAAAAACATAAGGGGTAACACTGTCATTTTTTTTTTCTGGTCAAAACTTTAAGTTTCAATATCTCAGCTCTGGAAGGGTCTAGAGCCTCAATTTTTGCACCCAGGTCCATGTCTCGTGGCCCTCTATCAGAATCCAGAGTTTTGAGAAGATTGGAGAAACTTAATTTTTCACCCCCCGAAAAAAAAAACATAAGGGGTAACACTGTCATTTTTTTTTTCTGGTCAAAACTTTAAGTTTCAATATCTCAGCTCTGGAAGGGTCTAGAGCCTCAATTTTTGCACCCAGGTCCATGTCTCGTGGCCCTCTATCAGAATCCAGAGTTTTGAGAAGATTGGAGAAACTTAATTTTTCACCCCCCGAAAAAAAACATAAGGGGTAACACTGTCATTTTTTTTTCTGGACAAAACTTTAAGTTTCAATATCTCAGCTCTGGAAGGGTCTAGAGCCTCAATTTTTGCACCCAGGTCCATGTCTCGTGGCCCTCTATCAGAATCCAGAGTTTTGAGAAGATTGGAGAAACTTAATTTTTCACCCCCCGAAAAAAAACATAAGGGGTAACACTGTCATTTTTTTTTTCTGGTCAAAACTTTAAGTTTCAATATCTCAGCTCTGGAAGGGTCTAGAGCCTCAATTTTTGCACCCAGGTCCATGTCTCGTGGCCCTCTATCAGAATCCAGAGTTTTGAGAAGATTGGAGAAACTTAATTTTTCACCCCCCGAAAAAAAAACATAAGGGGTAACACTGTCATTTTTTTTTTCTGGTCAAAACTTTAAGTTTCAATATCTCAGCTCTGGAAGGGTCTAGAGCCTCAATTTTTGCACCCAGGTCCATGTCTCGTGGCCCTCTATCAGAATCCAGAGTTTTGAGAAGATTGGAGAAACTTAATTTTTCACCCCCCGAAAAAAAACATAAGGGGTAACACTGTCATTTTTTTTTTTCTGGTCAAAACTTTAAGTTTCAATATCTCAGCTCTGGAAGGGTCTAGAGCCTCAATTTTTGCACCCAGGTCCATGTCTCGTGGCCCTCTATCAGAATCCAGAGTTGTGAGAAGATTGGAGAAACTTAATTTTTCACCCCCCGAAAAAAACATAAGGGGTAACACTGTCATTTTTTTTTCTGGTCAAAACTTTAAGTTTCAATATCTCAGCTCTGGAAGGGTCTAGAGCCTCAATTTTTGCACCCAGGTCCATGTCTCGTGGCCCTCTATCAGAATCCAGAGTTGTGAGAAGATTGGAGAAACTTAATTTTTCACCCCCCGAAAAAAAAAACATAAGGGGTAACACTGTCATTTTTTTTTCTGGTCAAAACTTTAAGTTTCAATATCTCAGCTCTGGAAGGGTCTAGAGCCTCAATTTTTGCACCCAGGTCCATGTCTCGTGGCCCTCTATCAGAATCCAGAGTTTTGAGAAGATTGGAGAAACTTAATTTTTCACCCCCCGAAAAAAAAACATAAGGGGTAACACTGTCATTTTTTTTTTCTGGTCAAAACTTTAAGTTTCAATATCTCAGCTCTGGAAGGGTCTAGAGCCTCAATTTTTGCACCCAGGTCCATGTCTCGTGGCCCTCTATCAGAATCCAGAGTTTTGAGAAGATTGGAGAAACTTAATTTTTCACCCCCCGAAAAAAAACATAAGGGGTAACACTGTCATTTTTTTTTTCTGGTCAAAACTTTAAGTTTCAATATCTCAGCTCTGGAAGGGTCTAGAGCCTCAATTTTTGCACCCAGGTCCATGTCTCGTGGCCCTCTATCAGAATCCAGAGTTTTGAGAAGATTGGAGAAACTTAATTTTTCACCCCCCGAAAAAAAAACATAAGGGGTAACACTGTCATTTTTTTTTCTGATCAAAATTTTGAGTTTCAATATCTCAGCTCTGGAAGGGTCTAGAGCCTCAATTTTTGCACCCAGGTCCATGTCTCGTGGCCCTCTATCAGAATCCAGAGTTTTGAGAAGATTGGAGAAACTTAATTTTTCACCCCCCGAAAAAAAACATAAGGGGTAACACTGTCATTTTTTTTTTCTGGTCAAAACTTTAAGTTTCAATATCTCAGCTCTGGAAGGGTCTAGAGCCTCAATTTTTGCACCCAGGTCCATGTCTCGTGGCCCTCTATCAGAATCCAGAGTTTTGAGAAGATTGGAGAAACTTAATTTTTCACCCCCCGAAAAAAAAACATAAGGGGTAACACTGTCATTTTTTTTTCTGGTCAAAACTTTAAGTTTCAATATCTCAGCTCTGGAAGGGTCTAGAGCCTCAATTTTTGCACCCAGGTCCATGTCTCGTGGCCCTCTATCAGAATCCAGAGTTTTGAGAAGATTGGAGAAACTTAATTTTTCACCCCCCGAAAAAAAACATAAGGGGTAACACTGTCATTTTTTTTTTCTGGTCAAAACTTTAAGTTTCAATATCTCAGCTCTGGAAGGGTCTAGAGCCTCAATTTTTGCACCCAGGTCCATGTCTCGTGGCCCTCTATCAGAATCCAGAGTTGTGAGAAGATTGGAGAAACTTAATTTTTCACCCCCCGAAAAAAAACATAAGGGGTAACACTGTCATTTTTTTTTCTGGTCAAAACTTTAAGTTTCAATATCTCAGCTCTGGAAGGGTCTAGAGCCTCAATTTTTGCACCCAGGTCCATGTCTCGTGGCCCTCTATCAGAATCCAGAGTTGTGAGAAGATTGGAGAAACTTAATTTTTCACCCCCCGAAAAAAAAAACATAAGGGGTAACACTGTCATTTTTTTTTCTGGTCAAAACTTTAAGTTTCAATATCTCAGCTCTGGAAGGGTCTAGAGCCTCAATTTTTGCACCCAGGTCCATGTCTCGTGGCCCTCTATCAGAATCCAGAGTTTTGAGAAGATTGGAGAAACTTAATTTTTCACCCCCCGAAAAAAAAACATAAGGGGTAACACTGTCATTTTTTTTTTCTGGTCAAAACTTTAAGTTTCAATATCTCAGCTCTGGAAGGGTCTAGAGCCTCAATTTTTGCACCCAGGTCCATGTCTCGTGGCCCTCTATCAGAATCCAGAGTTTTGAGAAGATTGGAGAAACTTAATTTTTCACCCCCCGAAAAAAAACATAAGGGGTAACACTGTCATTTTTTTTTTCTGGTCAAAACTTTAAGTTTCAATATCTCAGCTCTGGAAGGGTCTAGAGCCTCAATTTTTGCACCCAGGTCCATGTCTCGTGGCCCTCTATCAGAATCCAGAGTTTTGAGAAGATTGGAGAAACTTAATTTTTCACCCCCCGAAAAAAAAACATAAGGGGTAACACTGTCATTTTTTTTTCTGATCAAAATTTTGAGTTTCAATATCTCAGCTCTGGAAGGGTCTAGAGCCTCAATTTTTGCACCCAGGTCCATGTCTCGTGGCCCTCTATCAGAATCCAGAGTTTTGAGAAGATTGGAGAAACTTAATTTTTCACCCCCCGAAAAAAAACATAAGGGGTAACACTGTCATTTTTTTTTTCTGGTCAAAACTTTAAGTTTCAATATCTCAGCTCTGGAAGGGTCTAGAGCCTCAATTTTTGCACCCAGGTCCATGTCTCGTGGCCCTCTATCAGAATCCAGAATTTTGAGAAGATTGTAGAAACTTAATTTTTCACCCCCCGAAAAAAAACATAAGGGGTAACACTGTCATTTTTTTTTTCTGGTCAAAACTTTAAGTTTCAATATCTCAGCTCTGGAAGGGTCTAGAGCCTCAATTTTTGCACCCAGGTCCATGTCTCGTGGCCCTCTATCAGAATCCAGAGTTTTGAGAAGATTGGAGAAACTTAATTTTTCACCCCCCGAAAAAAAAACATAAGGGGTAACACTGTCATTTTTTTTTCTGGTCAAAATTTTGTGTTTCAATATCTCAGCTCTGGAAGGGTCTAGAGCCTCAATTTTTGGACCCAGGTCCATGTCTCGTGGCCCTCTATCAGAATCCAGAGTTTTGAGAAGATTGGAGAAACTTAATTTTTCACCCCCCGAAAAAAAACATAAGGGGTAACACTGTCATTTTTTTTTCTGGTCAAAACTTTAAGTTTCAATATCTCAGCTCTGGAAGGGTCTAGAGCCTCAATTTTTGCACCCAGGTCCATGTCTCGTGGCCCTCTATCAGAATCCAGAGTTTTGAGAAGATTGGAGAAACTTAATTTTTCACCCCCCGAAAAAAAAAACATAAGGGGTAACACTGTCATTTTTTTTTTCTGGTCAAAACTTTAAGTTTCAATATCTCAGCTCTGGAAGGGTCTAGAGCCTCAATTTTTGCACCCAGGTCCATGTCTCGTGGCCCTCTATCAGAATCCAGAGTTTTGAGAAGATTGGAGAAACTTAATTTTTCACCCCCCGAAAAAAAAACATTAGGGGTAACACTGTCATTTTTTTTTCTGATCAAAATTTTGAGTTTCAATATCTCAGCTCTGGAAGGGTCTAGAGCCTCAATTTTTGCACCCAGGTCCATGTCTCGTGGCCCTCTATCAGAATCCAGAGTTTTGAGAAGATTGGAGAAACTTAATTTTTCACCCCCCGAAAAAAAACATAAGGGGTAACACTGTCATTTTTTTTTCTGGTCAAAACTTTAAGTTTCAATATCTCAGCTCTGGAAGGGTCTAGAGCCTCAATTTTTGCACCCAGGTCCATGTCTCGTGGCCCTCTATCAGAATCCAGAGTTTTGAGAAGATTGGAGAAACTTAATTTTTCACCCCCCGAAAAAAAAACATAAGGGGTAACACTGTCATTTTTTTTTTCTGGTCAAAACTTTAAGTTTCAATATCTCAGCTCTGGAAGGGTCTAGAGCCTCAATTTTTGCACCCAGGTCCATGTCTCGTGGCCCTCTATCAGAATCCAGAGTTTTGAGAAGATTGGAGAAACTTAATTTTTCACCCCCCGAAAAAAAAAACATAAGGGGTAACACTGTCATTTTTTTTTCTGGTCAAAACTTTAAGTTTCAATATCTCAGCTCTGGAAGGGTCTAGAGCCTCAATTTTTGCACCCAGGTCCATGTCTCGTGGCCCTCTACCAGAATCCAGAGTTTTGAGAAGATTGGAGAAACTTAATTTTTCACCCCCCGAAAAAAAAACATAAGGGGTAACACTGTCATTTTTTTTTCTGGTCAAAACTTTAAGTTTCAATATCTCAGCTCTGGAAGGGTCTAGAGCCTCAATTTTTGCACCCAGGTCCATGTCTCGTGGCCCTCTATCAGAATCCAGAGTTTTGAGAAGATTGGAGAAACTTAATTTTTCACCCCCCGAAAAAAAAACATAAGGGGTAACACTGTCATTTTTTTTTTCTGGTCAAAACTTTAAGTTTCAATATCTCAGCTCTGGAAGGGTCTAGAGCCTCAATTTTTGCACCCAGGTCCATGTCTCGTGGCCCTCTATCAGAATCCAGAGTTTTGAGAAGATTGGAGAAACTTATTTTTTCACCCCCCGAAAAAAAACATAAGGGGTAACACTGTCATTTTTTTTTTCTGGTCAAAACTTTAAGTTTCAATATCTCAGCTCTGGAAGGGTCTAGAGCCTCAATTTTTGCACCCAGGTCCATGTCTCGTGGCCCTCTATCAGAATCCAGAGTTTTGAGAAGATTGGAGAAACTTAATTTTTCACCCCCCGAAAAAAAAAACATAAGGGGTAACACTGTCATTTTTTTTTTCTGGTCAAACTTTAAGTTTCAATATCTCAGCTCTGGAAGGGTCTAGAGCCTCAATTTTTGCACCCAGGTCCATGTCTCGTGGCCCTCTATCAGAATCCAGAGTTTTGAGAAGATTGGAGAAACTCAATTTTTCACCCCCCGAAAAAAAAAACATAAGGGGTAACACTGTCATTTTTTTTTCTGGTCAAAACTTTAAGTTTCAATATCTCAGCTCTGGAAGGGTCTAGAGCCTCAATTTTTGCACCCAGGTCCATGTCTCGTGGCCCTCTATCAGAATCCAGAGTTTTGAGAAGATTGGAGAAACTTAATTTTCACCCCCCGAAAAAAAAACATAAGGGGTAACACTGTCATTTTTTTTTTCTGGTCAAAACTTTAAGTTTCAATATCTCAGCTCTGGAAGGGTCTAGAGCCTCAATTTTTGCACCCAGGTCCATGTCTCGTGGCCCTCTATCAGAATCCAGAGTTTTGAGAAGATTGGAGAAACTCAATTTTTCACCCCCCGAAAAAAAAAAACATAAGGGGTAACACTGTCATTTTTTTTTTCTGGTCAAAACTTTAAGTTTCAATATCTCACCTCTGGAAGGGTCTAGAGCCTCAATTTTTGCATCCAGGTCCATGTCTCGTGGCCCTCTATCAGAATCCAGAGTTTTGAGAAGATTGGAGAAACTTAATTTTTCACCCCCCGAAAAAAAACATAAGGGGTAACACTGTCATTTTTTTCTGGTCAAAACTTTAAGTTTCAATATCTCAGCTCTGGAATGGTCTAGAGCCTCAATTTTTGCACCCAGGTCCATGTCTCGTGGCCCTCTATCAGAATCCAGAGTTTTGAGAAGATTGGAGAAACTTAATTTTTCACCCCCCGAAAAAAAAACATAAGGGGTAACACTGTCATTTTTTTTTTTCTGGTCAAAACTTTAAGTTTCAATATATCAGCTCTGGAAGGGTCTAGAGCCTCAATTTTTGCACCCAGGTCCATGTCTCGTGGCCCTCTATCAGAATCCAGAGTTGTGAGAAGATTGGAGAAACTTAATTTTTCACCCCCCGAAAAAAAACATAAGGGGTAACACTGTCATTTTTTTTTTCTGGTCAAAACTTTAAGTTTCAATATCTCAGCTCTGGAAGGGTCTAGAGCCTCAATTTTTGCACCCAGGTCCATGTCTCGTGGCCCTCTATCAGAATCCAGAGTTTTGAGAAGATTGGAGAAACTTAATTTTTCACCCCCCGAAAAAAAACATAAGGGGTAACACTGTCATTTTTTTTTTCTGGTCAAAACTTTAAGTTTCAATATCTCAGCTCTGGAAGGGTCTAGAGCCTCAATTTTTGCACCCAGGTCCATGTCTCGTGGCCCTCTATCAGAATCCAGAGTTGTGAGAAGATTGGAGAAACTTAATTTTTCACCCCCCGAAAAAAAACATAAGGGGTAACACTGTCATTTTTTTTTTCTGGTCAAAACTTTAAGTTTCAATATCTCAGCTCTGGAAGGGTCTAGAGCCTCAATTTTTGCACCCAGGTCCATGTCTCGTGGCCCTCTATCAGAATCCAGAGTTTTGAGAAGATTGGAGAAACTTAATTTTTCACCCCCCGAAAAAAAAAACATAAGGGGTAACACTGTCATTTTTTTTTTCTGGTCAAAACTTTAAGTTTCAATATCTCAGCTCTGGAAGGGTCTAGAGCCTCAATTTTTGCACCCAGGTCCATGTCTCGTGGCCCTCTATCAGAATCCAGAGTTTTGAGAAGATTGGAGAAACTTAATTTTTCACCCCCCGAAAAAAAAACATAAGGGGTAACACTGTCATTTTTTTTTCTGGTCAAAACTTTAAGTTTCAATATCTCAGCTCTGGAAGGGTCTAGAGCCTCAATTTTTGCACCCAGGTCCATGTCTCGTGGCCCTCTATCAGAATCCAGAGTTTTGAGAAGATTGGAAAAACTTAATTTTTCACCCCCCGAAAAAAAAAACATAAGGGGTAACACTGTCATTTTTTTTTTCTGGTCAAAACTTTAAGTTTCAATATCTCAGCTCTGGAAGGGTCTAGAGCCTCAATTTTTGCACCCAGGTCCATGTCTCGTGGCCCTCTATCAGAATCCAGAGTTGTGAGAAGATTGGAGAAACTTAATTTTTCACCCCCCGAAAAAAAACATAAGGGGTAACACTGTCATTTTTTTTTTCTGGTCAAAACTTTAAGTTTCAATATCTCAGCTCTGGAAGGGTCTAGAGCCTCAATTTTTGCACCCAGGTCCATGTCTCGA